>CM077252.1:18422839-19022839 GCA_039654775.1 Spinibarbus caldwelli | reverse complement strand
GCGGGGCACAAAGTATCACAGGGTTAGTTGTAACACACCTGGTTTAAAAATTTCCACACATTAACATAACCAAATTTACAGTATTTACTAGTTACCATATCAACATTATATAGAGAAAAAAAGTGCGCCAAAATTCAAAAGTCTTTTGAAGATATCGCTGAACATTTATTTTACTATAGTAAAATTATATTTCTGGCTTAAGTAAATTTTTCATCTCAGTTTTTATTACTCATTTAAAATGAGACAAATCTGCTATTATTTTAATCTCCAATCTGTTATTTATCAGTTTAGATATTTTTTTAATGCATCACTAACCAGCAGAAGACAGTAACTGGATTTAAATTTCATTTGCGTAGATGGGGTAAGTTGTAACACTGCGTTACAATGTGCCCTGCCGTGCTATTCTATGACATTAGCGATGTAATTCACACAAAAATTTTAATGATAAACGATGAGAAACAGGTGAATAAAGACTGACAGTCAATGTTTAATGTTCAGGAATTATTATATCAAGACATGTAAAGCATTTTGGCTCCTTGGGCAATCCCAAGCATTGTTGCAATGTGTTCATTGTCAAACTCAAAAATCAGATTATTTATATTCTTAAAAATCGCCATTATTTTATTTGAAATAAATAATTATTTTATTGACAAAATATTTTAGTTTGTCTTGTATATTTGTTTTGCATGAGATCAGATAACATTTTAAGCTGTCATATGGTCATGTTACAACGTGCCCCTCAGATGTTACAATGTTCCCCACCTACGGAGCATGTTGTCACATTTCGCTTCCACTTTTTGAGGGTAAATAAAGAAAAACATATACATTGTAATTATGAAACAAAGTGGCATATTTATACTAGACAAGTGTGAAATTACTGTGGATAAAAAAATTATACTCTGAACCCCATGTGTATTTACACAATTTGAGAAAGTCAAAAAGTGTTACTTTGTGCCCCGCTCTCCCCTACATATATGTTACATATTATGTAGTAAATAGAATAGAAAAAGAATAGAGAACACTAGTGTTAGAGGGTAAAATAAAATAAAAATGTATATATTATATTATATTATATATTTACATTTACATTTAGTTATTTAGCAGACACTTTTATCCAAAGCGACTTACAAATGAGGACAATGGAAGTAATAATAAAAAGAAAACCGATAGAATAGAAAAAGATTAGAAAAGCGTTCTAACTAGTGTTAGTTTTTTTTTTTTTTTAAAAACAAGCAGTAAATTAATAGAGTGCAAGTCTAACAGGGACAAGTTTTTTTTTTTAAGAATAGAATTAGAATAGAGAGTGCTAGAGTTAGAGGGTCAAATAAAGATGGAAGAGATGTGTTTTTAGCCGATTCTTGAAGATGGCTAAGGACTCAGCTGCTCGGATTGAGTTTGTATTGACTTTATTATATTATATTGTCACGCTTTATTTTAAGGTCCAATTCTCGCTATTAACAAACCATTAACTATGAATTTTGCCTCAATAAACTCCTAATTTGCTGCTTATTCATACTTAGTAAGGTAGTTGTTAAGTTTAGGTATTGGGTAGGATTAGGGATGTAGAATATGGTCATGCAGAATATGTGCTTTATAAGTACTAATAAACAGTAAATATTTTAATAATAGGCATGCTAATAAGCAACTAGATAATAGTGAGAATTGGTCCATATACTAATGTGTTACTTATATTATATTATATTATATTATAAATGAAAATATTATATATTATACATAGCATACCACTTGATCTAACAGTACGCTTCTACAATATGCTGCATAATTTCTGAATACACATTCATGCCCATAAAACAAACAGTGCAGGGTAAGTAATAATTGTTTAATTTTTTATTCATTTTTAAGATCAATAAAAATGAACTTGCAAAGTTTGGATTCCTGATCAAAAAATAGGGTAAACGATCCAATAGAAAGGGAAAGTCATCTAGGGACTCTCATGCAAACCAGCCCTTTAGCATCCAGACAGTAAAGCTGGGAAGCTTCCGGCCTTACCAGAGAGAAATAGTGGGCACTAACTGCATTGATGTAACCTTCGGACAACCCACAGCCACAGAGACGGAGTCGCCCGAGGGCGTCAGATCCATCTGTTTCCACTGGAGGCCACGAGAGTGGGCAACAGAGCAACTCATTAAGAGCCCTCGTGCTAGATAACAAACCCTATTTTCTTTTCTTTCAGACACTCTTTGCTGTATTTATATATCAGTAATAGTGGCCAGAATGACCTTCAAGCCTGACTGTCTGTGCGAAAGACAGGGGTAATCCATGTCAGGATGATGTGTGTGTGTGTGTGTGTGTGTGTGTGTTTGGTGGCAATTTCCATACAGGCTGGAACCTGTTGACTATAGGTCACCGGAGATCCTTGTTTTAAAGTAAGAAAAGACACCTGTAGGTTAAGAGAACCATCCACAGCTTGGCAATATTATGAAAACCAGAGTTAGATAGATAGAACGATAAATAGATAGCTAACGCTTCCGGTCTGGCAGTACGTGGGAAAGGAGACCAGAGGCCGTTTTTTTTTTAATGGATGTCAATGGAGGAGAGGCTCCACTACGCTGAATTAACAGCTTTTGAGAGGAAATGGCTTATCATTTAAAGGGGTCATATGATGTTGCTAAAAAGAACATTATTTTGTGTATTTGGTGTAATGCAATGTTTACACGGTTCGAGGTTGAAAAAACACATTATTTTCCACATACTGTACATTATTGTTGCTCCTCTATCCCCCGCCTTTCTGAAACGTGACGATTTTTACAAAGCTCATCGTTCTGAGAAGCAAGGCGTGCTCTGATTGGCCAGCTATCCAGCGTGTTGTGATTGGCCGAATACCTCAAGCGAGAGACAGAAATGTTACGCCCCTTCCCATGTTGTGATGCCGTGTCCCGGCCTTTTTACAGTCTATAGTCCCGGTGCGATGAGACTAAAACAATAAAACCCGCTATAAACGAGGCATTTGTTGCATTCAGTGAGGACATAATGACTTATACGGATTATAATGACTCATACGGTCTTTTTACGCATTGCGCCTGCGCCACGCCGCGTAAACATAACAGCATGTCTGCATTTGTGATCGTAGAAACGCCAAACAAGCACTACTCTACACAGCTCAAAACTCACGTTTGAATAGTCAGTAGCAAATTCTTTAAATATCGAAATGTACTTACAGGCTGTGAGTCAGAAGCACCAGACTGTCCTTGCGACATTGGAATTGCCCCACTTTATAGTGTTCACAGCCATTCATAGTGTTCACATTGTAGGCTACTCTCTCCCGGGATCAGGAAATAGTTCTCTGTAAAATGTGCTGCACACACTCGAATATTTGCGTTGAACTGTTCTGGAACAGTGTTGTAAATACAACTTAACCACTGATTTCTAGTTGTGTCCTCTTTTGGAAGGCCAAACAAAGTAGTTTCGCTTTCACAACGAAACACAGCGTCTCCAGGACATGGCGCCGGCGGCAGCAACAACACTACAGTGAGAATAAAAATCACGCCCCCTTTCTTTGTGTATACATTTGGGCAGTGTTTTGCAAATCTCCCCACACCGTGACGTAGACGTGGGGGCATGTTTGAATGAGCCGTTTTAGGAAGGCGTGGACGAGTCTTAACTTTTATAAAGAATATCTCTTTGGTTTTAAGACTTTAGTCTTTGCAAACTTCAGGGATCTTATCTATGCACAAACAGCTTGTAACACTCCAAAGAGAAAGGAAAACTTGAAATCGCATCATATGACCCCTTTAATGAATCGACAGCCTGTCTGCTATTCTTCAACATGTTTTACACTAAACAATACTTTTGGATTGAACTATTTTTAGAGTTTACCACGAAATAAATGCCGTTTTACTGTCACTGACTTTTTGCGACAGGTGGGATTCAGTTTACAGCACTTCTCATTCATTCCTATGGGATCCGTAAACGGCGATTGAGTGTCGCACAACTCAATGAAATTCAATGACGTCAAGGCTGTAATGTGATTGGTTATTAAGGAACACATGGTCCGAGTTAGGGTTACACTTTCTCCAATAGTAATACAGACCCTCTCATCTCCCTATAGTAAGATAATCTCAGATAGAAACTGCCTATGCTTGCGCATGTTAATCATTTTTATGTTATATTAGTTGTTCTTGTTGCTTTGTGCAATAGATGAATAAAAATTTGTACTTTTTTAGATATTTTATGTTTAGTTATTTCTATTTTGCAGGAGTCCCGCGAATCATTTTATTCTCCCGCATCCCACACACACACGAGTCTCTACCCACCCGCACCCACACTCGCCCATCAAGTGTTGTCCCGCGCCGCCCTCTGTTGCATTGGGTCCCGCGGTAGTCTAGCAGGAGTGCAGGTCTCTACTCAGAAGGTTCCTGATATAATCGAGGCTCTAGACCAGGGGTCAGCAACCTACGGCACGTGTGCCAACAGTGGCACGCAGAGGGATAATCGCTGGCATGCGAGCATTAGGGAAAACTGCACACTGACGTACATTTTGAAGTAATAACTTCTCATAGTTACACAGCCTGTTAGGAGCTATAAATACTATTAAAGTGTGAGAATTAACTTGCCCTAGTCTACGGATGCGCGCGCGACCGCTGCACATACTGGGCTTCAGATCAAAGCCTCGGCAGTCTACAGCGCTTTTCAATGTCAAAATGACTGAGATAGCCAATCAAATCAAAGTAGGCGGGGTTTACTGTTCACTGAAATATGGTCACTTTGAGAGAGAGAGAGAGAGAGAGAGAGAGAGAGAGAGATGTGAATTGTCTGCATCTGAAGCTGATTTTAGTTACTTAAAAAACAGCAATTTTACCCCCTCGTTGCTGAGAAATATAATGTAACGATTCAGTATCGATTAATAAAAGTCTCGTGGCAGCACTGACAAGAAGTTTATGAGCTTCTGAATGTTACTTTTTGCACAGAGTGATCTCCGATCTCTGTGTGCGAGTGGTGTGTGTGTGTGTGTGTGTGGGTGTGCATCAATTAAAGCAGCACATTAATATAGAATGGGGATTAAACTGAACGGTTTTAATGCATTGGCCTTGTCTCACACACACACACACAGTGGTGTTCAGTACGGTCACACTGTATATCTGTTATTCAAGAAACTTTTGAAAAGTTTAAAAAATCATTTATGAAAAAATCTTAAGAAACTACTTGCATGAAAATCAAATATTGTTTTTTATCGTATCATTTAAAAATGTGTATGTACTGTATAAATACAGAATGCATTAAAAAGAGGGGTTATTATTGCACTTTTGTTCATATAGCAGTACTTTTAAAATAAAAGTGCACAATACAATACTTTTGAATTAATTACTGAATTTTGCGCATAATCTGATTAATCGTGATTAATCGCAGAAAAATCTTGTGATTAATCGTGATTAAAAATTTTAATCGTTGCCCAGCACTAGTTTTTATAGACAACATTAAATTGAAGATGAAAAGATTAAATGTTGTATGAATTGATTCTTGTATTAAAGGCAAATGGCGATAAATCACCAACAATTCTTCTGTAATACTCTGTACATCATACATTTGGACTCACTATCCAGCACTGTGCCCTTGTGTGACAGCCATTTCATTTCCACCCATCCTCAAGTCCCACTTCAGGGCAATGTCAGTAAAATATTATGACACTCACGTTCTCAAGCCCAAGGGAGTTTTTGAGCACATAATGAAGAGCGGGATACTTTGTGTCCAGCCTGTAACCTGGTTTTTATCCGTTCCGCTGAGACTGTCAACTTTTCAGCTCTGGCACTGCACACGCTTGTCTATGAAAGTCACATGACGGATGTCCTCTTTGAGACACGGTGACACAAGAAAAACTATGATTCATCATTCCTCGAAAGGATAAGTATCAGTGCATCTTCAGACTTTTTTTTATTTTTTATTTTTTTTGCATTTTCAACATTTTTGTCCTTGTAATGAAAGTCAGTGGGGTCCAAAACAACTTTGATTGTGTGACCAAAAATATATATATATTAAAGTTTTCACATTTCTAATTTTCTTTAATTTTCTGATTCTTCAATTAATTGATTGATCATCAAATTCAACAGAATCATTATCAGTAGAAAGTAATTCATACCAGTTTGAATTGGCATAATAAACTTTTATTCATTTCATCTTTTCTTTTAAGCTAGTATTAAAAGTCTTCTTGTTCTATGCTTTAAGACTTCAAAATGGCCCTTTTATTCATTATATTCTATAAATGACAGTACTTTGAGTGTATGGGAATGAACTGATGACTCTGCAAGATAGTTATCCATGAGGCATTGTACATGTATAATATACCCAGGTATATTTATAGCATAAAGCCACTTTAATCTGAGAGAACAAGCCTTGAAAGTAGCTATAGATACAAAAGAGTTATGATATGCCATACAGTTTGGCTCAGCCTTATTGCTAGCATTGGGTAAAAGAGATTAGATCGTCCTTGTTGTTGAAACAACATCTTGGCAAACAGTATCGATCTCTCAGCAGAATGACCATGTTAGAAGTGCGATCGCTTTGGTTATTTAGGTTTCTATGAATCGAATCCTATTGACTTATCAAAGCTAACAGCCTTCATATGTCCAAAAGCATACAGCATGTGCACCGGCAACACTTTGTCGACTCGTGGATGGGTTACTGGCCATGCCTGAGGCCGGGTGACAGCAAAATGATGTGACCCCATTGGATGTGTACACTGTTCAGCCTACGACAGCCATTAGTCAAGACCTCTCCCAGAATCCCTGCTTCAGCCGGAAGCTCCGGTTCTGTTGGAAATTGACTGGACAGATGGTTTGTGTCAATGGTGGAAAATATGACAAAAACAAAGTCTCCTGATGTATTAATCAAGGTTTTTAGGATATCCTCTAGTTCACTAGAGTTCTCTCTTTTTACTGTCAGATATCCAGCACAAGTCCTCTGCCGCTGCCCCATGAGTCTGTGCTGACCAGAATGCAAATGATCGTGACCTTTCTGTGGCATTATTGTCTGAAATGGGGAACAAAATGCAGGAGGCAGAAGATTTCTATAGCGTGCATACTAGCAACTTCATAAAGGACCATAGACTTGAGTAATTGAATAATCATCTCCTCATTGAGTTTCATTATGTCTGCTGTCAGTGGGACCATAATGAAGAGGAAAAGCTTTATGTCACAAAAGCAATACAAGCCAGTTATAAGGCATATCAAGGCTCTAAACTGCTGTTTCTTTGTGCTGTGCAACTATTCAGATGGTTATGAGCCGTACAAGGGCTTTCAAAATGGAAACCCGCATAAAAGCCAAAATCATAAATGAGATCTCTTTAATATCTCGATGGCTTCTCCCATAGAAATGAGATAAAGTGAGAGCAAGTTGAGGATCTTAAGTGTTCTGCTCTTATAGCGTCAAATAAGTGCTCAGATATACCAAAATACCTGGAATCAATATATGAACAATATGAACATTTTTCATCAAATATCTCCAAAACTGCTATCTACATTCATAGCATATTTATTATATCTGGTTCCCTAAAGATTTGTTCTATTAACTTAAGTACTTCGGTCCAAAATGTGTGAATAATGTACTTTAAATACATGACAGTCTCCCCAACATCCTAAAGATGACTGATAGTTTTAGCTTATTATATATTAGCAATGTAGATAAAATTTTTATTTATTTGTCATATTAAATTATCTACTTTGCTAATATTGTCTAAATATTGTATTTTATTGTAGTGGTCTACATGGTATTTTTTAAAGTAAACATTTGAGATACATTTGATAATTAAAACAAAACTGAGAGCTTCATTACATTTTGTGAGCTATGAAACAGATAGAAATAATTAATTATATATTTGCAATGCATTCGAGTGAAGGTTTCTAAATAAAAAATATTTAGTTTTCTTTAAAAATAAATAAATTGAAAACCTTGCAATCAGGATAAACTTGTATTATACTATTTTTCAGCAAAGTTTCTTTTGAATGATATTATTGTGAAAAGTTCTATACAAATACATTTGAACTGAATTGAAAATGTATTTATTATATTCTGGCATAGAAACAAACCATTAATTTGACTTGCCTTTCATTTGCAAAATAAATATATTCCAAATAATATTTCAATAATTTAATTTTGGTTTTGGTACAATGACAAATAAAAGCCAGTCATTTAATTTGGGAGAATGTTTGTCCTTATAATCTTTCTATTAATTTATGTGTTTATGTATATTATTATTTTGCACAGTATAAATGAATTTTCACAACATAAATATGCATACTATTTCTACTGTTCCTATTTTATGAAGGGGGTCCCACACACGGGGATCATCATCTAATGGATCCTTGTCATTAAAAAGTTAGAAAATCCCTACTTTAAATAAACCAGACAGAGATGTCCACAAAGTGTCACAAACAAATACTGTAAGCAGATGAAACAGTTTGTAACTGTCACTTGTTTTCCAACCGAATCCTTTGGTGGAGAATAACAAACGGATTCAGGACTCAGCATGTCTTTCCAGCAGCAGAGATGCATTTGTCAGAGCGCCAACATCGTCCCATTTCCATATCTGAAATTAAAATGAGCTCTACAGAAACGCCAGTGTCCCTTTGACACACTGCTTTATTATGCACACCCTGCTGCATGCAATAAAGAGCAAATACATTGCACCAATACAATACACAATTTATACACACTTGCCGGCTGTCCACCTCTTGCGTTCTGAACAGCATCAACAGCATTTCAAAAAGAATGAACTATGTGATAAGCAAACAGAAGGACTTGAATTAGGCTAGATTATTTCTTGTATGTTCTGACATGACATGAAAATTCATCAGCTGTACAATATTAAAGGAATATTTCATCCACCAATGAAAATTCTCATTTACTCATCCTCATGTCATTCCAAATCTGTAGGACTTTCTTTTTTAAAGAAGTCTCATCAAGGCTGGATTTATTTCACCAAACAGTAATATTGTGAAATGTTATTGCAATTAAAAATAACTGTTTTCTATTCGTATATATTTTAAAATATAATTTATTCCTGTGATCAAAGCTGAATTTTCAGCATCATTATTCCAGTCTTCAGTGTCACATGATCCTTCAGAAATCATTATGATATGCTGAGTTGCTGCTCAAGAAATTTATTTTTATTATGAACGTTAAAAACAGTTGCGCTGCTTCATTTTTTTCTGCTCATTTTTTTCAGGATTCTTTGATAAATATATTTTAGGAATATGTTTAAACGAGAATATGTTTTAACACTGAATCTTTTTAAGAAATAGTTTTATTCATTTCACAAATTCAATCTGAATGATTCATTGGACTAATGTGGTTCTTGGGTACAACTTAACATTCATGACAGCTCTCTAGAACGGAAGATTTTCAGTCGATAATGAAATTAATTTTACAGTTGTATATGAATTTTCATACTGGTCACATTTAGCTGAACATCTCCTTTTGTGTTCTGTGGACGAAATTCATACAGGTTTGGAACGACATGACGGAATAAATGATGACAGAATTTTCAGGTTTTTATGAATATCATGAACTCTGCACATGAATATCACAAAAGCACTGGAACATTAATCATACAATGGCAATGCAATCACTTAATCTACTGAATGCCATTCCAATTTCACAGAAAAACACTTCAATTCTCCTTACTCTGGCACACTATTCCCAGCATTCAACATGCCCAGGCTTTGTCAAGCTTGCTGAGAAAACTGAAATGTTCAAATGGGAACATTCTCCAACTTAAAGAGATAATCGTTTCTAATAATAACCAATTAAAATTGTGGTTATTTCTGCCATGCACTCTGTCCTGCTGGGGAAGGCTGTGTGTAGGTCTGTGCTTGTGCATACCTGATTACGCGCGCGTGTGTGTGTATGTATGTAAGGAGTGCAGTGCTGTAATTTTCTCTGTGTGTGTGAGTGACAGCTGCCGCACTGGGGTTGTGGAAACAGGCAGAGGTAGGAGAGGTTTGCTGATTGCAGAAGGAAAAGCTCTCAGCCCATTCTCAACACTTTCCTCCATTTCAGAGAGCGAAGGAATGAAAATGAAATTCTGAAGAGGTGACGTGGACGTATTTGAAATAAAAATAATGAGGAGAGCAAAAGAGCATGGCAGAAACAAAGAAAGTGAGATATTGTGAAGGAGGGAGATAATGAAACATAGAACGCCTCTATTGATGTTGAGCTTTTTTGGATATTCAATATGGAATTTAGCATCAGACCGTAAGACTAATCAGATGTTTCTGAGATAAATTAATGCATTAAAGAAACAAAACTGCCAGGTACCATTATAGTAGCCCTGAAAGATGAACCTACTTATCCAAGAGAGCAGCATTTCTTGCCAGAAATTCTCATCATCTGTCATCATTTACTCACCCTCATGTCGTTCCAAACCCATGTGACTTCTTTTCTTCTATGAAACACAAAAGAATTTTGCAGGTTTCTGTGCTGCTCTTTTCCAAATAGAAAATGAATGAGGACTAAGGCTATAGAAATTTTAAAAAGCACCATAAAAAAAAGATAAAAAAAGCACCATAAAAGCATCATTGTAACCTTTATTTCAAGTCTTGTATAACAGTTTTGTGTGAAAAGCAGACAGAAATCACTAGTGTTAAACCTTTATGGAAAAGAGCAACTTCAATTCATAAAATATCAAGTCACACAGGTTTGGAACAACATGAAAGTTATAGTTTACCCAAAAATTATGTAGATGGGTTTGTTTCATGAACTGCACAGATTCTGAGAAATGTGGCATTACATCTGAGTACATCAATTAGTGTCTAGTGAAGTGAAAATCTGCATGTTTTAAAGAAACAAATCTATCATTAAAGTGTTTAAATCGTCCATTATCCATAATAACACTGAAAAAGTCCATCTTCTGTTGTCCTCTCACATTGAAATCCACATTGTTTGTAACAGTTTTGGACTGTTTATGCTTGTAAAGGGTGCTTGATCTCTGCATATTTCTCTCCTGATTCAGATGAGACAATGTTTTTCACTGGAAGAAGCAATATTATGGATAGAGGACTTGTATTTTAACTGGAAGCAATGGGTTTGTTAAAATTGTCTTGATGGATTTGTTTCTTACAAACATGGAGTTTTTCACTTCACAAGGTGTTAACTGATGCACTGAAGTGGCGTGGATTATTTGTGGAATATTGTGATGTTTTTATCAACTGTTTGGACTCTCATTCTGACGGCACCCATTCACTGCAGAGGATCCATTGGTGATCAAGTGATGTAATGCTAAATTTCTCCAAATCTGTTCCAATGAAGAAACAAACTCATCTACATTTTGGAAGATCTAAGGGTATATGTTCAGCAAATATTTTTTATTTTTGGGTGAACTATTCCTTATATATATGTCAAAAAATGTTGACAAACTTCATTTTAAGGTAAAACATGTAGCATGGACTGTTCCATATCGAAGAAACATGTTATGACACCAAGTGGTTGTCAGTTTCCCACTACAAAAGGCACTTTATGACAAAGCCCATGCATCACACAATCTTCAATAAGGCATCATGAGTTGATCCAAACAAAATTGTTACATAATCATTAATGACCTGCATTGACAGGCATCCCATATTTCCTGGAATGCCAGTATAGTTTTTAGGCTGAGCCGAGGAGTTAGTTAGTTACCATGGGGGTTTTGATTCCAGGTCATTTCTCTCCATCTAACCCCACTGTGAAACATCAAAAAGAAGAAAATAATCATATTCACACTTTTCCCTATAATAAGCCATTCAGATATTATGCAGACGATTTCATTTGTCATACATTGCAGCCGGCGCATTACATCATCTCATGCAGAGCTAAAAGACTATAGAAGCTTTCCACTGACATTTTACATTCATACGTGAGACACGTTTGACACAGGATTATTACTAAGACCTTTCTTTTTGCAGGTAGGCAACTCAGAACAAAATTACCCCCTTTGTGCCAGACAGTCAGGAATGGAGGGAGCCACGTCATAGTGAGTCACTGCAGGCCATTGCCATGTTTCAAACTTATAACCTTTGCTTATAGAGCAAACCTGCATTATTACTATATAAAGTCAACAAAAAATCCAAATGGACCCTGTTTACTTCCTAAAACACAGTTTCACTCTGAAATATGCAACACTGTAGAAGAAAAATAGGTAAAACAGTTTTACGTTCACTTGAAATGTAAAATGTATGCTAACATCAGAGCCACGAACTGCGCATTTTATATACACAGTAACGTGTCTGGGGTCGGTAATATTATTTAAAAGTGGGGTATGTATTTTTACAAAAACGCTTTAGAAAACGAGTTGGGGACGAATACCAAAACAAACTTGTAGCCAATCAGCAGTAAGGGGCGTGTCTACTCATGATGCGGGGGAGAGAGCGCTCAGTGCACAAGACAGACATTAGCCGAGCCGAGTGACGACAGAATGATAGAGATGGCAGATAAAAAACAAAAGAGGAAAACGTCTGCGGAACAAAAGAAGGCTTACGTCCGCAGACGTGTCTACACCAGACGCGACAGCTGTCGTGTTGCACCGCACCGCACCAGCTAAAGTCTGTCTACACTGGTAAACAGCAAAGGCAAGAAGTAGGACCTGTGTAAATATTGGATCAGCTTTCGAGTGCTGGAGAGAACTGAAGGAGTGGGAAGGTGTGCACACCGAGGTTGCTTTGTTTCTTCTCTATCGGTGAGTAACATTGGTTTTGCTTTGTTTCACAGAACTATCGTTGCCTGGGTTGCTTACGTATGTGTGGGGCGGAGCTATCAAAATAGGGGCGAGACCCTTTTGGGGTAGGGGCGTGTTTGTTTTGGTGATTTCAAATAATCAATATTGGCTACCAGAAATCGCTTACCCCACCTTTAATGCTTATGAAAGAAGTTAAAGATGCAAGGATGCATTTACTTGATTACAAATATAGTAATATTACAAATTAAAATAACTCTTTTCTATGTTAAAATATTTAAATTATATATATATATATATATATATATATATATATATATATATATATATATATATATCTATACAGTGCCTTGCGAAAGTATTCATACTCCGTTTTTTTCACGTGTTATGTTGCTGCCTTATTGTAAACTGCTTCAAATTACTTTTTTTCCCACATCAATCTACACTCCATACACCATATCGACAAAGCAAAAACAGAACTGTCACAACTTCATAAATTTATTAAAAATAAAAAAACTGAAATAAGTACTTTGCATAAATATTCATACCCTTAACTAAATATTTAGCTAAAGCACCTTTACAGTTTCAAATCTTTTTTGTTTGATGCGACAAGCTTTGCTCATCAGCATTTGGCAATTACCTGCCATTCTTCTCCTCACCTCTTCACCTCTCAAGCTCTGTCAGGTTGGATGGGGGCAGATGCACATTTTCAGGTTTCTCCAGAAATATTTGATTGTGTTCAATCCCAGGCTGTGGCTGGGCCACTCAAGGACATTCACTGAGTTGTCTATAAGCGACTCTTGCTATGTGTTTAGGGTCATTGTCCTGTTGGAAGGTGAACCTTCTGCCCAGTCTGAGATTCTGAATGCTCTGGACTGGGTTTTCATTAAGGCTATCTCAATATTTTGGTGCATTGAGCTTATCTTCTACTCTGATGAGTCCCTCAGTCCCTGCCGCTGAAAAACAGCCCCACAGCATGAGGCTGCTACCAGCACACTTTACTTTTGGGTTGATACTCTGCAGGTGATGAGCAGTGCCTAGTTTCCTTCAAACATGATGCTTGGAACTGAGGTTCATCAAACCATAGAATCTTGTTTCTCAGAGTCTGAGGGTCCTTTAGGTGCTTTTTTGCAAATTCCAAGTGTGTTTTCATGTGTCTTCACTGAGGAGAGGATTGAGTCTTGCCACACTGCCATAAAGCCCAGATCGGTGGAGAGTTGCAGTGATGTTTGTCCTTCTGTAGATTTCTCCTGTCTCCACATATGATCATGGAGTTCAGCTAGAGTGACCATCAGGTTCTTGGTCACCGCACTAACCAAAGCCCTTCTCCATCAATTGGTCAGTTTGGCCAGGAGGCCAGCTCTAGGAAGAGTCCTGGTCGTTTCAAACTTCTTCCATTAAGGGTAACAGAGACTACATTCTTCTGTGACTCTTCAATGAAGCAGAAATTTTTTTCTGAACCCTTTCCCAGATGTGTGGCTTGACGCAGACATGTTTCTGAGCTCTACAGCAGCATTATCAGCTGTTAAACCTTTTATTAAGACGTGTGCTTCCAAATCATACCCATTCAATTGAATTTGCCACAGGTTAACTTCACTCGAATTGTAGTAACATCTACAAGCAATATAAATGCTTCTAAGCTAAATTTCAACTGTCCCAGATAAGGGTATGAATACTTATGCAATGGAATCATTTAAGTTTTTTATTTTTAATAAATTTTCAAAGATTTTAAAAACCTATTTTTTTCTTTACCATTGTGGTGTATGGAGTGTAGATTGATGTGGGAAAAAAAGTAATATAAAGCAGTTTAACATAAGGCAGCAACATAACAAAATGTGAAAAAAATTTATATATATATAAATTTTTTAACATTATATATTTAGTCTTCAGTGCCTCGTGATCTTTAAAAATCAGTCTAATATGCACATTTGCAGCTCAAAAAACATCTTATTAACCCCAAATTTTAAATGATAGTGTATTTATATATTCATTTTATACATGAAATTAATTTATATACAGTACACTACCAGTCAAAAGGTTTTTGAACAGTAAGATTTTTAATGTTTTTTTAAAGAATTCTCTTCTGCTCAAGCCTGCATTAATTTGATCCAAAATACAACAAAAGTAGTAATATTGTGATATATTTTTACTATTCAAAATAACTGCTTTCTATTTGAATATATTTTAAAATGTCATTTATTCCTATGTGATCAAAGCTGAATTTTCAGCATTACTACTCCAGTCACATGAGCCTTCAGAAATCATATATTTAAATCTATATCAATCTCCTGTCAAATAAAAACATAACACGGCCCCAGGAATACAGAGGAAGAGGCAGCATATCAGTATTTTGATGTAGGTACACGGTTTTGCTTTAATGTCTCAGCTAATGTTGCTCTTAAAGACTGTCACAACAAGAATATGAAGTTGAGCATCATGAAGGTAGAAGAGCTCCATCTGTGCGATGCCTTTGAATGCGCTGCCTTTGTTCCTGGCGATACACCGGTGGAACAGACCTTTTAAGGGTTTGTTTAGTTAGCCAAAAGCAAATAGTACAAGAGGCAGTTATCTCTCAGCATTTTGTAGTGTATAATGCAGCACTCAGGTTATGGCAACCATTTTTTCTTTTATTTGATGGTTGGGTTAAACACAGGCTTTCTGTAAGCTACACTTGACTGTTATCAAAGTCAGCACTTGACAGCCAAGTATGGGTCGGAATAAGTGCTGAATCCAGCGGGCAAACGGAAACACAAAGAACATTTCAACTCCATTTAAGTCACTGTACTGTTAAATCTCAAACTGATGATTTTGTATTGATAAAATCCAACTACAGACTTCATTACCTTCACCAGTTCACCTTTGCAATAATACATTTATAACAAGATATATAACCTTTTATATGTCTTAAAGGAAAACGCCACCGTTTTTCCATATTCCAATATGTTTTTCCCTCAACTTAGACGATTTAATACGTACCTCTCCTGTCTCAGTGCGTGCACTTAATCGCTGTAGCGCGCGGCGCCACTATGCTAGCGTTTAGCTTAGCACCATTCATTCCTTAGGATCCAAACAGAGATGAATTTAGAAGCTACCAAACATTTCCATGTTTTCCCTATTTAAAGACGGTTACATGAGTACTTACACGAGTAAGTATGGTGACACAAAATAAAACGGGACAATTTTCTAAGCAGATAAAAAATGATAACTATAATGTATGGCGGAAGAGTACCTCGCAGATGGGAGAGGTACGTATCAACTCGTCTTAGTTGAGGGAAAAACATTGGAATATGGAAAAACGGTGGCGTTTTCCTTTAATATATTAGAAATATATATTATAAATATCACAATTTTGGAACTCAAAGATCAGTTAGTTTTCTAACCAATCATAATTTCACAATGTCAAATAATGTCATAATTTTAAATAAATGAAATTAATGTAAGGAAACTGCAGGGGGTTTGTGAGATGAAAAACTAATAATTAAATCATAAAAATGTAAAGCTGAAATATATTGTTTTAATATAAAACAATTCAAATACGGCACTTAATAAAAAGATGACCTCTACATCATGTGACTGACATCAGGGCACTATAAACATGCAAATGTTTTGTTAAATTATTGATATATTAACAATATATATTTCAAATATTTTAGGTCAAAGGGTCAAAGTTTGGCTGACAAAAAAATTTTGAGAATCACTGCTCTAATCAAAATGGGTTTTTCCTGTGTCCTCAATATCACTTTGAATAGTGTCGGCCTTGTGTAAAGTCCCTTTAACCAACACATTCTCACTCCACACTCGTCACATATTGATGCTTGCCCTTTAGCATCATTTTTCGACGAGCGGGTCCTCTTTGCTTTAAATAAGAAACGCCTGGCGTCAGTATGCCGACGCGAAAGGCACTGGGAATTTTATCGTCATGATTAAATTATAAATTAGGTAATAATATTGCCATGATTGCATATATGTTGGGGTGTGATTTTTCAATGTAAACAGTCACAACAGTTTTATTTACATTACACTTAGGGTTGCCAACCATTGTACTGTATTAGCCAACCATTGTACTGTATTAGCTGGGACATCCCGTATATTGGGCTTAATTTATGTGACCCATACGTGACCTCCCTTGTCCCATTTCTGCTAACCACTGACTGATACAACAGCAGGAGTGCTGATCACTTGAGAATGATCACCGACACCTGTCATCGTTCAATCACAGCCACCTTCACGCAGTAACCATACGTTAAGTAAATCAGAAATCGTGAACATAACTGTTTGAGGAAGGCTGCGCAATCCCTTGCCGGCTGGTCGCTGGTGTCAAGCACCAAAAACAGCCCATATTAAATCTATAAGTTGTCTTTAATGGAAAAATACGCATTTTCATATATACAAATGTGTGTATACACACACACACACACACACACACATATATGGTCAAACCCCCCATGAAATGTGAGCGCGTTAACGGAGCAAGATCATTTTCAGCGATTAAAACCTTAAAAATGTTTTACTCTCTTCGTCACATAAAGATATCGTATGGCTGCAGAAGACTTGGAATGCAACAGGACTTGTTTGTAATGCTTTTATATGGTCAGTTTTTGCAACAAATACCTGTGACTGTACTTTTATTTTCCTGCTTTATATTGTTCAGAAATGGGTAGGTTTAGGTTAGGGGTGGGGTTAGGTGCTCCAATGAAAGTATAAATTTATATAAAATTATTTCTTTTTTTTTACAAATACATGCAAACCATTAAATTAAGACAAACAACTGAAAACAATGGAGGACCCTGCACGTCAAAATGTGACACTAAAGGGGTAGTTGAGAGTGAGAATGTGTTGCTTTAACCAACAAAAGTCACTTTCTTACTGATCTTCTCCAGGAAGTGATATCATTATGGAGGGGAAATAGTAGCAAAAACATCAGTAGGTAATAGATTTGATGAATTCTGTCTAATTTTAAGTCGACAACCTCTTGTAACCTAAGACTAACAATGACTGTTAATTTTCATACCATTGTGTAAATAATCAAGTTTAAGTGGCTCAGCTAGACAAGATCATATTTCTGAAAATCAGCTATATACCCTTTTAAATACATTCACATTCACAATTACTGTGCAGTCACTTAAAACCAATTCATCATAATGGAGTTCTAATGAATACCTGTTTCCTGTAGCCACGTACTGTCAAAAGAGTGGGCTTAAAACACCCAGAAGAGTTCGCCAATCACTACCAAAACAAATCAATGTGTTTGTGCATTATTCATTTCCTTTGATTGGTTAAGGGAACAAATAAATAAATAAAGTTACTGTACATCAGAAAAAAAGTCATTAAGAATTAAAGGGTGTTAATTTATGAAAGTCAAAGATCCTCAGAAATCTCTGGTGTTATAATGTAACAGCACAACAGCACGTCTTTGGGTTATCTGAACATTTTCAGTGAGCTGCGTGTTGCAGAAGTGCTGAGCTCGACTACAGATGATGGCCTGTGACCTTACTTGTATAACTTACAAGAGGAGTCAGTGTACGAGCACAAAACAATTACACTGGCAAATTAACATGTTCACACACTGCCAACTCCAGTGCAACAAGAACGGCACTTTTACATGGGACAAGAAACAAAATGCAGTGAGTGGAGACTTTTACAGTAACTGCCATTGAAGTTAATACATTTGGATTTATGGAAATTTACTTTATCAGTGGCTTCAAAAATATATGGACACTTTTGTCATATTTAAAAATGAATAAAATCAAATGTCTGGTATTATTTGTTTGCAGATGCCACTTAGTTTGATATTATGTTATTTAATGCAACAACATTCTGACATTTTAAATGTGGCTTAAAGGAAAAGTTCACCTAAAAATGAAAATTTGCTGAAAATGTACTCACCCTCAGACCATCCAAGATGTAGATGAGTTTATTCCTTCATCAGGATAGACTTGGAGAAATTTAGCATTACATCACTTGCTCACCAGTGGATCCTCTGCAGTGAATGGGTGCCGTCAGAATGAGAGTCCAAACAGCTGATAAAAACATCACAATAATTCACAAGTAATCCACACCACTTCAGTCCATCAAATAATGTCTCATGAAGTGAAAGGCTGTGTGTTTATAAGAAATATTAAAATGTTTTTCATTTCAAACTGTTGCTTCCAGTTAAAATATCATCTAGGGGTGCACGATAAATATCGGGCGATAATTAATGCGCATCTTGTCAGTAAAGCCGGTTCTCTAATCAGCGGTAAATTCCATCACATGCGTGATTTCACATTGAGCAGCATTTACTACACAGAGCCATTGTTCACTGACAAGCTGTGCAAATCCATGTTCATTATCAGCGTGGTTTTGCGCAGCTTGTCAGTGAACAACGGCTCTGTGTAGTAAATGCTGGTCAATGTGAAATCACGCACATGTTGGAATTTACCGCTGATTAGAGAACTGGCTTTACTGACAAGATGCGCATTAATTATCACCCGATATTTATCGTGCACCCCTAATATCATCTATAGTCATCTATCTATAATATTGTTTTCTCCAGTGAAAAATTCTTCTCATCTGAATCAGGAGAGAAATATGCACAGATCAAGCACCAATTACAAGAAAAACAGTCCAAAACATACAGTTCTAAACAAATATGTAAGTGGATTTTGATGTGAGAGGACAACAGGGAATGGACTTTTTCAATAGAGGAAGTGATTTTGGACTGGTATGTTGGCTTGAAGTGTAAATGCCTTAATGATGGATTTGTTTTTTTACAAACACACAGTTTTTTACTTCACAAGAAATTAATTGATGGACTGAAGTGGTGTGGATTATGTTTTTATCAGCTGCTTGGACTCTCCTTCTAATGGCACCCATTCACTGTAGAGGATCCGTTGGTGAGCAAGTGATGTAATGCTAAATTTCTCAAAGTCTGTTCTGATGAAGAAACAAACTCATATGTATCTTGGATGGCCAGAGGGTGAGTACATTTTCAGCAAATTTTCATTTTTGGGTGAACTTTTCCTTGAAGTGTCCAGATAATTTTAGAGAACACTGTCTCTATTACATATAAACTTTTAAAGGTTGCCTGAGTGAGAAATGTGACACTGTGATGGTGAAGACGGCCCACCTATCCTCCCAGATCACACTTATGAGGCCCTTTGAAAGCACCACTTCAATACATCTTCTTATGTCACTTCACACCAGTGAGGCGAAGAAACAGCCTTTAGAGCCAATCATCATCTCAGCCTTGGTCAAGCCTGGAACACTATTTATCAACATCCTTCAAGGACATCCATCCATTCCCGCTGAACCGAAACCATGGTAATATGACTGACAGGTTTATAAGATCCAGCACTGTCTGAGAATAAACCAAGCACACGTAAAACTGCACTCATGCAGCAGGACTCATTTGAAGTTATTGATATGTAACATTTCAGCATCCTATAACAGAAAAATTATTTGTGATAATAGCTGTAATAAACATTCACATTACAGTGAAGCGAGCGCATTTGGGCAATTAGATGCGGCTGCAAGTGTGAGAAGAGGTAAGTGTGTCATAAGTGTCGTTAAAAATGGTGACAAGGACTGTAATCAACTGCCACCCGCTGCCTCTCCTTTCATATTTTATTCCACAGATTCTCATAATTCATTCCACCTACACGACAATCTCTATATGTATAAAATCTTGCACTGTGCAGTCTTGCCAAAAATAATGTTACATATTAGTTTTTTCTGAATATTTTTTTATAACATATGTTAAGAAAAAACTTTTTTTCAAGTGCCCACAAATTCTGTATGCTTATACATAAAAAAGGTTTTATAATTAAACAAATTATACAAATGATAATGATATATAATTTTTTAGATTCCCTTACATAATTACATTTCTGGCCTTATTTCAAAAAGGCCAATGCAAGGATCAATCCGTAGTGATATAAGTTTTCAAATGTGAAAATACTCAATAATATAGAATAAATAGCATGCAATTGAATATGACACTCTTTAAGACCTCAGTTCTTTCAACTTTGTGTCATTCACATCAGTGATTCACAACTTGACTTTGAAAGAAATGGGGAAAAAAATCCTCTAACTACAGATCCTGTCTGGTCTGCTTTTCAAAGCTGTTGCCATTTTGATGGAAAATCTAACACGCGCATATTGAGCTAAATAAAATCTCCTTAATATTTAATAGGGATCAACAAATCTAAATCAACTGCATACTCTACTTCTGACGAAAGAAAATGGCTCTATCATAAGCTATTATTCTTGTTGTGAAACCCTTTTTCCCTTTCATTTACAAATCATGTCGTCTACTAAATCAAAGTGCCTGCGGTTACAGCTATAGATAATTTATTTTAATATTTCAGAAAAGACTAGGGTCCAGAAAGCTCCTCATGCATAAACAATAAGATTATTTAAATTTTCTGATTATTATAGCAATAAAACAGGCACAAGTCAATGTTTCTCAGAAACACCCAAAGACCTCTAAGCGAATGTCAGTTTCAGCCTCTTGAGGAATAAAGTATTTGATGTGTTTTATATATTGTGCATAAAATCTTTCTGGCAGTTCCAAAAATTAAATTAAATTAAATTAAATTAAATTAAATTAAATTAAATTAAATTAAATTAAATTAAATTAAATTAAATTAAATTAAATTAAATTAAATTAAATTAAATTAAATTAAATTAAATTAAATTAAATTAAATTAAATTAAATTAAATTAAATTAAAATTAAAATTAATTTAATTTAAAAATGTTATAAGATTATTATTATAAAAATAATAATTATATAAATAGGGTTGTCAATCACTTAAAATCTGTGCTCAAATCAAATTACGCAATATGCTAATTCATTCATTTATAAAGTCCCTAACTGAATCTAATTCAGAAATTATTGTGCAGTAAATCACTGAATAAACAAAAAGTGGCTTTATGTGCCAACATATTGTCTTAACTCTATCCTTGGTTTACAGTCAACAGCATTTTTGACAGCCCTAATATAAGCTTTAGCCTGAGCAAAACTGGATGGGGAGTGACAGATCATTTGCTAGAAACTCATTCGCTTGCGCAATAATATCAACACATGATCACATTTGAAGATTGCAGCTGGTGTGCTGCCAACAGGAATCGAACGCCTCAGTCTTTCAGACAGGACATTAGTTGTGACACACTGAGCAATTGTGTAGTTATGATTTGAAGTGGGCTTTGGGAACAGATTTTTTCATGCCTCTAATTTTCTCATCATTTCTCATTGAGTGCTCACGATGATCCGTCATTATCCTTCGGCATCTCTTGGACAAAATCCTTGTCTCATTAGCGAGACGCAGTGTGGTCTCCCGCTCCGGGGCAGATTAACAAACCTGACACACGCTGGTAATTAAAAGCCAGACATAGATATTAATTCCCTAATCTGAGCTTGATTTGCACATTTCAGATTTTTGGACTTCAAGTGTGTGCCAGTTTAAGGGTGAGTCCTGTGTGTATTAGTTCCATCCTCTCAGATCTGTGAGGAATAAAGGCTTTGAGTTCAGTCTTTCGTATCGATAGATGTCCTGGGCTTCTAAGGCTTCATGCTGTGTCACACAGCAGAGTCTGCATTCATGCTTTCAAACCAAAGGTTTCTTATGCCGTTGCAAAGAGAGTCACAGAGAACAAGAAAACAGAGGGCTTTTGGCTTTAAAGAGATAGTTCACCCAAAAATGAAAATTAATTTATCATTTACTCCCCCTTATGTTGTTTTAATGCTGTATGCTCTTCTTTTTTTCCAGACCACACAAGGAGAAATTTAAAGAAATGTATTAACTTTACATTAACTCTTACTTTACTTTACTCTTAAAAATAAAGATTCTTTATTCACTCTGAGGAAAGAAAAAAAAAGGTACAAAAGCTGTTACTGGGGCAATACCTTTTTTAAAAGGTACACTTTTGTTCCTTTTAGGTACTGTATTAATATGTACCTTTAAGATACCACTATTCACCCTTTAGTTACAAAGTTGAACCTTTTGAAAAGGGCAGCTTTTGTGCCTTTTTTTTCTGAGAGTGTTGGTACTGATGGTTCCATGAAGAAACCTTAACATGCACGGAACCCTTCCATTCCAAAGAAGTGATTATTAAAACATGAAAAAACATGGTTCGTATAAGATCTGTTTGCTGAAAGGTTTTTTGGGGAACCAGAAATGGTTCTTCTGTGGCATTAAAACAAAAAAAATCCCTTTTAGAACCTTTATTTTTAGGAGTGTTTACAATCAGATTCAGATCTGACTCAAAAGAATGATTCATTCATTCTAAACTTTTCTCATAAACGTGCCAACGTGAGGTAGGGTGGATTTAATTTCAGTTTGTTCTTTATGCAACGTTATCATATGACTTCAGAAGACTTTAATATAGCACACACATCATATGAACTATTAATATACTTTTGCGGTCTTTTTTTTCTTAAAAGAGCTTGCCAGTGTACTTTGCTTGTATGGAAAACAGAAGCTTGTGCATGATTGAGGGTGAGTAAATTAAGACAAAATTTCCATTTTTGGATGAACTATTCCTGTCAAATGCAAAGTGCAACATTTGGATGGAGATTTTGGACATTTGGATGAAGTGCAGCATGTGGGCACTGTACTACAAAGCTGTTTAACTCTTTTACTCTCCAAATGCTTTTATTACTTTCTAAATCATTTTATTTATACCCATTTGTTTATATAAATCTATGCTGATTTGCCTTTTTAGATGCTTTTAGCTGTAGCCTGAAAATGGCCATTAGTTGAGGAAATGAATAGTCACTTATACAATACCACTGTTTTTTAATGCAGTGCTTTACGGCAGTAAACAGAAAGACTTTGCTTAGTGCAAAGTTGTCAAACATCTTATCTAGATAATCATCAGATTATCCTCAAAAGTATATACCATAAGTATGTTACCATTAAGTGGCAAAATATAGAATAAGTGCATTCGCAAATCACCATGCTGGAACATGATCATAAATGTTTACACAAATGGGAGCGTACCCATTATAACATTATGAAATTCTTGTTTCTAATATTTTTCCATTTTAAATGTGCAACATTTAAATTGCATAATAATATAATAACTAAAATTTTAGAATATAAAAAATTTAAAATGTAAAATAAAATATAATATTTTTACATTTTAAATCTGTAAAATTTAAATTGTATATATTATATATAAAATTATACAATATAAAATCTATCTGTATATTTAAATTGTACAATATTTATAATACTGTAATATAAAATAGTATAATACTTTTACCTTTTAAATTTCAAATATTTAAATTGTGTATAATTTATAATTAAAATATATAATATTTATAAAATAAGACACAAAATCTATGTATCCATATCAATCTGTTAATTTTTTCTGAAGCTTAGTCAATGACACCTTGACAAAAAAAGACAAAAAATATATGTTGTACCCTACTTATGCAAAGAACATCAGAAAGTGCATATTACAGACATAAACATCCACACAATAAAACAAAGTACTGCAGGCACAGAAGCTGCTGTAACAGAGACACCAGTAAGTAATGTATGACCCAGCTTTGACTGGAGAGCCACTCTGGTGCATGAGAAAGCCGAAGCGATGTAGCACTGATGGAATAAACCTGATGCAGCAGCACGGCAGAAAATAAATACTTTACAGCAGAGTCCTCTATGAAGTCTGGGGAATGATTCATAAAATATAATTAAAGCTCTGACAGCAGCAGAATGGTTCAAGATAACCTCTGTTGTCATGTTTCAGAGGAACGCCACAGGAAGGAAGCAGCAGGCCTCTCAGAATAGAGCATTTCCACAGCAGTGGATCTCAACCGGTGGGTCATCATGACCCAAAAATAACCACAGATCTGTTCTGATAGGGTCCGTAACAATGGGGGGAAAAACTATTCTAAATGCAAATAACATGCAGCTAATCATATTATCATGCAAATCTAAAATGACAATTAGAGACACAAAGAAATCTCTTATGCTCACCAAAGCTGCACTGATTTGATCAAAAATACAGTAAAAAACAGAAATATATTGTGAAATATTATTACAATTTAAAATAAGTGTTTTCTATGTGAATATATTTTAAAATATAATTTATTCCTGTTATACAAAGCTGAATTTCCAGCATCATTACTCCAGTCTTCAGTGTCACATGATCCTTCAGATATCATTCAAATATGCTGATCTGATGCTCAAGAAATATTCTTTTATATATATATATATATATATATATATATATATATATATATATATATATATATATATATATATATATATCTCCCTATTTACACTTCCGAGATATTTTAGTCACCGCTTGTCCGATGTCAAATATTGCTCCCAAAGCTAAAAGCATTCGAGGAGCACTGCTGCAGGGAACTGTCCCGTCCTCTGCTGACATACACCAGGAATAGTGAAGGCACACAGGAAGTGACTCTCTACCAGCACTGGCTGGAACTGGATATATAACAGGAAAAACGTCCTTCATAATGGGAAGGTTGATTCATCCTACTTCACACACAGATGATGGATGGGGCCGTCTCAATGATTCTTTCCCCTCACAGGGGGAATGAGCCACTCTTGGGACTAGATTCATTTAGACAGATAACACCGCAAGATTAAACGCTCCATGTCTAAAAACAACAAAAGGACACATATCACTTAAATTAACAGTGAAAGGTATCATCACCCTGAGCATACGCTAACAGGTTTTCTGGTTTACATGATTAAAAATCATGTACTGTATATGAAAGCAGCCAGAGACCTTTTAAAATTAAGCGCAACTATTAAAAAATTATTCATTTTAATTAATTAAAATAAAGCTGAAATAAAATATTGGAAAAACTTAAACGTAACAAATGCAAAACTTATATTTTTCTAACAAAAATTAGAAATGTTGCCTTGGCAACTAACTGAAATAAAAAAAATAAATAACTGTCGAAGTACATTAAAAGTCGAAGTATTAAAATGACAAAAATGAAAACGGAAATAATAATAAATTAAAGCTAAATAGAAATATTTTTTAAAAGTGAATGAAATGACAAAAGCACAAAATTATTAAAACAAACTAAAACTGAATATATAAAATTAAAGCTAATTCAAAATATTAATAAATACTATAATAGTATACAGAAAAATATACTAAAATAACACAGTACCACTAATCTTGTAAGATATGTTAAGTAATATTTAACAAAATATTCAAACTTATTTTTTGTGTTTACTTAAACACTTTTGGTATTTCATGAACTCAAAATATATTTCAAATATATAAAGACCTATACAAATATATAAAGTCATATTTCACACATTAATCTCTATAATTACAGCATGCAGTGTGGAAACCTGTGAAAAACAAATTTATTCCCATTCAAGCATTCAGCATGTGCTCATATAACTGTTTTTTGGTCAAGAGGGGTTCTGAATACCCAACATAGTGATAATATCACAATGATAATAATGAGAAATGTTTCTTCAGCATCAAATCAGCACATTAAAATGATTTCTGAAGGATTATGTGACACTGAAGTAATGATGCTGTAAACTCAGCTTTGCATCACATGAATAAATTACATATTAAAATATATTCAAATACAAAACCGTTTTAATAATCTTCACAATATTACTCTTTTTACTGTATTTTTAATCACATAAATGCCGCCTTAATAAGCATAAAAAACATTTAATGATTCTTTCAAAAACATTGAAATTTTAAAAACATTTTTAAAAGTCTTACTGACCCTAAACAATAGTGTATGCAATAATTTCAATCATTCTAATTAAAAATATACTGTCAATAAGCAGCATTTTAAAAAAGTAAAATAATTCCACAGTGCATAAAGACAAACAGATGCTGTTACGGAGGTGTTTGTTGCTATGTAATGTTTTGGGATAACATAACCAAAAGGTGCCTGTCAAGTTACTGACAAATTCTTTACGCAGACATTTATTTCTGTTTTTAAGAAGTCTGGGTTAAGGTAATGTCTATTTCATATCTCCATTATCGTGAGCGATCTGACCTCTGTAAACACTGAGTTGTCAAACTCCTCTGGGACGGTCCCTCCAACAGGGCTAGCCAAGGTCACGAGCACATGTCTCAGCCAAGTGGGGCTGGCATGGGCTCTGCTTCATCTTCTCCAATACCATCACACAGAACTCCAATACGATCCTGAGACTTCACTAAACCCACAGGGAGAGCCAAACACTGCTTCACCCAGCTCAAATCAGCTGAATACCATTCTTACAAACCACAGTTTACACATAAATGTCAATAATGTAACAATATCCAAACAATGCACCCACCATTCAATACCTCTCATTGATGTTATTCAGAAAAACAAGCATCAGACTAGAACCCTATGATTTCCGTGATGCGCAAAATGCAGATGTAATTGCTGAATCCAGTCATAAAAACAGAATTTACCGTATAACGCGGAATATACCAAATTTTGGATGGATACATCAAAAGTAGGTCAGTACACTTCCATCAAAACATGGCTAGTGTCTGTGAATATTAATGCATAAACGTGGTTTCGTTTACGACACACATACTAAAGTGTGAGTGACGCTGGCCGTGTTTACAGCCACTGCTGCCTCCATATATGAGTACATAAACACATAAACATAATCTCTAGAACTGCTCTGAGAGTCACTTCATGAGCATTTTACCATTTCTTTTGAGTAAACTTTCATCATATCATACACAAACAGAAACCTTCACAGCAACCCATCAAAATCAATTATCGGTTTAACTTGAAGAAACTGTGACAGAACTATTACTTAATGTAATGATAGTACTGCTACTAAAAATGAAATTATTATTAAAATATTATTTTAAAAGGAATATTTACCAGAAAAATTATTTACCAGAATTTATTTAGCAGAAAATTGTAAATACACAACACAGTATTTCTGGAAAAAAGAAAGAAATAAAATAATAAATTATAATTTTTTTTTTTATAAAATCAATTAATTAGAGATGCTTTTGATTATTAATATTTAATGAAACCATTCAAATGGAATCCAGAAAAAAAATATGGAAAATAGAATTTGGCAAAAATAAAACAGAATTTGGTAAAAATAGCTGTTTAATATTGTAAGTTTCATGATTTCAATTAATTCGACATACTTTTTGATGAATACAATTTAATTTAACCATTAAAAAATGTCTAGAAAAACTTAAATGGAAAAAGTTTCATGATTTCAATTAATTAGACATGCTTTTTGATGAATACAATTTAATTTAACCATTAAAACAGTCTAGAAAAATTAAAATGGAAAAAAAACATAATACAGAAAAATTAAACGGAAAAAATGGAATTTGGCCCTAATCATCACACCAATAAAAAGGCTTATATAATATAGCAATTTTAAGACTCTTTGAAGTTCAGTCCTGCTCAGCCACCAGTAAATTGTCCTCCATGGCATCTTACCTGCCAGAATATGCTGTCGATTGTGTTTCCAAGGAAACCTTCCCGCGTTTCAGAGGACAGGAGCTTCGGTCCGAGTATCGTCATGAACTCCTCAAAGTCCACCTGTCCATCACCTGAAAAACAAATTAACGTCAGAATCCTGCTCACAAATCCCAAAAGCTATATTTAAAATTGAAGGCATTATGATACGACTGGAGGCATTAAAGGTGAGGTGTGTCATTTCTGAGCTGCTAGAGGCAGCAATATTTTATAGGTAGTTGCTAGGGTGTTGTTGATTTCTAAATTGCCTAAAATGTCCGGGTTTTGGTTTTGTTTTTCATATTTACATTCTTTACAGTCAAACATTTTATGTCCACGTATTTGCATTGCTTTGACCGTTCTCTGTAGATCACACCTTCTTGCACACCACGATTGGTCGATTATCTACAATACCTGCATGCTATTGGTCAAACTACTTTTCAGTCATTACATTCTTAAAAACATTAGTTCGCAGTGGTTTCGCAGAGATTCCATAGAACCATTTTGGGTTCCCAAAATAACCTTGTTGTAGTGAAAAATTCTTAAAAGAACCATTTTTTCTTACTGTGAAGAATATCTAAAAAACCTTTTTTTTTTCCAATATAATGATGGATGTTTGAGGTTCTTAATGGAACCAATGACGCCAATAAAGAACTTTTATTTTTAAGAGTGTAGCTTCAGTAAGTATTAAAAGATAAGAATACAGAGACAAAACAGACATTTTAGGCAATTTAGAAATCCCGACCAGGACATGTCTGGGGAAAAAAAGACAAATGCTCATCGTTTTTGTTCATAAGTATTGCTTTAGCAAGCATCAGTAATAATTATAAAAAAAAAAAAAAACAAAAATGAATGCCAAACACCTCTACTGCCAATCTTACAGAAGAGAAGACTCAATCATTAGTTTGAAATTAACATATAAGATTATTGGAATCACCCCAGAGCCACACTGGCATATGATGAAGTATTTTAACATTGAAACACACTCACTTCACCTTTAAAAGACTAAATATATGATAACACACCACAGCTAAACACACTAACACATCAGCTGTTATGAGCAATCTGTCTAAAAATGAACAATTTTTTAACATGCTTTCAAAAGTGCTTGAATGAGTGTGACCTGTGCTTGCAGTACTACTTGGCTTCCTCAGACAATAGTGCTCCTGAAGATGACTCAGTGTGACAAACCTTAGCTGAACTCTGAACATTGATGTGAATCATCAAGTGCCGCATATATATACATATATATATATATATATATATATATATATATATATATATATATATATATATATATATATATATATATATATATATATACACACAGTATATCATTTATTTAAAATATTTTAAATTATTTGGGAGTATTTATTTAGAGCAAAGTATTGTAAAATAAAACACATTTTGTTCTTACATGTTAGGTTATGTGGAATAAACATACCATATTTAGCCTTCGACGAAATTTAGATATCTTGATTTTACTTTTTCCCTTTTAAACGTCTGAGAATGTTTTTGTATATGTATTTTCTGTTCTCTCCTGTTATGTTGTGACATTTCCCCTTCAAAAATAAAGGACTGATCGTTCTTAAAGGAACAGTTCACCCAAAAAATGAAAGTTGTGTCATAATTTAATCACACTCAAGCCGTTTCAAACCTGTATGAGTTTCTTTCAGCTGTTGAACACAAAAGAAAATATTTCAAAGAATGTTGGTACCTACACAGATGCGGGTAGCCATTGACTTTAATAGTATTTTTCTCCATATTATGGAAGTCAATGGCTGTCGTCAACTGTTGTGATGACAGAATTTTCATTTTTGGGTGACCTATCCTTTTAAATCATAATTATTAGTATTTGTTATGTTTACACCTAAAAGCTCAATATTTCAGCTATGTTGTGGAAAATATTTTTCCCCCTCAAATATTTGAGCACAAATAGCTTTACCCATTTGCTTTATGGCAAAAATATATATCTTTGTATTCATAACCAAGAGCTCATGTATTTTATTTTATTCAACAATCTCTCAAACAGTATATCTGTCACTGATGTTCATGCTCATGCTGTTTTATATTATAGATTCATGGCTTTAGGTTCAAAGTAAAAGAGTCGGTCACACTTTATTTTGATAGTCAACTTTAGACATTCTACTAACTATAAGTAACTTTGTAACTACATGTCAACTAATTCTCATTAATTTGCAACTACATGTCTACTAACTCTCAGAGTAGACTGTTAGGGTAGGTTTAGGGTTAGTAGAATAAGTTGACATACTTGCAAAGTTTCTCATAGTCAGTATAGTGTATGTTGTGGATCCATCAAAATAAAGTGTTAGAAGATATTAAGCAGACAGTCTACTAATACTCTAATAACTGCTAGTTGACATGTAGTTGCAAAGTTACTTACTGTTAGTAGAATATCTAAAGTGGACTATCAAAATAAAGTGTTACCAAAGAGTCTAGTTCTCTGATCCTGATAAAATGTCCTCAGACGACTAGGCAAAGGCTCTTACTCGCAAAAATAAAAATAAAGAAATGATTAATATGTAATGAAAATTTTATTAAAACAGAATTTAGCTGTCATAAAAATTAATGTGGGGCCCCTAGCTTAAAGTGAATAGCCTGAAATCAAAGGTAATGTCCAGTTACTGTTTTATGACCAAATGCTAATGAAGCAGGAAAATATTACTGCTTTATTAATTCATTTCCACTTAAACTCCTCGTACAAAAAAAGAGAGCGTCTTCGCTACAGATTCACTAAAAAATATGTCAGGCCCAGAAGCCTGCAGATTAGTTCTGCTGGCTTAGAGAAGATGAAACTGAAGCAAATTGCTTTGAGAATAAACACTGAGTAAAATAAACATGGTGACATCCAGCAGTGTCTGCAAATGACAAACTTTCATGTTGATTAAGTGTAGTAGTTAAATCTTTGTGAATATGAGTTGCAATCAGAGCATAACATACACATGGATGCTCATGTCAAAACTCACTGACATTATCAGATCTTCAAATATCAAAAACTTTTCACATTTGGGATTCTTTTCCATATATAAATATTGAAAAAATAGTTGGTGTAGCAACAATTTTCACACAGAAATTGCTTTTGTTATACATTTCTTTCATATAAAGTCTACACTACTGTTCAAAATTTGGGGATAAATAAGTTTTTTTTTTTTTTTTTTAATTTAAAGAAAAAAAATTTATACAGCAAGGACATGTTAAATTGGCCAAAAAAAGTCAAAAGACATTTATAATGTTTCAAAAATATTTATATTTCAAATAAATGCTGTTCTTTTGAACTTTCAGTTCATATTAAAATGGCAAATGTAGGGTTTCCACAAAAATATTAAGCAGCACAACTGTTTTCATCAATAATATAATGAAATGTTACTTAAAGGTCAATTCAGCATATTAGACTGATTTCTCAAGGATCATATGACACTGAAGACTGGAGTAATGATGCCGAAAATTCAGCTTTGCATCACAGGAATAAATTACATTTTAATAAAAAAAAACCCTGTTATTTTAAATTGCAATAATATTTCATAATATTACTGTTTTTACTGTATTTTTAATCAAATATATGCATATAGACAATAGCATTCAACAGCATTATAAATTCTCACAGACTCCGAACTTTCAAATGGTAGTGTGTACAGTACACTTAATATAAATCATACTGAGAGTAAGTAGTAAAAAGAGTAATTAAAGGTCATGTAAGTTTATGTGTGTGAGTCAGGTTTTTCCTAAATTGCAGGGACCAGCTAAATAAACATGCATGCTAAATACTGTCCTTGAGGTATAAAACATATCCTGTTTGCAGTAAAAAAAAATAAATAAATAATAATAATAATAAAATCTAATAGAAGTCAATGAATATTCCCACCAATGACAGCAAAGCAAATGTGTGTTGGTGAGTAGAGGAACTCACCATCCATGTCCAATCTCTGCATGATGATTGCCAGCTCCACTTCACTGGGCATGTACCCTAGTGAGCGCATGGCCATGCCAAGCTCCTGCTTGGAGATGAACCCATTGCCATCCCGATCCAGGACCCTGAACGCCTCCCGGATCTCTGCCAAGACAAACAAGTGTGCGACTCAGCACCTCAGGTGGCTTCCCATCACAAGACATCTCACTGGTCGTCCTCCACTGAGCAATGATTGCAGTGATTTGCCACCTTCTCTGCACCTGCTATTACACCAGTGGCAACAAACACTGCTGTGCTGTTTCTTTCCTCAAAACGCTTGTCAGATTCTTACTTTACTGTTCATTTTACAGCTGAAAACAGCACTAAATATCTGAATTTTTCCAGCCACACAAACACATCTTAAGGCCAGGCTTTTTCCTGGCTTTTTCTTTTGATATCTGCTCTACAGAGGAGGACTCTGCCTCTGAAATGCACATATATCTCGAATCGTGGAGACGAGGAGTTGGCTCCATCAAATGCATATTTTATAAACAATTCTTCTGTGAGGAGAAAACTTGTGGCAGCAAAGGTTTGGTGTTTTAAAATAGAGCTTGAGTGTCACATCTCTGAAGAACACTACGGTTGCGCTGCATGCTCGAGCACACAGCAGTACATTGGCTAATTTTGCCTACGTATAACGGCATTTGAAGTCAAGCAACCTGGGAATTAATACACAGGAAACAAAAGCTTTGACGACACGCTGCTCTATTCTCATCCATCTACATCCAAACTTAAGACTGCACATTATCACTGCAACAAGTTATGCAGTTAAGCCAGGGCCATAGCCTATATAAAATTATCCTTTTGATGAGAAAAAGCTATTTGAAAAATAGATATATCATTTTATTTTATTTTTTATTTAAAAAAACAACAATCAATTAAAATAACAAATAACAATTATTTTGCCTTTTTTTTTTTTTGATGTATCCTGCACAGTGTAACTGATAGGCTACTATACTATTTCTATTACAATAATTGTTTTCTAAGCCATTGAACAATGGCATTGTACACTAAATTAGGTTTTTTTTTAATTAATATTAATTATTTTTCCATGACATTTCCAGTTGTTTCCAGACTAGGGAATTTTTTAACAATTTTATAGTGAATTTAGAGATTTCTATTTGATTTCCTTTTTCAAATTATTTGTTGGGGACAAAAATTCAGTTATTCATTTGATAAGACAAAAAAGCAATTTTAAAAATAAAATGTTTTTTTAAAAATAAAACTTCATCATCATCATCAGCAGCAGCAGCAGCAGCAGCAACAACAACAACAACAACAACAACAACAACAACAACAACAACAACAACAACAACAACATAATAATAATAATAATAATAATAATAATTGTAAATGAAATAATAATTGTAAATGAAATAATCACAGATAATAGTTTTGATGTGCTCTGCTTGACTGAAACCTGGCTCAAACCAAATGATTATATTGGTCTAAATGAGTCTACTCCACTAAGCTACTGTTATAAGCATGAGCCCCGTCAGACTGGCCGTGGCGGCGGTGTTGCAACAATATATAGTGATATTCTCAATGTTACTCAGAAAACAGGATACAGGTTTAACTCATTCGAAATACTTCTGCTTAATGTTACACTGTCATATATGCAAAAGAAATCTCTCCTATCTCTTGCTCTGGCTACTGTGTATAGACCGCCAGGGCCGAATAAAAGAATTTGCAGATTTCCTCTCAGACCTATTGGTTACTGTTGATAAAGCACTAATTGTCTGAGATTTTAACATTCTCGTTGATAATACAAATGATGCGTTAGGACTTGCGTTTACTGACCTAATAAACTCTTTTGGAGTCAAGCAAAACGTCACCGGGCCCACTCATCGTTTTAATCATACGCTAGATTTAATTATATCTCATGAAATCGATCTTACTGATATAGATATCGTACCTCAAAGTGATGATGTTACTGACCATTTTCTTGTATCGTGCATGCTGCGTATTACTGATATTAACTATATGGCTCCGCGTTATAGTCCAGGAAGAACTATTGTTCCAACCACTAAAGATAGATTTAGAAATAACCTGCCTGATTTATCTCAACTGCTCTGTGTACCCATAAATACACATGAGCTAGACGAAATGACTAGCAACATGGGCACTATCTTCTCTAATACATTAGAAGCTGTTGCGCCCATCAAATTGAAAAAAGTTAAAGAAAAATGTACTGCGCCATGGTACAACAGTAATACCCATTCTCTCAAGAAAGAAACTCATAAGCTTGAGCGCAAATGGAGAAACACTAACTTGGAAGTTTTTAGAATTGCATGGAAAAACAGTATGTCCAGTTATAGACAGGCTTTAAAAGCTGCCAGGGCTGAGCATATCCGCAAACTCATAGAAAATAACCAGAACAATTCAAGGTTTTTATTTAGCACAGTAGCTAGATTAACAAATAACCAGACGCCACCCGATCTAAATATTCCCTCACAGTTTAGTAGCGATGACTTTATGAATTTCTTCACAGACAAAATAGATAACATCAGAAATACAATAACAAATGTAGATTCTACAGCATCTAATACTTCAGCTTCATTCATCGTACCCAAAGAAAAAATGCAGTGCTTTACATCTAGAAGACAGGAAGAGCTAAATAAACTTATCACTGCATCTAAACCAACAACATGTTTATTAGATCCTGTACCCACTAAATTACTGAAAGAGTTGTTACCTGCAGCAGAAGAACCGCTTCTCAATATTATTAACTCGTCGTTATCTTTAGGTCACATCCCAAAACTATTCAAGCTGGCGGTTATTAAGCCTCTCATTAAGAAACCACAACTAGATCCTAGTGAACTGGCAAATTACAGACCCATTTCAAATCTTCCGTTTATGTCTAAAATCCTAGAAAAAGTTAAGTCTGCTCAATTGTGCTCCTTCCTGCAAAAAAATGATCTCTATGAAGAAATTCAGTCACAGCACTTGTTAAAATTAAAAATGACTTGCTTCTTGCATCAGACCAAGGCTGCATCTCATTGCTAGTCTTACTTGATCTTAGTGCTGCATTCGAGATCAATTTCAAAACTATATGGGTATTCAAGGGCAGGCTTTAAGATGGTTTAGATCCTACCTGTCCGATCGCAACCACTTTGTTTATTTAAACAGGGAGTCATCTCAATTATCACCAGTAAAGTATGGAGTACCACAAGGATCTGTCCTAGGTCCTCTGCTATTTTCAATATAAATGTTGCCCCTTGGCAATATTATTAGAAAATACGGGATTAGTTTCCACTGTTATGCTGATGATATTCAACTATATATCTCAATAAGACCAGATGAAAATTCTAAATTATCTAAGCTAACAGAGTGTGTTAAAAATGTAAAAGATTGGATGACCAATAATTTTCTCCTATTAAATTCAGATAAGACAGAGATATTACTTATTGGACCAAAAAAACAGCACACAGAATCTGTTGGATTACAATTTGCAACTAGACGGATGTACTGTTACTTCCTCTACAGTCAAAAATCTGGGTGTTATATTAGACAGCAACTTGTCTTCTGAAAATCATATTTCCCATGTTACAAAAACAGCATTCTTCCATCTTAGAAACATTGCCAAGCTACGAAACATGTTACCTGTTTCTGATGCAGAAAAGCTAGTTCATGCATTCATGACCTCTAGACTGGACTATTGTAATGCACTGCAAGCTGGTTGTCCTGCATCTTCAATAAACAAGCTACAGGTAGTCCAAAATGCAGCGGCTAGAGTTCTTACCAGATCAAGAAAATATGATCATATTACCCCAATTTTACAGTCTCTGCACTGGCTACCTATTAAGTTCCGTATCAGTTACAAAATATTATTACTTACCTATAAGGCCCTTAATGGGTTAGCTCCTGCGTACCTAACTAGTCTTCTATCTCGCTACAATCCATCACGCTCCCTAAGGTCGCAAAACTCTGGACTTTTGGTAGTACCTAGGATAGTAAAGTCCACTAAAGGAGGTAGAGCTTTTTTGCATTTGGCTCCCAAACTATGGAATAGCCTTCCTGATAATGTTCGGGGTTCAGACACATTCTCTCTGTTTAAATCCAGATTAAAGACACATCTCTTTGGCCAAGCTTTCAAATAATGCATCTCATTATCTTGTACTGCAGTTATATCTGATCAAATGCACATTATTATTCTTTAGCTTGGGTTAAACAAATCAATTTTACTTGGTTGGAACAGCAGCTACACTAATTATGTCTCTATTTGTTTCTCTGTTTCTGCCACGGGATTGACATCCCGTGGTAACTAGGATTTACACAAGCTTCAGTCTGGATCCAGAACACATGAGAAGAGATGATGCCAACCCCTCAGAGGACCTCAGATGATGCCAAAGCTGAAACAACATATAAAACTACCAAATCTTGCTATAAGTTTGATTTCAACATATAATAACTGCTGTTAATAGTGTTCATCGTCTGTTTGATTACGTCTTTAATTGATTTTTCTGTACATTTCTGCCATATGTACATTAACTGACATAGTCACCAATGATAAGCTACTACTAAATATATTTTAGAAACTTAATTTTCTGTACAGAGCTTTGCAACGATTTGTATCGTGAAAAGCACTATACAAATAAACTTGAATTGAATTGAATAATAATAATAATAATAATAAAAGATCAACTGGTAAATTATAACAATCTATTTTATTTAAAAAAAAACAAGTTTTTTTAAGAAATACATTAATAAATTAAACAAATAAAAAAAATTAATAAAAATAATTAATTAAAAAATAAAACAACCAACAAACCAACCAACTGGTGAACAATCATTTATCCTTATCCTGAACAGTGTGAAATTTTTAAAAAGAATTTCCATTATGTTTTCCATTATATTTCCACATTACAATCTGTTTTACTAGATTTAAATAACTTTCTAGAGTACAAAGATCTCCAATAAAATCTCCCCCTTCAGGAAGAGGATTTTGAAAAACAATTACCTAGTAATATATATACCATCCAAAGAATCCCAAAGCACTCCTCAGTGAACAGACTGATGTTCTCGGTCATCAAATTTTACTCTACGGAGGGGCTCGTGAAAAACTATATCTAGTGAGATATTGGAATGCTTTAGAGCAGAGCATGACTATAAAAATCAATACTGACAAAAGAAACACATATTACATGATTTTTAAAACTGTATTATTTTCCAAAACCTTTCTAGTTGTGAAAATCATTTGTATTTACAGTCAAATAATGTGAAATAATCTGCAACTAAAACCAAATCGGGATCAATCAGGCAGATGAGGTACCTACATAACAATAATCATTGTCAGGAGGACATAAAAACATATCTCCAAAGATATTCATCAACCATTACATGTTTTATATATACTTTCACAATTACAGCCACACAAATGGCTTTTATATCAACAGCTATGGACATTTACACTGACAGTTATGTTTCAGAGCCAATTAAGAGCATCTGTCTTAGGAATATGAGGCTCATAATTGTTATTCCACACAGACACACACAAGCAAGAAGACTTTAGGAGCGCTGCAAAGTGTTTGCACAGTAAAGGCATTAGATTTGTTTTTGTACGTAGAGGCAAACTCATGAATATATGCATAAGGAGTCTGTTGCGGAAGCAAAGCCTGTTTGAACAAAACCTTCAGAAACATTTCGTCCTCTCAATTCTGGCTATTTGTCTGACAAGCACTCTTCATTTTAGAGATGAAAATGGCAGATGATGTAATAATCAATTTTCAGATCTAATACCTGAAGATGCAATGAGATTAAATGCTAAGATATTTAAGATAAGATAATGTCTTTCTTTCTACAAATATGCTCTTGATATGGCTAGTGACTTACAAATCAAAGACAAATTATTATTCAGCAGTTTGCAAGCATACTGCTCCTCTGAAAGGGATAGTTCACCCAAAAATGAAAATGTATTAATTTACTCACCCTCAGACCCCTGTAATCCATAACCTCAAGCAAACGGTCTGGAATGATGTTCGGTTCACGAGCGAATCATTCTTTTGAACCAGTTCACCAAATCTGACTAAACCATTTGAAACAGTTCGCGACTAAAGCGGCAGTTACTCAATCAAAACTCACTTTCGGATGGGCCCGACAGTCACTCCGACTGGAAAAATCAGCCAAAGTCCAGATGTATATGATGTTATGATGATCCTATGATGAGCCGGTGATTTGCGCAGGCGGGAACCAAGCACTTCAATAAAGGGGCAAAATGTGAGTTTTTATGGTTTCTCATTGTTTATGTAAAAAGATGAGCTGATGAAGACAAGTTAATGCTTTAAACATGTAAAACATCCATTTTTCACATCATTGTTAGGTGCAGTTTAATAATATCATTGCGTATACATTACGTCATTGCGTGATTATGTAAACAAACTGGCAAATCGGTTATTTGAACCAGTTTGCGGAAAAGAATCCGGCTTCACTGTTTGCCTGACGCTATATGTGACCTTGGACCACAAAACCAGACATAAGGGTCAGTTTTTTGAAACTGAGATTTATACATCATCTGAAAGCTGAATAAATATGCTTTCCATTGATGTATTTGGCTGAGATACAACTATTTGAGAATCTGGAATCTGAGGGAGGGAAAAAATCTAAATATTGAGAAAAGCGCCTTTAAAGTTGTCCAAATGAAGTTCTTAGCAATGCATATTACTAATCAGAAATTAAGTTTTGATATATTTATGGTAGGAAATTTACAAAATATCTTCATGGAACATGATCTTTACTTAATATCCTAATGATTTTTGGCATAAAAGAAAAATTTATCATTTTGACCCATACAATGTATTGTTGGCTATTGCTACAAATATACCCGTGCTACTTATGACTGGTTTTGTGGTCCAGGGTCACATATATTACAGGTAATTGTAAATAATGTTGTAAATAACATTTAGTTTCTTGCGCAGACCAAACATTTTGCTTTGTAAGACCTCTTTGTAAGAATATATTGTGAGGAGCCACAGGTATTAATTTTGTGTTGCCTTCACTTTGAAAGTGACGATAGCCGTTAACTTGCATTTTATGAATCACCAAGGACTGCAGTTTCAGCTAAAACATGTTGCTGTTCTACTGAAGAAAAAAAAGCCACCTTGCATCTTGGATGGCTAGAGGTTAAGTATTAACAGCAAACTTTTATTTTGGGTGAACAATCCTTTTAACATTTGGGAAACCTTGGAAAAACTTTTTGCTGCCACATCAAATGCAGATTCAGTTAGATTTGTTCTGCATTTTAATACAGTAAGGACTCCAGAAATCCTGCCGTTTCTCTAGTACAAGAGTATCGCTGTGATTAAGGTGCTACAGAGTATTTGCTGACCCCTCCTGATATGATCAATACAACATCAGCAGGGCTCCAACAGCTGCATTTCATAGTTTGGACTGTTTCAAAGTAAAACCAACAAAGTAGCAGCTCTGTATATCAGCAGATGCCCCGTGGTGTTAATATGTCACTTAAGCATTCATTTTCAGGCCTGACGGGTTCAATGTATTTCTCTTCATGAGCTCCTTTCTGCTGACAAAGGCAGCGTTAATTGATTAGCGCTCTGCTTCACTCGCCCCGATTCATGATGAAGAGTGTTGGGGGGACGTGTGCGGCTTTGATCATGATTTTTATACAATTTCTGACTTTTGATTTCTGATTTAATGCCTGATTTACATATGAAAACCAAAAACACTTCAGGATAACACTCTGTAATAGCCTTCATTAAAACGTTATTAATAAAAAATTATATAATTCTTAAGGGATCAGTAATTCATTCTCATTCAAAAATGAATATACATGAGTACATAAATCAAAGTTAGATGACACTATTTATTATCCATTAAACACATAGGCGATATAACATAACATAACAATATAATATAATATAATATAATATAATATAATATAATATAATATAATATAATATAATATAATAAAATATAATATTTGTTTGCTTGTTTTGCCTTTGCTCATAACTTTATTCAAAAATGTTAGTTACCCTCATTGACTTTTTGAACTCTGCATACATTTGTTTAGTAAAATTACTGTTGCTTTGGGTTTGCAGAAATATTTGGTTTATATTAGTGATAAGACATAAGGCATTATTTAGCGATTTGACTTATAACAGTATACAATATGCTGCTAACTTTCCTCAAAAGATTTTATTAACATGTTGTCCTAAAACTCAAAGTTTAATCCAGACATTTTTAAATCAGACATTTTTGAATAATTTTTCACAGGTTTTTTTTTTTTTCATTACAACAACAGTACCGCATCTGTATAAATAAATACATTAATAAATAACAGCAAATGTAATATAAAAGTAGTCTATACAACTTGCACTATAACTTCAGAAGACTTGAAATAGTTGACTATTTTTATGGTTTTTTTTAAACAACTATACATATACACAAAGAAAATTCATTCATTTTTGAGTGAACTATTCCTTTAATGAAAATAATTATAAAGTGTTACTCAACGCTGAATAACCAATTGGAATATTAAGTCACACTTGCAAAAAGTGGTTAAAAGTTTTACCTTAAATAAAGTGCATAATATTTGTGTTCATGTCTGTAAGTTTATTGCTCACCATCTAGTTCCTCCACGGAGATGCTGGCGAGCTGTTCACTATTGCTGTGTTCAGACAGTGAGCGACTCAAATAGTTCCCCTTGTACAGCAATCCTGCCGTCACATGGTGGAACGGCATCTTCTCCCTGAGAGATAGAGAGACCAGAAGAACATACTCAACCAACCAGACCAAACAACACTGCAATGATTTACGCAAATCAAGATCCACATTAGACTATGACAGAGCATGCTTAAGTTGATTATATGAAAATGACTGTCTCATGAAATGTCTCCACGGAGGGCTCATCCGTTATAACTTTGTTCAGCAGATATCACTGTACTTCCAATGTTCTGCTGCATTATTAAGTGAAGATCTTGTTGTAAAAGAATACAAAGGCTGTTTCCGTGCATATGAGGGTTAAAACTAATGAAATAAGTAGCCATAAAATGGCAGTCTATTAAAGCTGAATGCATACACTGGCCCTCCGAATTACCCTTGTGTCTGTGAATATATGGGTGGAGTCTCTAGTGTCTATGAGAGCAGAGTTATTGTTTATTTAAGTGCCATTAAAATCCTTGCAGTTTTCACCTTTAACAACTGTGTTTTCTCATATATAAACTAGTGGTCTAACAATATGGGTTTTATAATGGCTGATACCAATAACAAGAGACTAGGGTGAAGGATGGACAATATAATGTGGATATACTGTATACATAATACATAAACACTGCTGTTCAAAATGTTAGGGTTGGCAATATTTTTAATGTATTTAAAAAATAATTATGCTCACCAAGTGGCATTTATTTGATCAAAAATAACAGTAAAAAAGTAATATAGTGAAATATTATTATAAATAAATGTTTTTTATTTCAAAAAAATTACAAAATGTAATTTATTCCTGTGATTGAAAACTGGATTTTCAGTAGTCATTAGTCTTCAGTGTCACATGATCCTTCAGAAATCATTTTAATATGCTGATTTACTGCTCAAGAAACATTTATTATTATTAACAATGTTGAAAACAGTTGTGCTGCTTAATATTTTTGTTTAATCTGTGAAAAATATATTGTAACAATATTTTGTAAAATATTTTGTAATTTACTGTCATGTTTTATCAAATCAATGTTAAAATATTAATTTATAATATATATATATAAATTGAAATATATACAAAGTAAAGTTTTTTAAATGATTTTTCTTTTCTTTAAGTTTTTTTTTTCCTTACTGGCCCCAAACAATGTGTGTTTTTTATAATATGAACTAAAAAATGGTAACACTTTGTTTTAGTGTTTGTTTTAGTTACATGTTACTTGTACTTACTATAGTGATAACAGTGAATTATGCATAATTTCAAGCAACTAACTGTAAACCAAACCCTAACCATATAGTAAGTACGTTGTTAATAAATATTACTCAGTATTTTATTGTATAATTGGACTGTAACAAGGACACCGTAAAATAAAGTGTAACCAAAACATTTGAAGTCAGTAATTAAAAATGATATATTGTTAAATAAATCTAGATTAGATTTTGTACCCGAAACTATGTATGATGACCATTTCTGTTCATCAGTCAGATACAGGTCGATATGATATTCTCAGAATGGCTACATAATGGACAGTATATTGATCCTATCACTAATATAAACTGAATAATTCTGCAAACTCAAAGCAACAGTCATTTTACTAAACAAATGTATGTGGAGTTCAAGAAGTCAACATAACAATAACCATAAATCAAACTGGAATTGCGCTTTATATGGAAATCTCTCATTTCTCAGATGTCATGGTTAGCATGAGCAGAATTTCTCTATTAATTATTCAGCACAGTTACAGCCATGGGAATCATTTTAATACAATGGCGTCAGATAGAGATGTGAGACGAAGTTTCTCTCAGTAATTGGGCTCCGTGTTTAGTAGTATGAAGTGAGTGCCTTTCGAAAATGTGAGCTTTAAAAACGGGCTTGAGTGTCAAAAGCCCACTCAAAATGCACAGCATTCCACATCCTGCAGGCCGTTTCACAGATCAAGATGGATTCTGTGCGTATCAAGTACTCCCACAAACAAACCCACTGAAGGCTTTACTGTAGTTCCTGGCTCAAGGCCCATGTGACAGCCGCCAACCATGCACTAGCCGTTATTAAAATACATCCAAAAAATAAATATAAATCAAGCTTTCAACCATGTAAAATTGTCTAGATTAGGCTTAGAGTTAAAGTACAGAAGTTGAGTGTTTCTGTACAAAACATCACAGTTCTGGTTGACCGATATGGGTTTTTATATATCTGATGCTAATAATGATATTTAGAGAGTAGGCTGGCTGATTTAATACTGATATACTTTATAACTAATAGGCTTGTGGGGTTTTTTATTATTTATTTTAATTTACAGCATAACAATGACCCACTATATATTAGAAATATGTTCTCTATTTCTCTTATGTTCACCAAAACTGCCTTAAATCAAAAGTAGTACATCAGTAGTATTGCTATTGCAAAATATTATTACAATCTAAAATAATTATTTTAAATTTAATCATATGTTAAAATGTATTTTATTCCTGTGATGCAAAGCTGAATTTTCAGCATCATTACTCCAGTCTTCAGTGTCACATGATCCTTCAGAAATCATTCTAATATGCTAATTTGGTGCTCAAGAAATATTTCTTATCATCAATGTTAAAAACAGTTGTCCTGCTTAATATTTTTGTGGAGACTGTGACACATTTTGTTTTTAGAATTTGTTGTAGAATAGAAAGTTTGAAAGAACAGCATTTATTTGAAAATAAAAATCTTTTATAAGAATGTAAAAATCTGTATTAATACTTTAGATCAATTTAATGCATCATTGCTGAACAAAAGTATTAATTTCTTTAAAAATAAAAATCTATAAAATCTTACTGACCCCAGATATATACTCAATAAAAGCTTTTATAAGACTACTGTAATGACTGGAGTCTTCAACTCATGTGAACTGATTTAAAAACATTTTCCAAAAATGCAGCTGATTTATTTATCAGTAAAATACTTTTTAAATTAGTGAGTAGACCTTACAAATCTCTATCTTGTCTATAATTTTATGCTGATTTACAGAGATTTACTCCCTTCAGCAGAGCTAAAAGCAGCCTTTCCTTCAGACTGTGATGCTGAACTGCTTGCTGGTGTCCTGTACAGGAACTTAAAGCTCTCGTGGGGACAATGTGGTCACTCAGCAGGTTAAATACCACCAGACCGTCAGCAGAGAGCAAGAGAGAGAAAGAAAAGCTACTTGAAGCAGCAGTCAGCATGAAGGGGCAGGAGGTTCCAGATCACAGACTACGCTTTGGGACGTGAGCCCACAAACACAGTATGTACTGGGCTACAGCCAGTTACCAAATCAGAGTAAAACACATACAGCTTGAGCTCGTAGTAGCAGTCTGCTGAAGGACATATCCCATGATGGATGGCACACCCTTGTAAAATATGGATGCAGCCTTGGGACGAATGTAGGAGACTGGGGTTTGCTTTAATGGAGCAGTTGATTGGGATGTGCAAAGCCTTTAATGGCCTGAGAGTAGCTTAAAATCTCTCTGGTTCAAGTCCAGAATGTCTCTATCAAATGTAGAGATGTAAATGCCTTCATTTTTACTAGATCTTTAGATTAAAGCATCTAACACTTGGGCTACAGCAGAAAGATTCCGTAATTAATAAGAAATAGAATGTTCGAAAGAGTAGAACTGATTTTAAATAAAAATGTTTGTTTGTTTTTTAAGTTGTAAAACTCTCTCCTGACACTTTTGATCAATTTAATGTGTCTTTGCTGAATAAAACTATTCATTTCTTTCAAAAAAAAAAAAGGAAAAATCTTACTGACCCTTTAAACTGTAATATATAATAAAAATGGACATGTGTTCTATCAACATTTTCTTCAGTTGAGTTCTCATTAATCTACCATAAAGCTTAATGTCCGAAATGATTAATAAAAGTAAAAGATTATAATTAGTCTTTGGTGGAATGTTTCATGCCAATGAATTATTGTCTATAATTATTTTCAATGTGAAAGTTAATAACATTAATACCAATGCTTTTTATTTCTCCATCTTTACAGGGTACTGTGTGAAGAACTATAAAGCACCACATGTCAACACTTTGCACAAGTAGAGCTGAACTGGCCAAATAAATCATTGTCCCCGAAAGGGAAAAAGCACAAATGAACTGTTTATGTGGACAATTTTAATTAAGGTAATTATCACAGTGCCTCCAGGTTCATTAGCATTCAAATCAACTTCGTTTTCTAATGGTCCCACTTTGTTGATGGTTGATGTATACTTTGGTGCTTTAAAATAGCTCATGAAATAACCCATAAATCTTGCTATACATGCAATGAATTTTTATAACTGGCTAACAACACACATCACAATTATAAATACACATTGTAAATGGTACAGAAACTTAGTGAGGAAAATTAACTTTGCTGTCCAAAACAGTTTCCTTTTGACTACATAAGTCATTCTAGGATGGCATGTAAAAACGAAAAGAGCAAGTTTGTCTGCAAAACATGCATTTTTTATTATATATCCAAAACCAGAATCCCTGGGGCTAAGCCTGACAGTCTGAGTATGTCCAGGGGGAAAGTATGACTAATTTACCTACCATGCTTTTCACATGATAAACTGCCAAGTGTAAATGACAACTGCATAAAGCCAAAGAAACTGCAATTGTCAAAAAGTAAGTTGAAGTATTTTTAAAAATGCATCAGTTAATCTGGTACATTTTAAGATACTCTGTAATTTGTTTTAATCAAAGAAATGTAGATGGGTAGTTGACCAGTAACACAGACGTGAACATTTAGATTTTACGTTAACATTGACATACAGTTATACATACTGTATAAGAGCCTAGATTTCATTTATATACCTATTTTATATTACAGGTGCATCTCAAAAAATTAGAATATTGTGAAAGTTATTTTTTTGTAACATTTCAAAAAGTGAAACTTTCATATATTCTAGATTCATTACATGTAAAGTAAAACTTTTCAAAGGTTTTTTTTTGTTTTAATTTTGATGATTAGAGCTTACAGCTCATGAAAGTCAAAAATGAGATGCACCTGTATATTATACACTATTCAAAAGTTTGGGGTCAGTTAAAAAAAGAAGAATTCATAATTTAATTCAGCAACACTTTAAAAAAATATATTTTTAGTTGTACATAATACAAAGATTACTTAAGTATATTTTACATAAAATACTATATCAGTCTTTCTACTTCAAAATTTAATGTGTAATTCCATGTGTGAAAATTGTGAATTTACTAAAATTGTGAAATTTACTAGGAATTTCTAAGTAAAAATTGTTTCTACACCATTTTTTTTTTTCAGTGAAAGATGCATTAAATTGATCAAAAGTGACATTAAAGACATTTATAATGTTAAAAAAAGACTTCTATTTCAAAAGTCAATGCCGTTCTTTTGAACTTTCTATTCATCAAAGAATGCTGAAATAAAAATGTATCACATCTCCACAAAATATTAGGCAGCACAACTGTTTTCAACATTTATAGTAATAATAATAATTGCTGCCTTCACGTGCTATTGGAAATTTCCTATTTCCCACTTATGAAGTCGTGATTACAAGCTAGTCGCATTCAAGTGCTTTAATGTCGAAAAGAATAAAATGTAGCATCCCATTGGTTGACAATCATATAAACATTCACCGCGCTACATATGGCGTTTGCTGACAATTCTGGAATTTCTGTCAAATACATGCTTATATCACTGTTTATAAAACATACAATATGCTTCGCATGATTGTTCATATCTAGCCTAATAAGTACACTACTTTAGCGACAAGACAAAGTGATGTAGTTGTTGTGAGAACAGCTATGACAGCAGTAATGGTTGTCCCCTCCACCATGTTTAAAGTTTATGGCCCGCCCAGCTCGGAAACTCTGGTATCAAAATTATTTCCGAATTTACCAGTACTAAATACGACTTGAGAGGAGTTCACATCTAATTTCCAATTAGGAAACTCATATTTTCGATAATTCTGATAGCACGTGAAGGCAGCATTAATGTCACTTGAGCAGCAAACCAGCATATTAGAATGATTTCTGAAGGATCATCTGACACTGAAGACTGGAGTAATGATGCTGAAAATACAGCTTTGATCACAGGAATAAATTAGACTTTAAAATATATTCAAATAGATTTTATTTTACAATATTTTACAGTTTTTACTGTATTTTTTATCAAATAAATGCAGCCTTGGTGAGCATAAGAGACTTTTCAAAAACAAAACAAAAAATACAGACAAATTTATGGCAGTTTAAATTTATATGAAATTAATATTAAAAAAATAAAAAATTGGCCAGTCACAGCATAAATCTCACTTGAATAGTCCTGGATAAAAGTACAAATGTTCAATGTAGTCGCAAGGTCATAGAACCTGCATTTATAATGATTATAGAGAATTAGATTGCAGTTTTTTTAGTTAAAGTAACAGTTAAACACTTTTAGTTGCAGTACAGCATGTCACATTATAGGACACTGTTTGCCATGTAATGTCAACTATCCATTGCAAACATGAGTGTTCTGTTCTGGAGGGATAATGGACTGTCTGGACATAAAGAGTGTAACTAAGAGGTGTTCAACTGAGAGCAAAACTTTCCAATCGCATTCCAAGTTTCCTAGAAAACAGCCATCGAATTGCAATTCAAAAATACAAGCGTAAAATGCATTTCTTAAATACCATAAAATGAGAGATTAATTCATTAATTAATAAAAAACTGCACTCAGCCATTTCGTCTTGTTCACAAGAGTCAAAAACATTAAATGAACAAGAAAAGGTCTGCATCCTTTAATCAAATCACAGGTGCAGTGTTTCACAAAGTCACTGCAAAAAAGTCCAGTGTCAAAATGTCATTCCACATCATGTCAAAATAATTAAATCTAAACCTCTTATAAAGGCAACCTACAGTTCGAAGGACAGACACGAGCATAAATACAAGTTATTAAAATCAATACAAATCAAGCCAGTGATCACACACAAACCAAAACAGAAGTATAAAAGCAGGACATCTCTCCACTCTCATTAAAGCAAAAACACATTTAACATTAAAATCAGAGCACATACCACCAAAAAAGCAGCTTTAAACACATTCCCTAGATGCCAAAGTGTGAAAGCAGCAAGATCCCGGGATGGCAGCAGTGATCCCTGTTGCTTACCCGTACGGATCATACTCTACAGGATACTCAAGCACAACAGGCTCTGTCCCAGGATTGCTCGGGACGCACGGACCCTCTCCTTCAGACCTCTCCGCCCGAGGGTCCGGATCCAGATCGGTGACCTCCATCTGACGGCACACTCCAGGTTCAGAGCACAACAGACTACGTCCCAGCACTGGTCCTCTGCCCGAGCAGCATAGAGTGCTCAGAAACCCCTGGTTAAAATTACAGTAGCCCAGAGCAGGTAGTCAGTCATTCATGCGTTCATTCATCCCTTCAGCCGGTCAGCATCTCCCTCATGTCACACTCTGGTGTCAACGGTGGGCTCATAATAACAGTGGCTCGGTGACATAAGTAGTCCTGCCTCTGCAGCTCCGTTGAGAGCGCATACACACACACACACACACACACACACACTGCTGACCAGCCCACCGGACCGCACCGCCACTCCTGCTCTCTCACACTGCACACGCTCCTCCAGGTTCTCTAGTCATTAGCATGTCCATCACTTTTTTCCCTGAAGGGGGTGTTGGCTGGGCACCACCTAACTTGTCAAATGAGACTAAGGTGAATAATTTGCCCGGAAACTGCCATCTGCATGCCAACAATGAATTATACATGTTGTTTGTGTTTTGCACAGCTTTTGAGAATAGACGTCCATAGTAAAAACAATCGTAACAATATTAATACCAGCAATAATAATGATTACAATTTTTAAATAAATTTTAAAATAAATAAATATAAAAAGATAAGGCATCCTTTAAATTACAGAGCTATAACTAATAATAATAATAATAATTATTATTATTATTATTTAGACATCCATAGTAAAAAAAAATCTAAACATAGCAACAACTGAAGCAGTAATAATAATAATTTAAAATAAAATGAAATCCTTAAAAGTAAACAGCAAATACTTCTAATAAACATAATAATAATTTGAATAATAATAATAGCCTAATACTAAAAACAAATAAAAAGACATCCTAAATTTCTGTCATTTATAATAATAATAATAATAATAATAATAATAATAATATCATCATCATCATGGTTTACAATGTTTTAATAAATTAAATATTGAGTGTTTAAAATCAGTAAAAAGATTAATAATTTAGCACGCCATGATGCAAGTCGAGCTGTATATGAGAGTAAATAAATCATAAACCTTCCGTTTGACCGATCAGTCCGTATAAAGCCATTAAAACAACAGGTGCGAAAGTGTAGAAAACGTAGGCTGCAGTTTATGAAATCATGCTGCCCATCAAAGCCTTCATGTGACCCAAATCCACTTCAAACATTTGATTTCTAAACTCTCAAACACAAGCTCTTACCTTCAGCGGTGATGATGGGCGATCTGTGAAAGCTGATGTCGCTACAGGATCCAGATTATCCCGCTGCTGAAATCTGGATCATGGATTGTCGCTGAATTGAGAGGAATTTCTCCAGGTCTCATTCGCGATTATACACACTATTATTTTTAGCCATTTGGTGCGAATAGCAGTGGACAGTGATCCTTATCCCGAGTGTTATCCGAAAAAAACCGTCCGACTTCCAGGCGAAAGCAATAAAACCAGTTGGACTTTTCCTCCAACTCCAATCAGCTCTAATGAGCCCCTGGATTCTTCAGTACTTCCATGATTTTAAGCCAATTCCAGCTCATAATTCCCGAGTTTAATTGATTCACATCGCAAAAAGCTGCTCATAGATTTCGACTGCCACACACACACACGAGCCTCATAAAAACAATCAATAAACATCGCTGTCAAATCAGCAGTCCAGATGGATATGGTTGTCCACGAGCAGTTGGTGGGCATTAACGGTCACAAAATAAGAAATAGACGGTTCCTTTGAGAAAGAAGCAGATAGATTCCTCACAGAACATGAATTAACCCATAACACACTGACTGAGTGAGTGAGTGAGTGAGAGCTGGAGTCATTAGTCAGCGGGTCCAGCCTACAGCTCTACTGTCATTCATCCGCAGGTGAGCTCGGATCAGTGCAGTCATTAGGGAATATCATCCATTCATCCATCCACCAGCACATCCATCACCCCACTCATTCACCCACCCATCTATCCATTACCCATCCATTCATCCATCAATCTGCCCATTAAATCCATCCATCATCACCCCATTCATTCATTCATTCATTCATCCATCCATCTGACCAACAGCCAACCTATCTATCGATCAGCCCATCCATCCACTCACGCACCTCCACATCCATCTATCTATTCATCCATCAGCCCATTCATTCACCCATCCTTCCATCCACCCAATCATCCATCAATCAGCCAATTAAATCCATCCATTACCCCATTCATTCACCCATCATCCATCCTTTCATCATCTATCCACCCATTCGTCCCGTAATAATATTTGATAGATTGACACTGACAAGGGAAAGATATATTATTGTTTGAAAATTAAAAGAAATAAGGCATTGTTTGGCATATATGATATACATGCACATACGCAGTAACCTGTACTAATCCTGCAAACATCACGTGACCAATTATTTTACAAACACATGAAAATTATGTGATGACCATGCTGACTGGTGAATGACAACACAAGAGCACACACAGTCTCAAGCCAGAGACTGGTGACATTCTGAGCTGTGACGTCAAAGGGAGCAGGGGAAATATAAGAGCATTTCATGCTTTTAAGCACCCTACAAAAAAAATTCAATGGTAAAAAAATCAACTCTAGTTTTTAATAATACAAGGGTACATTTTGAACGGCTATTAATGAGGAGAGATTTTTTTAGACTGGAGAGTATACAGGTGCATCTCAATAAATTAGAATGTCGTGGAAAAGTTCATTTATTTCAGTAATTCAACTCAAATTGTGAAACTCGTGTATTAAATAAATTCAATGCACACAGACTGAAGTAGTTGAAGTCTTTGGTTCTTTTAATTGTGATGATTTTGGCTCACATTTAAAGGAAAATGGCACCGTTTTTCCATATTCCAATATGTTTTTCCCTCAACTTAGACAATTTAATACTTTCCTCTCCCGTCTCAGTGCGTGCACTTAATCGCTCTAGCGCGATTAAGAGTACCTCGCAGCACTTCGACCTCAGCGCAGTAATATCATCACTCCTGAAAACTCCCCCTCCCCCTCTCCCTCTAACTTCCATCAATAGAACCAATATTACTGCGCCGAGGTCCAAGTGCTGCGAGGTACTCTTCCGCCATACATTATACTTATCATTTTTTATCTGCTTAGAAAATTGCCCCGTTTTATTTTGTGTCACCATACTTACTCATGTAAGTACTCATGTAACCGTCTTTAAATAGGGAAAACATGGAAGTGTTTGGTAGCTTCTAAATTCATCTCTGTTTGGATCCTAAGGAATGAATGGTGCTAAGCTAAACGCTAGCATAGTGGTGCCACGCGCTAGAGCGATTAAGTGCACGCACTGAGACGGGAGAGGTACGTATTAAATCGTCTAAGTTTAGGGAAAAACATATTGGAAAATGGAAAAACGGTGCCGTTTTCCTTTAACAAAAACCCACCAATTCACTATCTCAACAAATTAGAATACTTCATAAGACCAATAAAAAAATAATAATAATTTTTAGTGAATTGTTGGCCTTCTTGAAAGTATGTTAATTTACTGTATATGTACTCAATACTTGGTAGGGGCGCCTTTTGCTTTAATTACTGCCTCAGTTCGGCGTGGCATGGAGGTGATCAGTTTGTGGCACTGCTGAGGTGGTATGGAAGCCCAGGTTTCTTTGACAGTGGCCTTCAGCTCATCTGCATTTTTTGGTCTCTTGTTTCTCATTTTTCTCTTGACAATACCTCATAGATTCTCTATGGGGTTCAGGTCTGGTGAGTTTGCTGGCCAGTCAAGCACACCAACACCATGGTCATTTAACCAACTTTTGGTGCTTTTGGCAGTGTGGGCAGGTGCCAAATCCTGCTGGAAAATGAAATCAGCATCTTTAAAAAGTTGGTCAGCAGTGCTCCAAAATGTCTTGGTAAATGGGTGCAGTGACTTTGGTTTTCAAAAAACACAATGGACCAACACCAGCAGATGACATTGCACCCCAAATCATCACAGACTGTGGAAACTTAACGCTGGACTTCAAGCAACTTGGGCTATGAGCTTCTCCACCCTTCCTCCAGACTCTAGGACCTTGGTTTCCAAATGAAATACAAAACTTGCTCTCATCTGAAAAGAGGACTTTGGACCACTGGGCAACAGTCTAGTTCTTCTTCTCCTTAGTCCAGGTAAGACGCCTTTGACGTTGTCTGTGGTTCAGGAGTGGCTTAACAAGAGGAATACAACAACTGTAGCCAAATTCCTTGACACGTCTGTGTGTGGTGGCTCTTGATGTCTTGACCCCAGCCTCAGTCCATTCCTTGTGAAGTTCACTCAAAATCTTGAATCGATTTTGCTTGACAATCCTCATAAGGCTGCGGTTCTCTCGGTCTACGAGCAGGGCCACTAAATATATTTGAACATTTAAGGTGGTTACAGTCCTGGTCTATATCTTAAAATGACCAAACTGCAGTGGTAAAATATTATAAGCTATCAACTTATCATATTTATATGAATTGAATGAAGAACAAACAAATAGGAAATGCGCACCAGCCTCGTCATTCATTTTACAGCAATCAATCCCCAATCCGAACCCCCAATTGCTCCCCGGGCGCTGGAGCAATGACTGCTGTGTGTGCGGACTTGGATGGGTTAAATGCAGAGCACCAATTTCGAGTATGGGTCACCATACTTGACAATACGTCACGACTTTCAATGAGTAATCAAAGACTTCAGGTCAGTACAGAGGCTTCAGGTTTTCAAGGTAAAGCATACTATATAAATAAAATGTATTATTTTTATTTTTTTAATTTAACATGAAATGATATTAATTTATGTGGCTAAAGCAATCTTTCTTTGTCAGTCAGCTGTGCCTGGACAGAACTGTAAAGGAGTGTGTGTGTGCAAGAGGAAAGCCAGCACACACCTCAACCCTGGAAACTTACTAAGTGCTGATAAGAAAAAAGAACAGAAAATGGGTAGAAAATACCACCACCACCACAAACACACAAGAAAACATTTCAGTAAGGAGCAAAGCAATCAGCACAATGTGAACCCCCCTTCACAGCCCTGTGAAAACTGACAAAAGAGCGAGCCTATCCATTCATCAAAGCACACAGAGATCATGTTTACCAGCATGAATCAAAGAGCAGGCTTCATGATTCTGAGTTATAGACATGATAAAATGAATGGTCAGCCTGAGATGCTTTATAATAGTCATGCTTGAAAAACACTCTAATACTAAGTCAGATTTTTCACAAACCATAAAATTTGACTAGATTTAGTAAGTAACGTATAGTTTACAAGTGAAGATTAATTCACATTTTGCTTCAGGTTACGATGTTACTGAAATAGCAACAGATATTTCCTGTATTGTGATGTATATATGAGATTGAATTATTGAAATAAAAATGACTTGGATAAATCCATCGGTTTTTGATCAAACAGAGGCAGATCTGAATGACAGCTTGCAGTTGATTATAAGAAAAGGACAGGGTTTATGAGGACGAAATGATTGGAGAAGTCAGGCATACAGTACAGAGAGAAGTTTGTGATTTATTGACATCTTGAATAAAAATTGTGGTTAAAAAATTAAGGTAATTAAGAAAAATGCTAAAAAAATAAACATGCATGGATGAATCATTCACAATATGATCAATAACATGCATTTAGAAAATAATTTTCAAACAAATTTCATGTCAACTTTAAAATAGTGTTCACAAGCGCTTAAATTAAAATAGTAAAAACAAAATGAAAGTATAAAAAATAGAACTAAAATAATGCAAAACAAAGAGGTAACAAAATAAAATAAAACAAATAAGAAAATAAAATGAAAAAAAATCAAACAATAAGAAAAAAATATATATAAAAATGGCAGATTATTCTCTTAATTTTATACATTTTCTATGTTTAATTATCCATTGTCTATTGTTAAAAAAGAATATTAAAAAAATGTTCACGTTTATTATTTAACTTTAAAACAACAACATATATTATAATTTAGCTTAATTTAGTTAGTCTTATGGGTTTAAAGGGATAGTTCATCCAAAAATGAAAATTTTAATTTTCTTCCTTCTGTTTAGCTCAAATTGTTGACATACAGGTTTGGAACAACATGGTAATGAGTGAACTATCCCTTTACTACCTCACAAACAAGCAAAGTCATTCTTCAGGATTTGTTTTTTTTTTTTTTATAGCTGGAACCTTTATTTTGAAGCTAAAGAAACACCATAGATGGTCATCTACAGTCCTCTATAACAGCTACTGTAACACAAATGGACATGCAACAATCAATTAGTATAGAGAAATTTTCCTATCCATTGATTTTTCAAAAGATTTCTAAACTCACACGCTCCTCTTCACATTGAACATTTTGAGCATGTTATGACCCATCACATCGGACCGCATAACTAACACAACGCAACAGAAACCAATTTACTCGATCTCACGCACACGGCACACACAGTGATATAATGATGTGATAATTAAAATCCCCCTCAATTCTCGGCCTGAGTGTCCTCTAAATTCTTCCACCAGCTGACTCACAAACACAGGGGCTGAATCAGTGACTCACACACACTTTGTGGAGCATGCTGGGATTTTTCTCTAGACATCAGTCACAGGAGCACAGGATAAGCTGACCTCAAAGTTAAGCCCGAAAGGAACCTGACAACCGGCTGATATTGATGACACTTTAAAAACGCACTTTCTCCAAAGTGAAGCTTAAACTTTAGCGATATCATAATCTTAAACTGAGAGAACATTTTTAATACTAGATTACCTGTCATATTACGCCACTGAATCAGGAAACTGCAACTAAAGGTAGAGTTTATTGGAGCTGAAAAATGACTTCAGTTATGAAATAAGGAAATCACAGCGTTATTCCTGTCAGGCCGGCGGTGAAGATTTACTGAAGCATTAGCCGCTCCAAACACACTTGCTTTTTACCTGTCTCTGGAAATGTAGTAACTGCAGAGTGATGAGAAGCTTTTTATCCGGTTTAATGCTCTTCTCAATTTTGCTTCACAAAGTGAGTCTGTATCAGAGCGTGTGAAAGAAATGAAAAAGCAATTCATTCATTCTCATTAGCCTAAGTAGGGCAACCTGCTATGCTCCAGCTAGCGCCCAAATCCAGCCAAAAAAGTAGTGTGCTTATAACTTGTTTTACACAGCAGTGACCAACCATTATTTTCTTTTCCAAAAAATCTGCATGTCAAAGGAACATGAACATCAAATTTTCTTTCTTAGAACAAATCATTTATTTGTATTGCGCTTTTCACAACATACGTTGTTTCAAGCAGCTTTACAGAAAATCATGATGTTAATGTTCATAATATCTTAATATCTCCATGCCTTAGTCGCATTTAGCAGATTAGGGCAATAATAGAAATTAAGTAGTGCTGTCAAATGATTAATCGGTACCAAAATAAAAGCTTTTGTTTATATATAGTATATGTGTGTGTATTGTGTGTAATTATTATGTGTATATATACACACACAAGCATGTATACATTTAAGAAAAAAAAGTTATGTTTATATATTAAATATATTTATATGTAATATAAATTATATGAATATAAATATATACATGTAAATACATGTATATATTTTCAAAATATATGCTGTATGTGTGTGTATTTATATATAATAAATATACAAACTACAAACATATATTATGAGAACAAAATCTTATATTTTGGATGCGATTAATCATTTAACAGCACTAAAATTAAGCATAAAATAAATATCATTTTATGTGAGTATACTGTATGTATGTGGATAAAGTAGGACATACTTATTTCTGTCATGACAACTCTCGGAGGGATTGGCATGGTATTGTACATGACAATGTTAATGTATTTGGTCTTGGCGGAATAGATCTGCTACGCTGCTGCAGAGCAAGTACCGAGACTTGCTACAGCCAATATAGCCACAACATGCTGCTATGAGCATGTAAGAAATACTGCTGCTGCAAATATAATATACATGAAATAACCCCCTATAGCATACGTGTATCACCTCGTCGCAGATCTATACAGGTGGAGCTGGGGAAGGTGGAGGGTTTCTGAAGCACGCTGCGAACTACTACAACAAGCACTAGTCATATATTTGAATCTTGAGCAGAGAGCTCATTGGCTACCGATACAGGAGAGAACCAATCAGCTGTGCCATGTGATAATGATGTCAATTAGGTCAGATTGAGTTAGACCTATCAGACTGCGCCATCTAGAGTTTCATGCCAGAACTCTGTATATATCCTTTAGAACTGTGCGATACAGTTACATTTTGCGACAATCAAGCAGTTGCTATTTGTTAAACAGTAAATATCGCTTTATGTATACTGTATGCAAAAGAAGTTGGATATACTATATATTTAACTTAATATAGAACTGTACCATAATATAGTAAGGAACACAATAGGAGACATTTTGAAGAGTTTTTAATGCTGCTCTTTTCCATACAATGAAACTGAATGGGAACCAAAAATCATACAGTTCTAGAATGACAACAGAATGAGTAAATGATACAACTTTCATTTTTGGATGAACTATCCCTTTAAATGTATCAGTACTGACCCAGTTCCTCATACTGTTCATGCACATCCACCCAAAACTCATGAAAGCACAACTGAATCCAACACTTGAAACGATGCAAAGCTAATACCTTGCAAAATTAAAGGCAACCAGGTGGAACATGCTGCGTTTTCACAGGGAAATAGCATTATTATGAAGGATTTGAGGGATAAAAATATTTGCGAGGGATGGAAGTCTGAAGTACGGATGGAATATGGCATGTGTTGGGCTGAAGAGAAGATAAATGACACAGGTGTGTCTCTGAGCTCTCCTTTACACACTGGTTAATAGCTGGCGCTCTGCTCACTGAGGCTTTACTGGTCTCTCGCTGTGTGTCAGCACGTGTTAAAGACACAGTGCATCTTTGTTAAAACAAGGCCAGTTAGGGATGGGAGAAGCATCAAGGCCAATAATCACTAGCATCGTTTGCAACACCGATATCTTTTTATTAAACACAAAGGTTGTGAATAGGTAAATAAATAGGTAAATAGGTAATTATTTGAATTTAATAAAGAATTCAACTACAAGATCATTAACAAAAATTCAGGCTGATAATGGTGCAAGAAGTGGAGGATTTTATTCAGGACAGGCTGTGTGTGAGTCAGCTACACGGACAAAGACCCTGTGGCGCATAAGGACACATTTAGGTGCGACACTGTGTCAGCTGGCATCAAGCTGTCCCTCTCTGCCCTAAGAGCAGCTACATTTCCAAATGCTAGCATACTCAGAGGTTCCTAAAGAAAAACTTCTTATTATTTACTCACTTTTTTGACTTATTCTTCTGGGGAGTACAAAAGAAGAAACCCTGAAGTCTGGTCAATCCATGCAACTACAGTGAGCAGTTAACTTGAGAATTGCTGTGACCGTGTTGAGGTGAACTGTTCCTTTAAGGATTCCAAGGGGCTGTGAAAAGACGCCAATCTTCACACAAGGTCTGTAATCAACATCAAACTTCACAATCTCTGTCTCAGCAACATTTTGAGAAAAGGAATGAAACCATAAGCAGAGAGTGTGAGAAAACATCAAACATTAAGCACTGCTTCATTTAACCAGAGGTTAGCAGGTTCATTCTGCATATTATCATATTCATGTATTTACGCTGAAGAATGTAATTTAAAAAAAAAAAAAAACTGCATTGCGAAATATCCATGTTGAGTCAAAACAAACAAAAAGCTAAATAAACTAAACAAAATAGAACAGAGCAAAACAAAACAGAACAAAAAACAGAGCAGAACACTACCAAACAAAACAGTAGTACCATAATAGTTTTTATTTCATTATAAGACTGCTCTTGTTTATGCTGTTTCATGACTAAGCGCTGTGAGCTGGCCTTGTGCCTGCAGGCCATTTTTACAGTGTGCACAGGCAGTGATGCTGTATATATCCTCCTTAGTCATTCACATATATTATTAGCCCTCTTTCACCTGTCAGGACCCCTGTGATGACAATCAGACCAGAGGTTGCCATATAATTAACCTATGGGTCAGTAATGGATCCCTGACATCAATTCATGTATTCACTTGGCATTTTGTTTATGGGCATTAAGGTGGATTATGTGCAATATGTGGAATACATTGTGATTCACTTCGTGTGATAAATATAAGTTGATTTTTAATTAAAATGTAAATCTTTCAACAAAGAAACATCCATATGCCAGACAAAACTGCATTCCTTGCAGCCGTGAAGTTAATTGACTCACATCAGTTAATAATGCAATTAGTAGAGATGATTCTCCTTATCATTATTGACATTGCTCTTACAGAGAGCAAACAATGAGAATTAAAGGGATAGTTCACTCAAAAATGAAAATTACCCCATCATTACTTCACCCTCAAGACATCCTAGGTGTATATGACTTACTTCTTTCAGACGAATACAATCGGATTTACATTAAAAAATTGTCCTGGTTCTTCCATGCTTTATAATGGCAGTGAATGGGGGTCAAGATTTTGAAGGCCAAAAAACGTGCATCCATCCATCATAAAAAGTGATCCACACGGCTCTGTGGTCTTAATAAAGGACTTCTAAAGCAAAATCCATTAGTAAAACTTTATAAAACGTAATCTCTAGCTTCTGCTAACTGTCGTATTAACATTCACGAGAGCGTGGTGTTTCAGCACATGACGTAGGATGCAGGAAAGTGTGGTGACGAACGCGGAAACAGAGGAGAGAGCAAAACAAAACACTGGTCACGAATTAGAAGTACAAAATTAGGATTTGTAAAGAAAATTTAGACAGTTAGTGGAAAATTTTAAAGAAGACATCGGATGCCCATTTTCCACAAGTTGGTATGATTATTTGGGGTCTTCATGAAAAGTCTATACACCTTATTTTTCAATGTGGAAGTAAGCCGTTTTCTGTGAATGTGTGAAACTTCCGGTTCATTAGCCACTATAGGGAAATAACGAGAAGAATAACTGTGCAGTAAACGGTATAACTATTTGCACTACAAACCAGTGTGTTCATAATTAAGATAATACATTAAATTAACATGGTAAGACACACCAGTTTGCAATACCAAGCAGCAAAATGAGCTGATTTGTACAGCTAAAAATAGCTGGATGCGAATTACGCCAGAAGCCAGACAAATTAAATTTACAAAAATGGCTGCGCCCGCGCTTACGGGAAAAATAAGGTAGATAAAGGTGCGTTCACGCCATATCGGAATTCCCGTAATTACGAGATTCCAACTTGTAAAAAGCGTTCACGTCCTCATAGAACTCGTAATTTCAATTTGTGAACTGGGAGTTTTCTGAAAGCTACGGCTTGTACCACGTGACCGCTGCACCTAAGGCGGAACCAGAGAAAAATGCCGGCGCTTTCAAAGAAAGCTATATTACTGCTCTAAAAAAAGAGGAAAACAGATGCATATATATAGATACTATAATGTACTATTAAAAAAAACATTATGTAAGTGTTCGTACTGTTATTATTTTGTTTTTGTTCTCAACATTCTTTCACGCGGGTTCATTTTGTTGACTGTCGCTATAGAAACGGATAATCCCCAGTCTGAGGACTTGAACAGTACAGAGTTGAACATCACATGTTGTCATCTCGGAATTACGGTAATTACCATATAACGTGAAGGCAGCATAACATACTTTGGTTAAAATTTCTCAATGGTAGTAGTGTAAAACAACAGTCTTTTTACCTTGTCAAAAACAGCTCTGTTCACAGCGACCCGTTTCAGTGTATGTCCCTTTAAATGCTAATAAGCTCTGCTCACCCCGCCCCTCTCTTCCGTTCAAGTCATCATTCTTTTCATGTAGTTATAACTGCTCAAAAACAATTTAAAATTGTTAAACACCTTTATAAACCCTCTACAAAGGCAACCTTAATGTAGTGTAGTGGACGCGCCAAAGCGACCGTTGTAAATCATTTGAACTTTGTGTCAGTACTCATAAATAGAATGAGGCAGCAGTTTACTGTCAGGGATTTGTCGTGTTGCACCGCATCCAGTGTAGACAGCATCACTGAATATAATGAGTTCTACAGTATTTTGTCACGCCGTGCCTCTCGCAGCTGGTGTAGACACAGTGTAAGACTGTTAACTTTAGCTACATTCATTGTGGAACTTGCTAACTAGCTCGTTATTAGGAAAGGCAATTTGCAAAGATTCATTAAAAAAAAACATACTCACTTCTGGTCGTCAAGCTACCATCCATGCTTCAGGAACAACTTTTTAGCACAACCTGCTTTGTACTGACCTTCATTTACAAAGAAGTCTGGTGTAAAATGATTCCCGCAAACAAACGCATTTAGGTAGGTCAAAGTTACATCACTTTGCCAAGAATCTGTGAACGGCTTGATCTGAAAAAGTTCTTATGATTTGTGGGGATTTAAAAAAAAAAAAAAGCACTGGGTGGATTTTTATCTTTATAGTGTGGTTGTGTACACCCTGCCAACACATATTTATGTTCAAACACCATGTAAAAGTGAATTTTGCATCCGATGTCCCCTTTAAACATGGAAATATATATATATATATATATATATATTTTTTTTTTTTTTTAACACAAATACAATGCTTCGCTTCAGTCCTTTATTAACCCCACAGAGCCATGTGAGCACTTTTTATGATGGATGAATGCACTTTTTTGGGCTTCAAAATCTCAATCCACATTTACTGCCATTATAAAGCTTGGAAGAGCCAGGACATTTTTTAATATAACTCGGATTGTATTTGTCTGAGAGAAGAAAGTCATATACGCCTAAGATGGCTTGAGGGTGAGTAAATCATGGGGTAATTTTCATTTTTGGGTGAACCATCCCTTTAAAAGCAACAGTTATGAAGATGAATTTAATATTATGTAAGAAAGCGAACAGAAGCATATTCTTTTAGGGTCTCCACTTTGTGTCTCAGAGCAAATCTGTGGTAGGTGAGAGCTTTGAGAGCTGTTGCTGTCATTTTAAGCAACTTCCTTTTTGGCAGAGGACAGGTCAGTTTGGCTCCAGCTCCAGCAAAATCTGTCTGTTTGACAAGAAGCCCAGAGCTTTGTGCCTCTCAGCCACAAAACAGAGCTGCCATTGGCTCCTGACCACCTCGGTTGTTAAGGCAGTGGGTTAGTGTTGGATTCAGAGAAAGGTAGAGAAGCAGTGGTGATGGCCGTGATTCTGCCAAGTAGGACATGTTCCTGGATCAGCATCTTTTGTTGGTCCTGGAACAACATACCTGTCAAACAGTCCAATCCCTAGACCCAACCATTATCTATTACTAGTACACACTACAAGACAAGCTTGTTTAGCTGACGAAATCACTGATGGCAACGGTGGGTAACCATGTTAAACAGTTTTTTTTTTTCATAAGATAATCTGTTGGAGAAAATATTATGATTGTAAAAAAAATCAGGAATGCACTAAACAAATTTAAAAGACTGTAGGGACACAGACAAATGAGAACAAAGAATTCACAACATCATAGTTGTGATATTATATAGTTATATGAGGGGCCAATTAGACAACATTTTTTTGCCATATTCAAGGAAAAAGACAAAGGACAAGGACTGACTAAAACAAGTAGAAAGCCTTTAAAAAAGCACTACTTGTTCTTTTAATCTTTTAAATGTCTGACTATTCTGGGACCAAAAAGGTCCAGATTGTTGAAGTGCAAGACATTTAGTGTGCACGTCTGTGAGAGAATAAAGCTGTGGTGCATCCTATGAAACATTTTTTACTTGAAAACAAGTTCCAGTGACAAGCCAATGTGTTGAAATCTGATGAAAGGGCCACAAAGCCCTTGAATTTGTGTCTCAGATCTTCCATGTGCCTTTGAGCTGTCAGTTGAGTTGTCAGTCAATCCACTTGTTATGACAACACATCAAAACACAATGTCAGCTTAAGGCCATTTTCTCTGCTCTTGCTAGTAAAAATATAAGCCTACTGTCCGTATATATATTTTCTCCCATTACGCAAAGGATTCTTAAAAACGTTCAGTGGACAGTAGGACTGGAGGCTTAAAACAGAAGCGGAGACTGAGGTAATGAGACTGGAGGCTCATGCTGTTCCAGCACAGCTTGTCTCTTATCCCTCGCTCTGTGAAACCTATTCGAGGGACTGAGGTTTAAGGTGGCATAGCTGAGAGAACTCATGACGGGGAAATCCATTAGTAACGGAGGCTGAGATAGACACTGTGAGAAATTAAACATTTGTTTAGGCACATTAGAAAGAACATATACTTAAATAATTTCAAATTCCACCACATGCAATTTGAACATCCGCAAAGACCCATCAAGCCATGGCGCTCTCACGCTACACATCATGTATGGGGGGGATGGGGGGGTTAGGACGATTCCAAGGGCCTCATGATGGAGGGGGAGGAACGCGATTTATACTGAGGGAACGCGATTTCTACTGGGAAAGGCGCAGAGCGGGATTTCTACTGAAGGGAACGTGAAGCGCGATTTCTACCAGGAAGGGCACAGAGCACACAACCCCCCGTCTTTTCATATTTACTTAAAGGGATCATGAACTGAGAAACTAAAATTCCCTTGATCTTTTGACATATAAGAAGTCATTGTACTAAAAAAAAAAAATCCTGTAAGTTTCAGAACTCAAAACTTCTCGTTAGTATAAAAGAAGCCAGTCTGCCAAATCGACAGCTTATGGAATGTACCACTCTATGATGTATAATAGTGTGGATAAGCACCACCTCCGCAGAAGATCAACGCCTGCTTCTACATAGCTTCCTGTTTAGCCCTGCCCACCAATTTGCGCATGTTGTGTAAATGTGAGATGCTAATCTACTCTCCTGTCTGATTTGTTTTTGTCGGACAAAATGGCGAATTCGGCGTTATTGATTAGATCACCTGTCAATCAAGCTCCCTGCGAAGGGTCAATTCTACAAAAAAATGTGTACTATATCCATACAGCACACAGTATACGGTACATGTATACTGAAAAGAATACACTATTCTTTAAACATTGCCTTTAAACGAAACCTAAAAATCACTTCCAACATACAATATAAAATATAAAAATAAATAAATAAAAAACATAGGACATTACCTGATGAACAGTAAGAAGGGGTGAGAGTCCAGTCCTTCACTCTGTGAACCTGACTGGTCAAAAATATACTCGTTTTCATGGCATTACTAGCTGTCAAAGGAAAAAGCATCCAAATCAAACCATCTTTTATATATGATGTTGTAAAAGTCAGACAACTTCACAGAAATAACCCAATTAAATTCAGAATAAAATGCCCTCATGGACTACAAAAAGAGTGTATTTGGGTGGTGAATTCCCTTCGGGTGGCTAAATTGACTGAAATGCATGAGGAAGACAGTGTGTCACATTAGCCTAGATCAGCGCGACACCTTTTCACAGTGGTGTGAAATAGCTTTTCTGTCACTTGTCACAGACCATTACACATCTCTCTGTTTCTGTTATGTTTAAACAACTAGGAGACAAGGCGCTTTAAAGGCTGTAGTTTAAACATTCCGATAAATCTGAACTTTCAGCTGTAAGTGCTCTCAGTGGACATCAACTTTTGCTAACTTTTCAGAATCCAGAGACAGGAGAAGTCATTGTGAACTTAAAGAATAGGATTACAGCTATTGTTAGCCATGCATTACATCAAAGTGTCATAAATGTGTAGAGCTGAAAAAAAAATACTTGCACATTTATATAATGGAGCACATTTGTAAGTGCAAATAAAGTAAGAATATTCCAATTTGACTTCAGATGAATGTAGCATTACCAGTTGACTCTTTACTTTGAACAGAGGGACAGAAAGCAAGGAACTCTGTCTGGTCTTAATATTACGCCTCTCATCCAACACTCAAGACCAGTTCATTCAGTCGCAGAGCAGTGAAACGGCTGTGACCTAGTTCAATCAGCATCTTGCACATTCCCATCTCTTACAATAACATTCAAACTTCTGTAGAACACCATAAAAACAGTTTTAATAATAAGACGCCAAGAAGCTGCTACAACAAAACTCAATTTCATTTGCAACACACAGATACCTCTTGGGTGTATTCACAATATCAGTGTAACCCAATAAAGGACAAACATCAGGTTCGTAACTGCATTACAACATTTTGCAAAACAAAAAAGGCAAAGAATGATAAAATAATACAAACAAAAACAAAAACCTGTAGTGACATTTGACTTGATGTAATCCGTCAACATTGTGTAGAAATACCCAACACAAAAAACAAAAAGACAATGCAAAAGGTAAGAACTGCAATTTCACATTTCAATGAGTGGTTATTACAGAGATATTTATGGGGCAGTTCTGATTCCAAATAGCTTTCAGCTGCATCATGGGCCAATCCGTAAGAACTGCTCCATTCAAAGTCCCATCTGACTCAACTGCCCTCTAAATGTCTAAAAGAACGCACAAATCACAGTTTGAGGTGACATGTTATTAACGTAGCTAACTATAGTGATATTTTTCTTTTGCAGTTCTTTCCTCTTGTGCGCTCTAAATTTAGGCCCTAAGGTGGTATGAGTAAATGAAGCCTTAAATTCAAGTCACTTGTTCTTCTGGTCTGTCCTGCTGATGGTTTTCTTACCAGAGCTATTAGATCCAGAGCTCAGAGTGAACAGGACTTAGGAATGAAATTCTTTATTACTGTGATCATAACTAAAAACAGCAGCCAACATTCATTAAAACAGCATGAAAAAAAGTTAAAGTATCTGTAAGTACTGTATATGCTAACCAGAATTTCATCCCTAAGGCAAGCCTTGGAGAGCAAACTGAGCCTTGGCAAAAATAATAAAAAGAAAAGTCTTAATCTATGGGTGCAGTCAATCAGGCCATCTATTCCATTCATTAAAAATACAAATTCCCCTACAGACTTAAAGTAGGAAGGCAAAAGTAACATCAGCACCCTGATATATCTTTGGTCTTATTCTTTCTCTGGAAGCGTGTGTCTGAGGGGTCAAATCCCCTCTCTCGGGCCCCAAAAATCGCCCAGCTGGGGGTTTTGGCCATATAGTCCATCGCTGAGAAGCTCTTGGTGCCTCCGCTCTCCTCGTATTCCTGAATGAGCTCCTGGAAGCGTTCGTAGTCAATCCACGTCCACCACTCCCCGTCGACTTTGAACTACAGACACACAGGAAAGAAAAGAGGTAAGAAAGACAGCAGGTGATAGAGCACTGTGATAAATAACACAAAAAACAGACACACAGGTGAAGATTGGGCAGAGTCTCCCTGCCTGACAGGTGTTCATTTTGACTAATGAGGTCTGATGGTGTTTTCCAAGCATGTACACTGCCAACTGGGCAAAGCTCTGGTACTAAACACCAAGGTAGGTGCAAATCAGAGGAAGAGGCCAAAGGAAGTTGCTTTCGGAGAACAGAGTTCGTAGTCTTTAATGACACAGTCCCAAATGACACCCTCAGTCCTTGAAGTCCTTTTTCAAGTTCATACTTGAAATGCCAGTACCTCAAGAGTGAAGCTGCAAACTAGGCACTCTTCAGAATCAAAAGATATCAAACGGGACACCCTGTAATCTTCACGACAAGTGTAGAAGGTGGCAGGGTCCACATCAAGAATGTCATTTGGGGTGCAGCCCGTGATGTGCTAAAAGTATAACTCACAAACTTGCACATCAAGTTGCGATGCAGGACCTGTGGTCTCCATCCAGACCTTTCGAGCAAACCTTGTGTTTCAATCAATCTTACCCAATCTTGACTCTCAAGCTTTGGTTCTATGTCAGGGTGTAGGCACAGCTTAGTTCTGCTTGTTTTCCCATCCTATACATTTAATCAATTTCCATCAGCACCTTTAAACCATTCTCCGACACACAGGCGTAAAGAGTCCTAGTGGGGAGCTGCACTGATTACATTTCACACTGCACTGATGAGATGCTGTACTGTGATCCATGCTCAGCATGGTGATGCAATCAGCTATAGGCGCCAGGCTCCTGTTCCTCCCATCTCCCGACATGCTCTTTCTTTCTAAGACCTCCTCGTTGCCACAAAATCGATTCAGCTGTAGTACATTTTGCTCTGAGGACATTGCCGTGGTGCTTGATTGGGTTGCTGGAGAGTAGGGTCCAGGGAAAAGCATTTCAAAGTGAAAGTCAAGTCTTGAAAGTAAGAATAACTCTTTCAAGGGAAGCATGCTTTCAAGTCAAGACTTGAGGAACCAGAACAGAACTTGGAATAAGTCTTTGCTGCTGCAAAGTTTTTGTTTGGACAGTTCCTGAAGAACTCTGTCCAAGCTAACAAAGCTGTCAAGAGTGGATCTGACCACAGCAGGCTCTCTTGAAGACAACCACTGTCCAAGTTGCTGAAAGCTGCCCGCTGCCTCAAAGACAACCTGGTCACGTGGACCACAATTGAGAAGCAAACATACCTTCCCACTACTGAAAATGCCAAGGCCACCTCTTGCTCTTAGTGCAGTGCCAGGAATGTGATCTTTGTCCTTGTGTCATATCACCTTCTTTAGCTGCTTACCTGAAGCTTCCTAGAGGCAGCTTCAAAAGCCATCTCTGCAGTAAGTCTGTAAGGCCTTAAGCAGTTGCATCCTCTGGAGAACCATCTTCCTTAGCTGCATGTTTTCATTACGGAGTAATTTGCTGAGGTGAATCACTCCATAACCTTCTCAAAGATACTCAGCAGTCAGAAGATGAAGGCTCCCATGGGGTCCAACTCATCTCTCCGGGAAGGCCAAAGATACATCCCCAACTGCTTTAAAGATCTCTTCCCCTCCTTGTCAATCTTACACACATGCAGTTTGGCTCAGCGTTCTCCTATAATACTCACATTAGGAAAAAAGGTGTTTGGAAGTAACTAAAAATAGCATTGCTACTAGATTATTTACACCTGTAACAACTGAGCAAGGTGACTGAGCAATAATCCAAATCACTCATCTCTCTCCCAAATTGTGTTGGGAAGTTCAGTTAATTTTCACAAAGACTGTTCAATTTAATGAAAAAAAAAAAATCAAACTGGGTCTTCCAGTGCCAAAGTCAATCGTTTTAAATGCTACACATTTATTTATGCATCACAACAAAATCGATATTCAGTTTAAGATTTGCTAAAAATGTGTGACAGATTAAATGCACAATATCGACAAATACGAAAAAATGGTTGATAAGTGATATAATTAACATAGCATAATCAATTTGCAGCTGTAACCTTAATCAATATCCTTATTTGTTTGTGCCAGATAAATATCAGAAAGGGTAGCTGAATGATAAATTATGAACTTCTAACTTGGCAAGCTATAGTTTCAAAGTAGCTTCCTTAAGTAGAGTCCAAAATGGAGAAAATAGACAGGAATGCTCAACTTTAGATGCCATGTAAGAGAGGGAAACTGGAAGCCCTTTTATTTTCGGAGTGCAAGACTATCCACATCTGCCATGCCAACAGATGGCCATGCCATTGAGAGAGTGCACTTTAAGGCTTCATTCATTTGTAAAATTGCTTCTGCACAGCTAACTGTGAGCACTAAACATGTGAAGTCACTATGCAAATGTGGTTTTGGGATGCCACATCACCCAACACAGATTGCAGCCTCTCTTTCATTCACTAAACACTATAAACATCCCCCAAAATGAATGATGGTCTTGTCTGTACGGTGTGCTGAGGGCTTATACAGACTGGAGTAGTTACTGAGAGACTATTGGGACTTAATGAATTAATGAATGTTCATAAGTCCAGCTAAAGCTTTTTAAAAGAATGCAACATGCTTCAAGGCTACATCTCTTATTAGTAGTGCTTGCTAAGGCGAGCATCTCTATTACTATTGCTCATACTTAGGGCTGAAAGCAAACCTGAAGTATTAAATTTAGGTGCACAACTTGCTCTGCACAGTTTGTGTTATGAACATGAATAACTAAACTGTTCTGTTTGCTGAATAGAAATGTGCTACTACTTTTCTAAATTATTAGGATGATAAAAGGGAGAAAATATCCCAAAGATTTACATCGAAAGAGGGAACAGATTCATATCTACTGACCAGAATATCACAGGACATTTTAGAAAATCAAGCTTCTTCTACTTATAAAACCCTTGATGGATTTAAATCCTCATTTAACCCTGCTTTACATGCTTTAATTTCCTTCCTTCCTCTAGCTCAGAACATAGAGAGATAGGAACAGCTTTATGAGGACGCAGCGCTCTGACTTTATGAGAATATAAGCTGTCAGCTCCACACAGTGAAGAGCTGTAAATTCATTCAGAGGGTCTTACCTCGTCAAGAACACAGCGGATAAAGGGCGAATGTTTGCAACCCTGAAATAAGAAAAAAACGAATGCAGCAGCTAAACAAAGTCAATGCAATGAAATACTGTCGGTGGCCTTCCAAGGTCAAATGTGAAAAATGGCTTCTTATTACAGGAACAATGGGCCTTTTTAGCACTCTCGTGAGTCACGGCCGAGCCGAACAGAAACTGAGAGTGAGTCCCTGTGTGGTCGGCAGTGATGTGGTGAGGAATGAATTTTCACATCAAATTCAATGCCTTTTCATTTAGACGTCTGTCACAGGCAATGCAAAGAGAGCTCTTTAAAATGCATAAAGCAGGGACAAAAACCTTGCAGAGGAAGGCAAAGCAGCTCGGGGCTTGAGTGCTGAGGACTGGCTTTATCAGTGTCATTTGAATTTCAGAAGCAAGACGGTATGACTGCTGAAGACTGCAAAGAAGTCAGGATCATTTGGATAAAATGGGGGTTTGCGTTTGAAGTTTTCACAGTACACCCTAAAGCATCTTCCTCAGTGAATCATGAGATGCAGCTCCACCCACAAGGAGTGACATCATGCATCTAACCATATTAATTGGTTCATAATGGCGTGAGGAGGCTGAAGGGCTATAAAATCTTCGTCCAACAAACCACACGCCTGTGAAAAGTCCTTCATTAATCTTTTGTTGCCGTTATTACTGTATTGGCACTCTATCTTCATAGGTCTCGCATCCAGCCTCCTAAGCTGCCCACCAACAAACCTCTTCGCCTTGTTTCCAAACACTTGATGGTAAGGCATTGGAGGACCGAACACCTTCTCAATGCCTGTGTGGGCTTGAGTGGAGGTTGCTCTGGGCACTCACAATGACTACAACTCTCCAATACTGCAGCTCATTTACAGCCGTCGTGTTTGTAGCTCTGCATGATGAGGTACGAATGGAGAAATGAATGGAGAGGGTTTAAAGGATGCAAATGGATGGACACATGCAGTTACAGTCCCTTATTGCATGTAAGAGTGCTCTCCTCGCCTTAAGAGATAAAGGAAGCTGAATGAATTAATGGGATATTTAGAAATCAAGTGAGGAACATGTTCAGCAAAATTAAGTAAACAGCATGGAAATGAGAGGACAAGAGAGATCTGGGGCAGTATTAGACATTCGTTACTGCAAGAAAAAAGTTCAGGAGGGATGTCAAAAATGATGTAAAATTAGAATTGTTCCATAACAGTATTTCAAAGCACAATATGGGGTTAACTGGGTCAGATACGGAGTGAAAGATGTTTTCATACTCCAAATTAAAAAAAAAAGAATGAATGAAAAAGATCTTAAAGAAATAGTTCACCAGAAAATGACAATTCTGTCATTTATTTACCCTAATGTAACACCAATGAAAGAAGACATTTTGCCTTTTTATACCCTCATAAAAGAAGATATTTTGAACTATATATTTATGTTATTATATATAGTGAAAGTCAATGGGGTCCAAAACTTTCATACTCCAAAAAGGACATAAAGGTTGTGTTAAATAACTCCATGCACTAACATCAAACCGTGCCTAGCGGTCACACCTTATGACATTTGTTCAAATGATGTGCAAGAATCAATGAGGTTTGATGTTCGACAAGTATGTTTGCTTGTTTGATGCTAGCTTCTTAGTTATTTTCATAGAAGAAACCATACTTGAGGTATTACACATTAAAACAGAACTAAAGGTATTTAAAGGGGTGGTTGACTGTTTTTTTCTAAGCTTGATTGTGTTTATGGGGTGCAGTCTAACATGTGTTCATGCTTTATTTTTTTTAAAAAACATTATTTTTCACATAATTTACCTTTGTTCCAGACCGCTCTGTTCCTTCTCTGATAAACGAGCCGATCATTTCCTGCTTTTATGAAGCCCCTCCCTCAGAAATACGCAATGGGCTGAGATTGGTCAGCTGGCCCAGTGTGTTGTGATTGGCTAAACCGCCTCTAGTGCGCGTCTAAATGTCCTGCCACTCAGTTCAGCGGCATGTGCTCCGCTGCTTTAGAACATTGACTTTGAAACGTCTGAATCCATTAGAATCGTTAGAAGATAGAATCGCGTTTCATATATGAACAGATTTTCACGTGCACCAGTTTTCTTTTCCTCTTCTCTAAAGCAGCGAAGCATGGCCTTGCCCCCTTTGCTGCGTGTTCCCAGGGACGGGGTTTATCTGGATTTGTTACGTCACGAACCCGGAAAGTAATTCGTTGTAGTCCCTACGAGCCGTTTTTGTAGGCATTAAACTGCCATAATTTTAAAAGACGATATCTCCGTTTGCATTGAACTTTCAGCTTCATAACTTTGCAGATATTGTTTATGCTCAAACAGCAACATTACACACTAACTAACGTTAAAAAAAGTGAAACCACAATCAACCACCCCTTTAACTAAAAGACACATTCCCCCCCCCCAAAAAAAAAAAAATCTAAAACTAAATTTGAATTGTCAAGGGTATCAATATGAGTGAAAAAAATGTAGTGTTCTATCCTGCATCATGATTACATGAGTTGTTGCCAGCGATTATTAAAAGAAAACGTACCCATATTTGATGAAGTCTGTGTATGAATGTGTATTTCGATCTGTTCATAATACAAAATGGTTGTCTCACTTCAAAAGTCAAACTGTACTGATTAATGTTACCATCTCAGGCATTTTATCATTTAAAGATTTTGGACCCTATTGATTTTCATAATATGGACAAAAGCAGCTGAAACATTCTTCAGATTTATCATACAGTTTGAAAGGACATGATGGTGAGTAAATAATGACACTCTGCCAGTCTTCTCATGTTTAAGATGGTCTTCAGATTATTTTTTCCCAGCCTGGACGCAGAACCCCTCTAAAACCAGCAAACAACACCTCAAAGACTGCTTTCAGATGTTTTTAAACAGGGAAAGCACACAAGGCTTTATGTTTCTTAGTAAATGAAATACCCCATTGTGTGTTAGAATGGAAATGTTCACCATAGAATCACATGCAGAAATTTATGGTACTTGATTTCAGAATACAAACAGCAAATCATAAAAGGATATTGAAGCACCATATAGGCCTAACACTTGCACAAATATGTTTTTTGTTTATGAGAGAAGAGTGCTGGTAGGGGCTCACTGCCCACGCAAACCATTAGAGAAGCTGTCACAAGAAACGAATGTAAAACAAGAGTAGCTGTAAGAATGACTAGCGCTGTGTCAGGAGACAGCATAAAAATGCAGGAAGGAAGGTTTAACCCTTCACCTGAATGGCAGTTTAACGCAAGTGCCCATATCAACACCTTTTCAATGACATTTACAGAAATGGCAGTGGTGTCTTTATTTGTAACAGCTTTAAGTGGTTTAAGTCGGAAAAAGGAAATTACAGTATGAGCTCCGTTTCTACGAAACACAGTGCAAGAGTAGAACAGCAGCTATGAACAGCATGTCTGTTCAGGGTTACCTTGTGGTGTGCGAGTAACAGACAGTTGGAGTGCTCGTGTTCGCAGGCAATTTCATAGTCTGGGAGCAGGTTGGCAAGCTGCTGCACGAAGTAGACGACCTCCTCGTGCCAGGGTACATTGGCCATTGTCAGGCTACTGGCTGAGCTCTCGCCACAGTATGTCACTCCCTAGACAGGCAAAGAGACAAGAGGGACAAAACTGTAAAATGGGACATTTAAAATTGTCTAAGTCACAAACACAGCATGATAAATTCTCATCATAAAAGTATCAACATAAAACAGACAGTTTTTATTGGGTTCGTCTTATTGGATAGGTATGTAAGTCCGTTGCTGCCTCTGAATAAAAAATAAAAAATGTAATTGCAACTTTCTCACAATTGCGTGTTTACATATCTCAATTCTTTTTTCTCAGAATTGCATGATACAAACTCGTAATTCTGAATTTTTTCTCAGAATTGCATGCTATAAACTTGCAGTTGCAAGTTATAAAGTTAGTTTTGTGTGATATAAACTCGCAATTTAAAAAAACTCACAATTCTGACTTTTTTCTCAGAATTGCAAGTTTCTCTCATAGCATATGCAATTCTAATTGCAGTGTAAATGCATTCATGTCACCTATGAACAGTCTGTGTGAATATACCCAATTGCCACTGTAGTTTCTAAAAATTTTATGGCCACATTGTAGACTTAAAAGTGTAATAAAATCTATGGTGAATCAAAATACTTATTTCTAAAGCTACTTTCTTGTAATTTCTAATAAGTACTTTTCTCATTTAACACAATAATGACTTTTGGGTGGTCATTTCTCAGCCCAAATTGATGTGTGATAAATTTGCGATTACTGAAATAAGTAGTTTTAAGGATTACATTATGTTCAGACAAAACAGCATAGAATTTCAACATTACCCATTTATCGTTTATTGCACATAACATGACAATATTGGACCTTTTTTCATACTGGTGATGACGACATTTCATAAAAGCAATAAAATCACTGTAACACTCCCTTCTGGTAGCTTTCATTTAAAATATTCACAACCAAGCTTTTCAGATACAGCTGATATTGCCCTGACTCTTTGAAAATTTTAGATTTAACTGTGCCTCACTGTACAAAAAGGGACACAAAAACACTGAATCATATCAGCGCACACAGCCCAAAGACACGCCGGTGCGTGGAGGCTGATTTGGTTTTTCTATGGATGATGGAGACGGAGACAGCCAGATCATCTCATTCAACTCCTACACACGCACACGACAGGACAGTGTTCACATCACACCTCATAGATGCTGCTGTGATCAGGATGAACGCGGCTATGAGGGCTGTGTCCACGGCATGCTGGAAATGCAAATTCAGTTTACATTAATACAATTTCTGTCATCATGAACTCTGATGTCTGATTGGATACTGAAACAAAATGGTGTCAAGTCAGGTCACGTACTCTGTTTGAACCTTCACACATCATAAAAAGTAGTCATTAATAATCCTTGGCAACTGAGTAAGTGACACATCACCGCTGGATGAAAACCAGCCTCATTTGTGGTGTGGCCAGTATTAGTTCATGGGTCTGCTTGTGTGTAGGAGTAGCTGTGCTGTTGAAAAGACATTACTCATCCTGTGATAGAGTGAAAACCCATTCAGTGAGGCTTTATCTTATTTCAGTCTTCATCACGCTGAGCTCTTAGCACTCTATTATGCTGGACAATCGATAGATGAACATCTTCAAGCCGTTGAGAGAATAAAAAAAAAATAAAAAAAGAGACGTCATGTCAAAGAGACATCAGATACATCATAACTGTAAACAACGCATCAGTGGTTTAAATGGTTCAGAAACAAACACACCACAAGGACAAATTAATGGAGATTAAAAGCAAATTAATTCTTTTTTTTTCTTTCTTTTTTTTTGTTAACAACTGTTTATTGAATTTTCTTCTGGGAACAATAGTATAAAACAAAAAGAAGCTGTGCAAATTTAGAACCCACCCCAACCCATTCCACCCCCTGGTAGACTTAAATAAATAAAATAAAATAATAAAAATAAATTAATTAATATTAATAGATAAATAATATAAAATATTTTTTACAAAGATTTTAGAAAAGATGACAACATTAAAAGCTGAATGCCATAAATTTACAGTTTTCACATTAGATCCATGTATACGAGAAGTGAAAAGCAAATTAATTCTAAATAATGTGAATACTGAGTGCAATAATTCATTAAATAATCACAAGAGGCATCATGTAAGGGAATGATTAAAACAATTTCCTACATCTCCCTTTACCTGAAGCCAATGGCTTACAATTATGTATAATTAAAGATATCCATAATTAGAAATTGTTTAATAGTTTCTTTCAGAACTGTCAGAGGATTTGTGCAACTGTCTGACATTTAATTAGTTTCATTTAATTTCTGTATGTTGACAATAACGTAATGATCATTATACTTAATAATAGTAATGGTAATAACTATAATTTTTTTTTTACTATTTTATTTAATATTATTGTATTTTTTTTCTTCTTATTATTATTATTATTATTATATATTGTTTTTGTAGTATTATTTTGTACTAAGTATATATTATATATATTATTAGATGTATATTATATATTGTAGTAATTATTAATATATTTTATTATTTTATTTTTTAATATTATTTTCTTTCTTATTATCAGTATTTCTATTATTATTATTATATATTGTTTTTAGTATTATTATATGTTGTAGTATTGTATTATATATTAGTTCATTTGCAAGATGGACACATTTTTATGTTTTGTCTAAATGTTAAGCTACACATTTCTCACTTTCTAAAAAAATATAAAAAGTTATTAAAATATTTCAAATAGAAATTATAAAGTTACAATTATCAAAAAAATACATTAAATAAGTTACTTTATTACTTTGGTAATATTTTAAGTTAGTTTATAATTCAATAGTATAATTCAAATTACAACAAATTAAATTGGTTGCTCTTCATGTGTTTTAATGCACTATAGTCTTTTCAGATATAAGGTATACAGGGATAAGAAGATAAGTATTATATTGCATTATGGCTCTATTACCATCCCAACGCATCACATTCCTCTCTGAGGATGAAGAGGACCGTGGAAATGAAAGGACAGGATTCTTGCCGTCCTCATCTCAGTCTTGTGGGCCGTGGCTGATGTCCAGAGTTGATATTCCCAGTCTGGCACAGAATTAATGAGCCCAAGTCTTATCTGGCTGCTCTGTAGCCATAGAGAATAATGATTACCTACAGAAATGCCCTGATAAATCAATGGGGCGAGAAAAGTAAGGGTATTTCTCCAGCCCGTCTATGCCAACTAACAATGCTACAGATTTCCTGTCATAGACCAACAATCGGACTCTAATAAGCCAACCAAACGTTTATACAAAGATAAAGGTGAATTGATAAAAGCGCTATGAAAAATCATTTAATTGCATGTGGGATTAAAGCAAAGAAATTAGTGGTGCATGAATGATGCACTAATAGCGTTGTCCAAAAGTTAGGCAGTTTGATCTCAGTTGTGTCCTCAAACGTCTAACCTCTTGAATAACTAAGGTGGAGATAATTTGGGAGCCCAGAGCAGGCTGTCCATCTTTGTGTCGGGACTAACACCTCTGAGACGCTTTAATTGTGCAGGAATAATGATTTGATCGATAACAGCCCAAAGAGGATGATTCCTCAGCACTGGAGAGGAACGGGAATGACTTCACATTACACAAGCATGTCTCTACCTTTCATGGTGTCCTAAGACTACAAATCCAATTTGTAGCATTACATTTTATTGCATGCAAAATATATTATATGTATATATTATATAATATATATGGAGATGCACATTATATTAGTGCCATCTCAATTTGTATTTTTTAGTGCTGTCAAATGATTAATCACATACAAAAAAGTTTTTGTTTGCATAATGTGTGTGTGTTCTGTGTATATTTATTATGTATATATAAATACACACACATACAGTATATACTTTGAAAATATTTACATGTACATATTTATATTCATATAATTTATATTATAAATACAGTGAGGGAAAAAATTATTTGATCCCCTGCTGATTTTGTACGTTTGCCCACTGACAAAGAAATGATCCGTCTATAATTTTAATTGTAGGTTTATTTGAACAGTGAGAGACAATAACAACAAAAAAATCCAGAAAAATGCATTTCAAAAAAGTTATAAATTGATTTGCATTTTAATGAGTGAAATAAGTATTTGACCCCTTCGCAAAACATGACTTAGTACTTGGTGGCAAAACACTTGTTGGCAATCACAGAGGTCAGTCTTGTAGCTGGCCACCAGGTTTGCATACATCTCAGGAGGGATTTTGTCCCACTCCTCTTTGTAGATCCTCTCCAAGCCATTAAGGTTTTGAGGCTGACGTTTGGCAACTCGAACCTTCAGCTCCCTCCACAGATTTTCTATGGGATTAAGGTCTGGAGACTGGCTAGGCCACTCCAGGAACTTAATGTGCTTCTTCTTGAGCCATCCCTTTGTTGCCGTATGTTTTGGGTCATTGTCATGCTGGAATACCCATCCACGACCCATTTTCAATGCCCTGGCTGGCTTCAATGCCCTGGCCCTGACGGTACATGGCCCCGTCCATCGTCCCTTTGATGCGGTGCAGTTGTCCTGTCCCCTTAGCAGAAGAACACCCCCAAAGCATAATGTTTCCACCTCCATGTTTGATGGTGTTCTTGGGGTCACAGGCACCATTCCTCCTCCTCCAAACACGGCGAGTTGATGCCAAAGAGCACGATTTTGGTCTCATCTGACCACAACACTTTCACCCAGTTCTCCTCTGAATCATTCAGATGTTCATTGGCAAACTTCAGACAGACCTGTACATGTGCTTTCTTGAGCAGGGTAGAGGCTGACATTTTTTCGGGAATCTCACGGGTCACGGGAAACAAAATCGCTACGAATCACGTGATTGGGACGGGACAGGAAAAAATGTCAGCGGGAGTGGGTGGGACCGGGAATAGTAATGATACCCAACTTTATACACAAATATACATTTTATATAAATAAACTATAAACTATAAACTGTATATGTTAATTTTGAACTCAATTCTAGTTGTTCTGTCTCTTTATGCTCTCCTCCTGTTTGCTTTGGTGTGGCTGGTTGTGAATGACACAGTCCGTGAAGGACAGATTGTTAACTGGTCTATGTGGTAATACACTCGGGCAGGACATCCAAACGCTCACCTATCATTCATCGACCTCAAATACGGTTTTTCATTTGAAAGATGTATGTAGTAGCAACTTTACATGGCGGCTCAATATGATGTTAACCTAGAGAAATGTGCGCTATTGAAGTGTTTGTGTGGAATGTGGAAGCTGAATAGCGCGCTCGCTGCAGGACAGATGGAGGCGCCGGTGCGCTCACTTGCTCTTAAAATCTCCGTAATTTTTGGTCATACAGATAAAAGTAGCCTAATACATCTTCTGAATCTGTAAAGACTAAGTTTATTTGTGTGCACTCAGAATAACAACGAAACATTGCGCTTCTGTAAAGTAATTAAAACAAACAGGATGCGCTTTCTGCCATCTAGGTCTCTGTGAACTTGAGCGAGAAACTTCGAAACTCTGTCTATGAAAAATATATCATAGAGAGTGAAATGTCTACTTTCAAATGAAAAAAAAAAATTCAAGAAATTCATAGAAAACGTGTGTTAGCGTGGATGATTTACATGAAATTTAATGTGTGTGCAATGCACACTGTGCATTGCTTAAGCTGGCTTTCATTTCAATATAATAACAAAAAACTACATTTTGGATTTTTATTCAACTAAGGTGGGCACGCCGTGATCTGTATGGAAGCCTGTTTCTGCCACTGAATAAAAAATAAAAGAAAAAGGTTATTGCTACTTTTTATCTCACAATTCTGACTTTTTTTTCACAGAATTTTGAGATATATACTCGCAATTGCTAGTTATAAAGTCCAATTTTGAGGGGGAAAAAGACAGATATGGTCTCAGAATTGCGAGTTTATATCTCACAATTCTGACTTAACTCACAACTGCGTGTTTTAAAGTCATAATTGCAAGATATAAACTCGCAATTAAAAAAAAGGTCAGAATTGTGAGTTATATCTCGCAGTTCTGACTTTATTTCTCAGAATTGCGACTTTATTTCTCACATTTATGACTTTATAACTCGCAATTGCGAGTTTATATCACGCAATTCTGAGAAAAAAAATCTGAATTGTGAGATAAAAACTCGCAATTACCTTTTTAATGGGGAGGTGGGAAGGAATGGGAGTCATTCTTCCGGGACTGGAACGGGACAGGATTTTCCCCCAGTTTTTTCGTGGGATTGTGACGGGACAAGATTTTTTTTTGCGGGAGTGGGATGGGAGAGGTTTGAAAATCCACTCCCGTGTCACCCTCTAGAGCAGGGGGACCTGCAGGATTTCAGTCTTTCATGGCGTAGTATGTTACCAATTGTTTTCTTGGTGACTCTGGTCTCAGCTGCCTTGAGATCATTGACAAGATCCTCCTGTGTAGTTCTGGGCTGATTCCTCACTGTTCTCATGATCATTGAAGCTCCACGAGGTGAGATCTTGCATGGAGCCCCAGACCGAGGGAGACTGACACTTATTTTGTGTTTTTTCCAGTTGCGAATAATCGCACCAACTGTTGTCACCTTCTCACCAACCTGCTTGCCGATGGTCTTGTAGCCCATTCCAGTTTTGTTTAGGTCTACAATCTTGTCCCTGACATCCTTAGACAGCTCTTTGGTCTTGGCCATGGTGGAGAGTTTGGAATCTGATTGATTGATTGCTTCTGTGGACAGGTGTCTTTTATACAGGTAATAAGCTTAGGAGATTAGGAGCACTCCCTTTAAAGGGTTACTCCAACCCAAAATGAAAATTTTGTCATTAATCACTTACCCCCATGTCGTTCCAAACCCGTAAAAGCTTCATTTGTCTTTGGAACACAATTTAAGATATTTTGGATGAAAACCGGGAGGCTTGTGACTGTCCCATTGACTGCCAAGTAAATTACACTGCCAAGGCACAGAAAAGTATAAAAAACATCGTCAAAAAACATCGTCCATCTGCCATCAGTGGTTCAATAAACGATAGACAATAAAGCGTAAATAAACATACAATACGTATCCATGCGTTACTGATGACAGAGAATAGCGTACGCACTTTGTGTCCATCGGATGCTCTCCAAAATGGCGCTATGCTGACACGAATGACATGGGGGTAAGTGATTAATGACAAAATTTTCATTTTGGGGTGGAGTATCCCTTTAAGAGAGTGCTCCTAATCTCAGCTCCTTACCTGTATAAAAGACACCTGGGAGCCAGAAATCTTGCTGATTGATAGGGGATCAAATACTTATTTCACTCATTAAAATGCAATTTTTCTGGATTTTTTTGTAGTTATTCTGTCTCTCACTGTTCAAATAAACCTACCATTAAAATTATAGACGGATCATTTCTTTGTCAGTGGGTAAACTTACAAAATCAGCAGGGGATCAAATTTTTTTTTTTTTTTTTTTTTTTTTTTTTTTTACAATTGTTTTTATAATTTTTTCAAATTTCTAAATGAATATCTGTTTTTCATACTGTACACATTGTAACATTGTGATACATAAATTTTGCACTTTTAGCATTTACAGTGGCTGATTTTAGTTTTTATTGTTTTATTTGTAATTTATTTATTTAGACAAAATATTATAAAATTAATTAAAAAGTCATTGAGTTTTTGGTCTTATTGTGCATGATTTAATGCACAGACAAATAATAAAATGTAATACTTTAAAAAAAAAAAAAAAAAAACATGGAAATAAGACAATGAAAAACATTTGCTGTCTGACAGAGTAAATCTCTCACATTGAGTGTGCAGCAGGTCTAGCAGATCCTGCAGGAATAAAATAATGACGCACACACAAAGGTGTTGGTAAATGTGAGGGGTAAGAGCAGCTGTTGGACGCTGTAATTACTGTGGGGCCGAACAGCTGGAGGGGGCTGAACGCCTTCATAACTCACAGAAACATATCAAACTTGCTCGGCTACCACCAAACATAATTACCCTCCGCATATATCACCACTCTGTTTCACATCCATAAAAGTGGCCAAACGCACACAAAACAATGCTGCCGCTGCTGGCGGTTTGATGACTGGGTCACTGGTGTCCTATAGGAGTAAATGAGATGTCAGGAAATTTGATGTCTGGCTACACATAAACCATGTCTCATTGCTAGGAGAAACTTGTTGTCTGGCTCTTGGCATGAATAAAGCATCATTTGTCTAATTAAAGGGCCAAATAAGTGCAATGTATAAAAAGGATGACTTTTAAAAGTGTGGCTAGTAAAAAGGCTTGTTTTTATGGTGGTTGGATGACTGCTAATGTGTTAAATTCATGAGGCTCATGGGTTTGATTCCCAAGAAATACATGAACTGATAAAAGTTCTACTAAAAACGCAATCCAGACACATTATAAACAAAATCATCACCTTTTTAAGAGAAAGCACTTTAACAGATTTATCTCAGCTGATCTTAGCTTCATGCTTTCCATATAGCAAAATGATTGACTAGCGGAAAAGTCTTGGATCAAAATCTTCCGATAAGATCATATTTTTATATGCATTATTTAATATATATTTTTTCAATTTTTTAAATACGTTTTACACACAAACTACCATTCAAAAGTTTGTGGTCAGTAAGAATTTTTGATGCTTTGGACAAATTAAGATCATTTTGATGAATTCTGAGAGCTCTCTAACCCTGCCATAGACAGAAATGTAATTAACACGATCAAGGTCCAGAAACGTAGCAAGGACATCGTTAAAATAATCCATGTGGCATCAGGGGTTCAACCGTAATTTTACGAAGCTACCAGATTACTTTTTGTGCGCAAAGAAAATAAAAATAACGACATGTTAAATGACATTTAACGATGTCCTTGCTACGTTTCTGAACCTTGATCGTGTTAATAACATTGCTGTCTATGGTAGGGTCAACAAGCTCTCAGAATTCATCAAAATTATCTTAATATGTGTTCTGAAGATGAAAGAAGGTCTTACAGGTTTGGAATGACATGAGGGTGAGTAATTAATGACAGAATTTTCATTTTTGGGTGAACTAACCCTTTCATGGTGTGCACACCAAAAGCAAATTTAATTATAGATACAAAGTAGATTACATACAAAGTCAATGCAAAGATGCAAATATACACCAATTTGCAATTTGTCGGGGCGACAGAAATCACACGAATTGGGCAACGTGATTGCTGCGAACACGATATATGCCTCAATCGCGTCTTCCACGCAAGATGAAAAATTTCAACTCGAGTGGAAAATTTGCATGCGTTCTCACGCACGCCAATAAGTGAAGAGCTTATTGACATGTCCGGTTGTATCAGAAAATGGAGGAGAGCATTACACTGTTTTTATTCGCACGAGTGATGCGAAACATATCCCACGAGTAATCTAGAGTGATTGAGTACGCAATGCAAACATTCGCTTTGCTTTTGGTGCACACACAATAAGTCTCTGATACTCACCAAGGCTGCATTTATTTGATCAAAGATACACTGTAAAAAATTATATGATCAGTAAATCATGGCAGCTTATTTTTTTTTTTTACATTAATTTTACTCAAAATAAGTTGAGAAATTTCAACTTTTTTACAATATATTTTTTTAAATTAAACATTTTTTTTTAAAGTTGGTTTAATGTAATTTAGCTTGAAATGACTTGTACAGCCAAGTTGATTATAATTAATTTTAGGCAGCAACTGAACTTAAGTTTTTAACTTGAAACAGGTGGACATTTTTTACAGTGTATAGTAAAATAATATTACAAAATAGTATTAGAATCAGGGCATGAAAACGAAAAAAAAAGTCAATCTGTTCACTCAGAGCAGAATCGATATTTTAACGTTTCTGTTCCTGCGTTCCTCTGTATTATTACCATTCTGAAACCGGTTTGAGTAGAAAAAATAACGGTTAATAACGTTATTTTTTAAAATGGTCTTTGCCTATAATAATAATAATAATAATAATAATAATAAAAATAATCATAATAATCATAATAATAATAAAGTACAATGTTTTCTTCACACAAAAAGAAAAATAAAGAAAAAAAAAACAGGATGAGTTGGTATCTTAACCCGCTGCACTTATGGCATCATCTTTTCTAGATTTGCCTAAATGTAGGCTACTAAAAAAATAATAATAATAAATATTAATGCTTTAAAGACATTAAAGTATTTTTAAAGATATTTAAAAATGTTTGCTGCATTGTTCTAAAAAAAAACAAAAAAAAAACAGGCTAAGTCGCATCGCATTTTATTAGGCTATTACATTCAGAAATGATGTAGGCTAAAATTAAAACATTATAAACAGTTATTAGTTTCTCTCCACAACAAATCCTCTAAACTTAAGGCTATTGCATAGGCTATAAAAACGTCAATCCAAAAACAAATTAAAGGTGAAACTGATGCCTACTTCTCTCATTCGGCACGAATCCAAATGTTTAAATATTCGCGCCGTATCTGGATGCTAAAATATTATTTATTATAGGCTTTGTATTGCCATCGACGTAAAGCATCATCCTTCACATCGGCTAGGCTATATCAGCAGAGTGAGGCGATGGTCACGCTGAACGCAACAGATCGGATAACGGAGCACTGTAACTTTTTATACATTCCTTTAACTGTATTTTATTTTGATAATGAACAGGCTGCAAAGTCGCAAAAGTATTGTGTCTTTGTGAGCGTGAGGCGCCGGCGCGATATGACCATACCAACACTGGTTGGTTACAGATGCGACATCATTCAAAACTGTCAAGCTTTTGCAAAACAAATAAAACTGTAAAATAAATAAAACTGTAAAGCTTTTGCAAAATAAAGAAAACTACTTTCTGCCGTCTCTTTTTCCTTTCCGAGAACTTTGGAATGCGTCACAATGAACCGTAGGCCTAACTCAGCATATATATTTTTTCTTTCGTTTCGTTAATCTGTCAATGATTTAAGTGAAATATATTTAGTGTATAGGCATATATATTCTTTTTTATGTAAGCCTATAGTTTTATTCTGTTTTCTCCGTTCACAGAAGCGCTGCAGGTGCGTAAGATCTGTTGAATCTTATACACTGTCCTCGGATAAACGATAAACTCTAACGCCGGTGCATTGCGACTTACCTATGAAGAGTTCACAGCTGAGCGCGCGGGCATTTCACTCATTGGATCGGTCAGTGTCACAGTTGCATAGTCTAGCTACTTGAATTCCTGATTGGTTGACAGCAAATTTCAAATATTAAATGGAACGATAAAATAACGTTATTAACCGGTTAATGGCCATTTCAAATGTTCGATAATGTTCGGAACTACAAAATTTGATTTTGTTTCTGGTTCTGTTCCAGTCAAAATTTCGTTCGTTTCCGGTTTTCGTTCTCGTTCCTTGAACCGGTTCAGAGCCCTGATTAGATACATTTTAGTTTAATGTTATCAATCTTAAAAACAGTGGTGTGTTGCTTAATATTTTTGTGGAAACGTGATCATTTTGATCTAATGAATAGAAAGTTATTTAAAATAACATTTAGTTAAAAACTTTTGTAACTTTAAATGTCAAACAATTTTGCTGAAAAATCATGACATACACATCACAAATTGGTCTGTAATTTAGAATCCATTACAGCGCCATTCTTCATGATTCTAGCTGTCAGCCAGCCAGACAATTTTACATAATAAAAAAATACATTTTTGCAGCCAATTGTTAAAGTTTGCAAAGCTTAAAAATGCATGCACATGTAAGATACAGTGCTGATCTTATAGGACAAATGACTAAAACACTTTTAGTGGCTACAGATCAGTGGACCATCCTTATTGTTGAGCCATTTTGATGTTGAACCAGCAAAATGTTGTTTGCATTGGGCTGTCGACAATAAGCAAACACTCTCAGACCTAGTATGTGAACAACCAGTTCAAGTTTGCATCAAACCACACCACAGCCATGAAGCTCAAATGTCAAAAAACAACTGGAAGCAAAAATCTCATTTGACATTCGCCCTGTTAACCCCGAGCTGACAAACCATTAAAAGGTGAACACAGACTCAGAGATTCAGACAGCCTGCCTCTGTTTGGGTAAACTCAGCAATATTTTCCTCACACTATTTCATGGCCTTTATTTTATCCCACAGAAGAAGGCGTAAATCCTCGCCTTCTGTGGTCTATCAAAGTGGGCGATTATTGTTGCTAGGTAACAGCATGTCATAGCTGAAGTCGGCTTTACTTTGGAGTGGCTCTGCTTTGAATGTGAATGCACTGAGGCGGGTTCCCTACGGGGCAGGTGCGCACAGGTCACATGACTGGCTGTTGACTTGTAATGAGATTATGAGCAATTCTGCGAATCTCAATGCAGCAGACCCCTCCTTCCTTCCATTAGAAAAGAAGCTGCTAATGTGAAGATAAGAGTCCAGGAGGGAAGAAATACATGGAAGAATTAATGCAAATTGCAGCTGAATGGAGAAAAAGGGGCGAAACAAGGATGAATAAAATTGTAATTTAAAGGGTGTGAAAGATTGTTCTTCTACCTGGAGGAACAGAAAGAATGGCTTAGAGACTCTACAAAACAATATGTGTCCCTCATCCAAGAGGATTTCATGCCGTGGTGGTCTGTGATTCATCAGGTCACGAGTGAATCAGTTCAGATCAGTACAATTAAACCAGGACTGTGTAATTACACAGGTCAACAAACACCAGCTGCATTAAGGCAAATAAAATCTGCCTGAGATGAGGAGCGATTTAATCAGTTTAGTCAATTGCATTAATCTTGAAGACAGATTGATTAAGTAGAATGAGGCTCTTATTTGCTGATTAAAAACTAGCATTTCATTAAAAAGCCATTAAAGTCACTAGTTGAGTATTTAAAAGCTACAGTCTTGGCATTTCATAGAGGACTGACTTGATCTTCATGGATCATTAGAGGAATGGGATGAAACGTAAACTGCATTCTGAACATAATGACTTAAGGCTCTTCATTTATTAAAATTAATAATTATAATTCTGTAACCACTGGTTTATCCTCATATTGTAGACCTTTATGACCATATTTCTTATATTGAGCACAGATATTTTGAAGAAAGTGCTGGTCACTCTTTTTCTTGAAATAATGACTAGGGACTGAAGTTTAAAAAAAATGACACAAAAACATGTTTTATAAAAGTGGTCCATACAAATTGTGCACTAAAAGAATTTGTTGGTGAAATGTTTCACTCAGAAATTGATAGTAAATTTCACAAATAAACCACAAATTACATGTGAAAATTTGATGAAACTCAGTTGCATACTCCAACAATTTTTGTTTTATTCAACAACTTTTTACAAAATATTTTTAGTGTATATTCAATGTCAGTTCTTTTTTTTTTTGTTTGAATAGCAGACTGAAATTTGTCATAACTACATAAAATATAAGTGATTTGTAAAAATAAATAAATAGATTTTAATACAAAAATACCTTTTTCTGAGTCAAATTTTTTTAACGAATCAAATGGATCCCATTTTTATTACACAAAGCTGCCATATGGCAGAGCACTTAAGATCTAATGCACAAGTCATATGGATCGCTTTTCTGATGCTTTTGTAATTGTATGGAAAAGAGTGACCTGCACATTCTTCAAAAATTCTCCTTATGTGTTCTACAGAAAACAAGGGTTCAGAAAAAGGTAAGTAAATGACCATTTTCATTTTTAAGAAGAACTATTCATTTAACTGGCATAAAATAAACTGATATGAACTGCGTTTTAATCAGCATCTTAAAAAAAAACTGTTCTAAATTCAGTGAAAATACACATTATGTAACCAATATTTCATTACAGAATGCAAAAAAATTGTGAACAATACTTGATACAGTGATTCCAAAGGGATATTTTTAAAGTTTAATATCAGTTAATAATTTATCATTCAAACCAAAATTGTTGTAGCACAGGGCCTCAGCTACAGCATTTCATTTAGTAGCTCCCGCTACAAGTTCATCTTATCTGAGCTCCAAATCAGTCCTATCTTGAATCAGTAAATGCATTAGGACAGAGAACGAATTTAATGAGTCTGGTCATTACCTTGTTTTCCTGCAAAAAGGATTATCTACAAATTCTTGGGATTCCAGCAATAGCTTAATAAAGCGTCACCTGTTAAACCCAAAAGGGTTCAGAGACCCTCATTAGAGGCTCATTCCTGAATTAGGCAGGTAAGAGGCATACCTTGACCTCGATGAAATCTGGCTGTCCAAGGGCGATGAGATCTGCGTAGGCCTTCAGCTCATCCACATTCCAGGCCTTCACCAGGGTCAGTCTGTACACCGTACGCTGTTTCTAGAGGAGGAAACACAAGGAGGAGCTGTCAAATTACTGCTTAATTAAACCAACGCACCTGGGCTTGAGAATATGAAATGATATCGGGAACCCACTTCTATAATCTGATGTATTTCTCAGTGAAGCTGTATGATCAACGGAGAAAAAAAGATTACAAATCTAGCACAAAAAGATTAAAGCCATTTTTGTCCCTTTGGAATAGCATTCACTAATTTTAAATTACTGAAATGAGGATTTGCTTGTGAAATTAAATTGACAGAATCAGTGGCCAATATTTTTTTTCCATAGCTGCATTATCTGCAAAAACACAGGATGGACGATATAAAAATATGATTAAATAATAGAAAGAGGCCATTCTTGAGACATATTAAAGAATCTTAAGAAACTTAATTTTATTTTTTATTTTTATAATAATAATAATAATAATAATAATAATGATAATAATAATAATAATAATAATTAATTATTATTATTATTATTATTATACATTTTTTATATATTATTGGCATTATTATAATAATTATTTTTATTACTACTACTACTGTTTCTGTTAACAATAAAAGTACATTTTATATTTAATTTATTGTTATTGTTATTATTATTATTATTATTATTATCATTATTATTAATTTATTTATATTATTGGCATTACTGTTACTACTCGTACTACTGTTTCTGTTAATAATAAAAGTAAAGCTTTATGTTTAACTTATTATTATTATTATTATTATTATTATAAAATCAAAGAAATATTGATATTTATTATTTATATTGATATTAATAATACATTAATATTATTACAACTATTATTATTATTATTATTATTATTATTATTATTAAATCCTTATATGTATTGTTGATATTATTATTACTACTGCTATTTTTAATAATAAAAGTACATTTTAATATGTATTATTATTATTAATAATAATAATAATAATAATAATAATATATTGATCATTATTAAAATTATATTAGAATGATAACTTTAATAATAATATATTATTATTATTGTTATTATTATTATTATGAATAAATCTACCCCTGCTGCTATACAAGTCAAAGTATAATGTGAATAATGAAGATCTTAAGATGTATAAGTGAATAAGTTAAAACTGTAAGTGACAAAACAAACAAATTGTAATTGTTTGTATGAAAATTAATCACACAAATCCGCCAACATTTACTGATGGTGACAGCCTAGAGAAACTTGTAATGTACTGAAGGCATGAAGTAAACAGCACATCCCATGACTGACAAATAATTCAGAGCTTAAAGTGGGATGTTCCATTTCCAGCTATTGCATCAACATAATATCCTGCTGACAGTGCTTAATATCATTGACAAGAGAGTCAGGTGAACATGGAGAAAAGGAGCCAGACTTTTTAATAAGAGGGCTTCTCCAAACTTCAGCCTCCGGTGTCTGCCCTGGGGTCCCGGAGTTGGGAGCGCTCCGGCCCACATCATTACTCACAGACCCTCACGCGCCGATGCCCTGAGGGGAGGAAGCACTCACAAAACACAGCGAGTGATAATGGACACTCATGCCTCCCATTCCTGTTATTGCACCTTGTCAATCAAACACTCCAAGTGTCAGTCTGACATTGCTCAGAATAACCATGTCTGTCCCTATAGGCCGAATGTCTTCGCACGGTTGGTTGGTTTCTGTCGAAGTACAGATGTCAGCGCAGTCAGCACTGTTCCTGATCCATGCTAACTAGCTTGATTTGCAAGACAGGGAAGGACGAGGGGATGGAAGCCAATGAGAAAATCCAACAGCTGGAGAGGATCTGGCCTTCACAGGTGCGCACACGTATGTGCCTGTGAACCAGAGAGGAGGAGATGGATGAGAGAGACGGATAATTGGAGTGATGTGGCAGCAGGTGAGGGTATTTAGAGCAGCAGCCTGTTTTAAACCTGCCAAGAGAGCTTCATCCGCCCTACACCTGAGGCAGAATCAGGCAGCAGGTCAGCAGGGCTCTGTGAAAACAGACAGCCACATGCTGGACCAGAACAGTAGCATGCCAGCATGCAAAGCACTTCTTCACTCTACACTTTCACAATAAGGCAAGCCTCACTGTTATTATTGCACATACTAATATGCAGAAAGCCATCTCTTCCATTTAAAAGGATAGTTTAAAGGGGTAGTTACTCACCCTCGAGCCATCCTAGGCATACATCACTTTCTTCTTTCAGACGAATACAATGAGAGTTAAATAAAAAATTGTCCTGGTTCTTCAAAGCTTTATAATGGCAGTGAATGGTGGTCGAGATTTTGAAACCCAAAAGAGTGCATCCATCCATCAAGTGTAGGGGTGTGACGATAAATCTTTTCATGGATCGATTTTGTGATTTTCCGAAAGCTTTGCGATTCTCAGGAATCGATTCAGAGCTTAGTTTTTAACAGCAGATGGCGCTTTAGGCTAGTTTTTAAACACACACTCAGATGCTCACGATGAGCGTTTGTGCGTTCGGCTGAGTGATGTAAGTGGTTAAATGTTCTTGCACCTCAGCTTTTATGCTTTTATGACACGAGATTAATGTAAACAGCCCACTGTGAACACTCTTCACGCTTCAACCTTCGCAAGAACTTTATGAATGTTTATTTTAGATTCAAGTGGTGTGTGTGTAAGGAACTGGAAGCGAACAGAGTACGGCTATTTCTAAAGCACGCAGTGCCATCTGCTGTTAAAAACTAAGCTCAGAATCGATTCCAGAGAAAATCACGAAACATTCGGAAAAATCACAAAATGGATCCACAAATCGATTTATCGTTGCACCCCTAAAAAAAAAAAAAGAAAAAAAAGTGCCACACATGGCTCCAGGGGGGTTAATAAAGGCCTTCTGAAGCGAATCTATGCATTTTCGTAAAAATAAATAAATAAATTTAAAAAATTCCATATTTAAAACTTTATAAACCGTAATCTCTAGCTTCCGCCAACTGTCAAACACGTGGTCATGAGAGAATGACATTCCAGCAGCCAGAAGCTCCGGTGAGAATATGCTAGTCTCAAGGGAACCAAGTTTTGTTTACAGCAAAGGAAAACCAGTCTCCTCTTGGCTTATTTTGAAATCCTCCAACACTTTTCTTTACAAATCCTCGTTTTGTACATCTAGTTCGTGACCGGTGTTTTGTTTAGCATCCTTGAGCCCTGGAAAGGCACTATGTAAATAAAAATTATTATTATTATTATTATTATTATTATTATTATTATTATTATCAGTCTCTCCTCTGCACTTCCGCATTCATCACTTCTCACCAGAGCTTATGCTATGCCTACGTCCTATGTCATCCGCTAGAATGCCACTCTCACGTGAACTCAGACAAAATTAAATTAAAAAAAAAATATAGCTGCAAGCAGCGATGGCGGGCCCAAGCCGTTAGTGCAAACGCCAACTCGGTGGCATCAGGAAAACGGTGCACAGCGAGCCCATGCATTACAGTAACCCTCTGGCAGTTTGGATTTGAGGGATAAAGCAATGAAAGGGTTAATCCAAACCATCAAGACTGTGAAACACACACACACACACAACAATATATAAAACTTCGGTAACACTTTCAATAAGGTTTCAGTTAACTATATTATTAACATGAACAATACTTATATAGCATTTATTAATGTTAGTTAATATTAAGTTCAAAACTAAAACATTAAAATTTAAAGTTTTATCTGTTAACATTAGTTAATGTACTGTGAATTAACACGAACATTTTGATTAACATCAACAAACATTAATAAATGCTATAAAAATATATTGTTCATTGTTAGTTCATGTTAGTTAATGCATTTACTAATGTTAACAAATGAGACCTTATTATAAAGTGTTATCAAAACCTATAATGATTTATAAGCGTTTTTTAACGATTTTATTGATCTATAAGCATTTGTGAAATATTTTTGCCTACATTACAGCTTAGTCTTCATCTGTCAGCTGAACTGTTTTACTGTTACTTTTAAACCACTTTTAAATAATCAAAAGTTTAAACAGACCCTCTCTCTCCCTCACCCCACACACTCACCCACCCCCCACAAACACTTAGAAGTAGAGTGAGATGAGATGTCTGATAGTTTTTTAATTTTCTGTTATCCACAGAGTATTGTAAATTCTTGAAAACTAAGCATGTTTCCTCAGAATGACTTGTTCTCTGTAAGTAATGTAAGTAAAAATTTTGAAGAGTTTGGATAATGCACGTTAAAAATATAAGACAATTACTGTTTCCTTTCTTTTACTGTTACTTTAATATATCGCCACGGCAAAACCGTTCAAGCTATCAGTCTGCAGTTTAAGTTCCTCATTGTTTTGGCATCATGTAGACAAAGTTTGGTGTGTATAGTATAATTCTCCTCTGAGTATGCATTAATTCACAGCCATATTTTTCCAAAAATCCAGATTCAAATCAAAATAGCCGACTTCCTGTTGGTCGTAGCTAATGAGTGTAAATTAGAAAGTTGTCTGGCTTAATGAGAACAAAATATGTAGCAAGTTTGGTGACTGTAGCTAAAACTAACCCCCCAAGTTTTGTCAAAAGGTGGCACTATAGAGTGACTCCTTCACACCCTTTTATGTGCTTTTGCCAGTGTCTATCAATCATTAATACTGATATGTGTGTTGAGATTCATGAAATTCTAAGCATGTTATCTGCCTTAAAATCACCGGAAAAGAATATTCAAGTTTGACTCGTTGCCATGGCAACCATATTTTAGATATCAATATCCCCTCAACAGTTTTACATCGGCCGTGTTTTGACATTATTCTGATGAAGTTTGAAGCAAATCGGGTAAAAATAAGATGCTGAATTCAAAGCATTTTGAAATTGACACACTTCCTGTTGCCAGTTGGTGGCGCTATAACTTTGACTCCTTATAGTCACATCTATGCGATTGGCATCATACAAAGAACAAACCCCTGAAGTTTGATCAAAATCAGACAATGTATGTGGATGTTACTAGACACTTCCTGTTTCTCATTTCTCGCCATAACTTAATCGCCTCGCCACGAGCAAACTGTTTGAGATATCAAAAATCCCTTCGCAATTTAGCATCCCCAATGTCTTGAGATCATGTTCACTGAGTTTGGTGGCAATTGGTTGAAAATTCTCAGGAGTATATCAAATTCCAGAGCATGCGCTTTTTAAACAGCCCTGAAGAGTCAACTTCCTGTTGGGCGGAGCCTATGACATGCAGCGCGAAAGTTGTTCGGCTCAATGAGATCTATGTGTGTACCGAGTTTCATATGAATACGTGCAAGTATGTGTGAGTTATACATCGTTTTCTGACTGTGTTCCAGGGGGCACCGTAGGGCCCCTGTGCCACACCCAGGTCCCAGTCTCTGCAGCGTCCTAATGGCCGCAGATTCCAACGTGTGTGCAAAGTTTCAAGAGTTTTTGAGCATGTTAAGGCTCCCAAAAAGCCCCGGTTAGTCGAAAAAAAATAAATAAATGCAAAGAATAATCCTCAGAAAAACAAGAGGGCACTGCGCCTTAGTGGCTTGGACCCTAATGACTATACACAAAGATAGTCAAATGCTTACAGTATATGCAAAAGAAAAGCCATGCTATTAGTGGTGGGCGATATGACCAAAATCTTATATCACAATGAGTAATTTTATATCAAGATCACGATATATTTATTTTTGCTTTTAATAAGGTTTTTATGATATCAAAATTTTTGATACTATAGAATTTTCATAATTCTTGTCACTACTGTAAATATCACAGTAAAACTAATACAAGCCTAAAACAAGGGGAAAAAACTAATTAGCAAAAGGACAAAAACTACAATAAATGAATAAAAAAAATAAGAAATGCTAGATATACAGTGCCTTGCGAAAGTATTCATACCCCTTCATTTTTTTCACGTTTTGTTATGTTGCTGCCTTATGTTAAACTGCTTTAAATTACTTTTTTCCACATCAATCTACACTCCATATACCATATTGACAAAGCAAAAACAGAACTGTCACAACTTCGTAAATTTATTTAATATAAAATACTGAAATAAGTACATTGCATAAGTATTCATACCCTTAACTAAATATTTACCTGAAGCACCTTTACAGTCTCAAGTCTTTTTTGTTTGATGCGACAAGCTTTGCTCATCAGCATTTGGCAATTGACCTATCGGTAAGCCCCACCCCCCTTAGTTACTGTTGCTCCCTCGGACAAACAAAAGGAGTTGCTCACTGTCTTAAAATGAATGACCGCTGCAGTGTGAAAACCTTGTCCCACAATGTTTTTGCACAATTTGACACAGAAGGCCACCAAATGGGAATTAAATATTCCATGGAGGGATTTATAAAATATTTAAAAATAAATATGGTGGGTAACTCGAAGCGAGGGTTAACAGATCTCAATGCAAGCAGGAGAAGTCTCATATTACGGTCATAACGATCGCGGATGACAACATGCAGGATCAACACTGTTCATGTATCGCAGGGTACGATTAAATTAATGTACATTTAATCAGTTTAATATGGAGAGGCACTGAAATGTAGACCTTCGTTTATGTGTTTTTGACCTACACTGTACAAGACGCGAGTCCACTATTTAGGTTTGTACATTAGCATGGACTCACTAGCTAGTTTTAGCCAGAGATACCTTGCTGAAGCACAAGATAACTTTAATGTTCTGCTTGAGCAGATGAAAATTGTAACTTAATGAGTGTATGACAACCAGAAAATGAACGTTTTTGTCTTCATTTGTATTGGGGTTGAATACTTAGGGACATTTTGCTCCGTTTTGTTTGGATTCAGGAAATGTAATAAAATAAATTATATTGCCCATCCTCTCAGGATACCTGGAATCAGTGTTACAAGTACCCCAGGCACATCGTTTTTCAATTTTTGAAGCATAAACCCCATAAAACCGATGCGAGCTTCAGATCTTTCAATGTTTCTCTATGGTGCTGAAACCTAAAGATGTCTGAGTTCCGCTCCCCATGGAACTGATACTCGACTGCCATTGGCTAGTCTGTGTTCGAGGGGAGGGGCTTACCGACAGGTCAATTATCTGCCATTCTTCTCCTCGCCTCTTCACCTCTCAAGCTCTGTCGGGTTGGATGGGGGCAGGCGCACATTTTCAGGTTTCTCCAGAAATATTTCATTGGGTTCAATCCCAGGCTCTGGCTGGGCCACTCAAGGACATTCACAGACTTGTCTATAAGCCACTCTTGCTGTGTGCTTAGGGTCATTGTCCTGTTTGAAGGTGAACCTTCTGCCCAGTCTGAGGTTCTGAATGCTCTGGACTGGGTTTTCATTAAGGCTATCTCAATATTTTGGTGCATTGAGCTTATCTTCTACTCTGACGAGTCCCACAGTCCCTGCCGCTGAAAAACAGCCCCACAGCATGAGGCTGCTACCAGCAAACTTTACTTTTGGGATGGTACTCTGCAGGTGATGAGCAGTGCCTGGTTTGCTTCAAACATGATGCTTGGAATTGAGGTTCATCAGACCAGAGAATATTGTTTCTCAGAGTCTGAGGGTCCTTTGGGTGCTTTTTGCAAATTCCAAGTGTGTTTTCATGTGTCTTACCTGAAGAGAGGATCGAGTTTGGCCACACTGCCATAAAGCCCAGATCAGTGGAGTGTTGCAGCGATGTTTGTCCTTCTGTAGATTTCTCCTGTCTCCACATATGATCATGGAGCTCAACTAGAGTGACCATCAGGTTCTTGGTCACCACACTAACCAAAGCCCTTCTCCATCAGTTGCTCAGTTTGGCCAGGAAGCCAGCTCTAGGAAGAGTCCTGGTCATTTCAAACTTCTTCCATTAAGGGTAACAGAGACTACATGCTTCTGTGACCCTTCCATGAAGCAGAATTTTTTCCTGAAATCTTCCCCAGATATGTGGCTAGACACAAACCTGTTTCTGAGCTCTACAGGCAGTTGTTTTGACCTAAGGGCTTGGTTTTTGTTCTGATATGCATTATCAGCTGTTAGACCTTTTATAAAGACGTGTGTGCCTTTCCAAATCATACCCATTCAATTGAATTTGCCACAGGTTAACTTCATTCGAAGTGTAGTGACATCTACAAGCAATATGTATGCTCCTGATCTAAATTTCAACTGTCCCAGATAAGGGTATGAATACTTATGCAATGGAATCATTTAAGTTATTTATTTTTAATAAATTTGCAAAGATGTTAAAAACCTGTTTTTTGCTTTAGCCTTATGGTGTATGGAGTGTAGACTGATGTGGGAAAAAAGTAATTTAAAGCAGTTTAACATAAGTCAGGAACATAACAAAAGGTGAAAAAAATTAAGGGGTATGAATACTTTCGCAAGGCACTGTATTGTATAAATGAATGAAAAACATTGCATAGTTTTCACTGTGTAAGTTAAATTTCTTGTTATTAATAAAGGTTACAAAAGTGATTTAGTCAAGAGCAGTGATATCGCCAGTATATCGCCCACCCCTACATGTTATTTTGCCTCAACATGTAATGATGTGACTCAATTCATTCAAATTTGGACTACTAAGCAAAGTGGCATTTGTTAAAATCACTTTTTCAATATTCTGCAAAACTTAAATTTGCAACTTGGATGGAAACATCCTTAGCAACTGTGCAGAATTGCTATAGTAACCATCCAGAACACCATGGTATTTTTTCTTTTTCTTCAAAAAAGTAATCTAGTTACGAATTTGAAATTGCTGCACTTTATTAAACTAGGATCTATAAGAAATAAAGTTCCTGTGTCTTGGAAGCCAGAGCAGAGAATTTATTTTCAACCTTCTGAAGTCAGCGGGAGCAGGATGGAAATGCAAGAAAATGGCAGCACAAAGTTATAAAACACATTGCAACTTTTCTGTCTGACCTCTGTTCACCACTGTGCATGGTATTTTCAGCTTTGCAAAAGGTCTTAAAAGAGCAGGACCGTTTGCACACAAACAGCTCACTCCTGAAAAAAAAAAAAAACCTGTCAATCAAAACGCAGGCCACAATTGTCAAATGTTTCCGCACAGATCACATCCAATAGGAAATTATTAGTTATCCTGAAAAGGTACCATATAATTCTAGCATGTCTTGTCATCAGTCATGTGCCGTATTTGTACAATTTCCCTAAAAAACAAGAGTGCTGAGCAATGCATTTCAACATGAACAACACTTATCGAGCCTGAGAGCTAGAGATCCCAAGGACACACTTTAGTATGGAAGGATGGGTTGTCTGTGTGCACTTAACTAAACCACACACCACTCAACCATGCAAGGGCACACTGAAACCTCAGTCTCCGATTTGTAGACATAGAATACTTGAGATGAATTCCAATGGATTTTCTTCATTCTTAAATATTTAAATGCAGAACTTGTTTGGATTTCAGTGTTGATGTGCCCACGACTAAACACAGAATAGCATCTGAAGTCAGATTTTATTTACTATTCTCAAGCAAAATTGATCCAGAAACACTAACTTTATTTTATAAAAAAAATATTTTATGATTTTTTTTATGAGCCCAATCAAGCCAAGGCCTACCCAAACATCTCCTGCTGAATATAGAAGAAGTCTCAACCAAAAAGAGTTTGTTTCAAATCAATATGAATTCAAACTTGACTCCATTTACTTTTTTAATAAATATTCAAGGTCTTACTGAGCACATTTGGTATGTTATTCCAAACAAAGAAGTAAAATCTTCAGTCCAGTATATTCACAATACAATTTTGTCTTAACATATCTGGACACTAATGAGCCCATAAAGCTGGTTTTATTGACTCCCATCATTCAGGTGTCTCATTCAGTACCACAGCAATTACATTAGCCTCTATCTGAATCCTTGGCAAACACTGCTGCCTTACACCTCTGTATGTGGGTTTCTGAGAGCTGAAACAATTCCCATGTGCAATAATTTTATCTCTTTACTTTATGGTACATAAATCTCTAATAACGCACTTTGACACACTTCCACTAAAGCAATGGTTTATTCTCCCAACTTGGAGAAACATAAGGTCCTTTTTCATGAAAAAAAAAAAAAAAAAAGTGTAGATGCCACCTGCTATTACACACTATTCACAGTTTATTTATGTAGTGGAGAAAATGCATGATCTACATAATGTGTCCAAAAGACAATCAAGCACAATAAAAGGCACTCATATTTTGAAGTGAAAAACATTCAAATGCGTCCTTGTTCTTGCTCAAAAACATCATTACAATTCCCTGCTCTGGTGCAAAGCAGTACATTGAGATGAAACAGGGTGTCAACTCCAAATAGAAAGAAAAAAAAAAGAAAAGTGTCAGAGACAGTATGTTCAGTCCAGTGTCTCCCAAAGGATTCTGCCTCTCTTAATTACCCAGAGCCCTTCAACTGAAGCACAACACACAGCATTTTTCTCTTTTACACAAAAACCTCTTTACTCTTATATCTCTTTCTCTGTCTCTTAATAATTTTCTGTCTTCATCAAGAATCCATTAGACTTATATACAGTATATACTGTATATATATAAAATTCCAATGCAAAAGCCTGTCATTTTCTTCTATATATATATATGTATATATGTATATACAGTGGGTACGGAAAGTATTCAGACCCCCTTAAATTTTTCACTCTTTGTTATATTGCAGCCATTTGCTAAAATCATTTAAGTTCATTTTTTTTTTTCCTCAATGTACACACAGCACCCCATATTGACAGAAAAACACAGAATTGTTGACATTTTTGCAGATTTATTAAAAAAGAAAAACTGAAATATCACATGGTCCGAAGTATTCAGACCCTTTGCTGTGACACTCATATTTAACTCAAGTGCTGTCCACTTCTTCTGATCATCCTTGAGATGGTTCTACACCTTCATTTGAGTCCAGCTGTGTTTCATTATACTGATTGGACTTGATTAGGAAAGCCACACACCTGTCTATATAAGACCTTACAGCTCACAGTGCATGTCAGAGCAAATGAGAATCATGAGGTCAAAGGAACTCCCTGAACAGCTCAGAGACAGAATTGTGGCAAGGCACAGATCTGGCCAAGGTTACAAAAATATTTCTGCTGCACTTAAGGTTCCTAAGAGCACAGTGGCCTCCATAATCCTTAAATGGAAGACTTTTGGGACGACCAGAACCCTTCCTAGAGCTGGCCGTCCGGCCAAACTGAGCTATCAGGGGAGAAGAGCCTTGGTGAGAGAGGTAAAGAAGAACCCAAAGATCACTGTGGCTGAGCTCCAGAGATGCAGTCGGGAGATGGGAGAAAGTTGTAGAAAGTCAACAATCACTGCAGCCCTCCACCAGTCGGGGCTTTATGGCAGAGTGGCCCGACGGAAGCCTCTCCTCAGTGCAAGACACATGAAAGCCCGCATGAAGGACTCCAAGATGGTGAGAAATAAGCTTCTCTGGTCTGATGAGACCAAGATAGAACATTTTGGCCTTAATTCTAAGCGGTATGTGTGGAGAAAACCAGGCACTGCTCATCACCTGTCCAATACAGTCCCAACAGTGAAGCATGGTGGTGGCAGCATCATGCTGTAGGGGTGTTTTTCAGCTGCTGGGACAGGACGACTGGTTGCAGTCGAGGGAAAGATGAATGCGGCCAAGTACAGGGATATCCTGGACGAAAACCTTCTCCAGAGTGCTCAGGACCTCAGACTGGGCCGAAGGTTTACCTTCCAACAAGACAATGACCCTAAGCACACAGCTAAAATAACGAAGCAGTGGCTTCGCAATAACTCCGTGACTGTTCTTGAATGGCCCAGCCAGAGCCCTGACTTAAACCCAATTGAGCATCTCTGGAGAGACCTAAAAATGGCTGTCCACCAACGTTTACCATCCAACCAGACAGAACTGGAGAGGATCTGCAAGGAGGAATGGCAGAGGATCCCCAAATCCAGGTGTGAAAAACTTGTTGCATCTTTCCCAAAAAGACTCATGGCTGTATTAGATCAAAAGGGTGCTTCTACTAAATACTGAGCAAAGGGTCTGAATACTTAGGACCATGTGATATTTCAGTTTTTCTTTTTTAATAAATCTGCAAAAATGTCAACAATTCTGTGTTTTTCTATCAGTATGGGGTGCTGTGTGTACATTAATGAGGAAAAAAAAATGAACAAATGATTTTAGCAAATGGCTGCAATATAACAAAGAGTGAAAAATTTAAGGGGGTCTGAATACATTCCGTACCCACTGTATATGTATATGTATACAGGTGCATCTCAAATTAGAATGTCGTGGAAAAGTTCATTTATTTCAGTAATTCAACTCAAATTGTCAAATTTGTGTAATCAATAACTTCAATGCACAAAGACTGAAGTAGTTTAAGTCTTTAGTCTTTGGTTCTTTTAATTGTGATGATTTTGGCTCACATTTAACAAAAACCCACCAATTCACTATCTCAACAAATTAGGATACTTCATAAGACCAATAAAAAAACATTTTTAGTGAATTGTTGGCCTTCTGGAAAGTATGTTCATTTACTGTATATGTACTCAATACTTGGTAGGGGCTCCTTTTGCTTTAATTACTGCCTCAATTCGGCGTAGCATGGAGGTGATCAGTTTGTGGCACTGCTGAGGTGGTATGGAAGCCCAGGTTTCTTTGACAATGGCCTTCAGCTCATCTGCATTTTTTGGTCTCTTGTTTCTCATTTTCCTCTTGACAATACCCCATAGATTCTCTATGGGGTTCAAGTCTGGTGAGTTTGCTGGCCAGTCAAGCACACCAACACCATGGTCATTTAACCAACTTTTGGTGCTTTTGGCAGTGTGGGCAGGTGCCAAATCCTGCTGGAAAATTAAATCAGCATCTTTAAAAAGCTGGTCAGCAGAAGGAAGCATGAAGTGCTCCAAAATTTCTTGGTAAACGGGTGCAGTGACTTTGGTTTTCAAAAAAACACAATGGACCAACACCAGCAGATGACATTGCACCCCAAATCATCACAGACTGTGGAAACTTAACACTGGACTTCAAGCAACTTGGGCTATGAGCTTCTCCACCCTTCCTCCAGACTCTAGGACCTCGGTTTCCAAATGAAATACAAAACAAGAGGACTTTGGACCACTGGGCAACAGTCCAGTTCTTCTCCTTAGCCCAGGTAAGATGCCTCTGACGTTGTCTGTGGTTTAGGAGTGGCTTAACAAGAGGAATACGACAACTGTAGCCAAATTCCTTGACACGTCTGTGTGTGGTGGCTCTTGATGCCTTGACCACAGCCTCAGTCCATTCCTTGTGAAGTTCACCCAAATTCTTGAATTGATTTTGCTTGACAATCCTCATAAGGCTGCGGTTCTCTCGGATCTTTTTCTTCCACACTTTTTCCTTCCACTCAACTTTCTGTTAACATGCTTGGAAACAGCACTCTGTGAACAGCCAGCTTCTTTGGCAATGAATGTTTGTGGCTTACCCTCCTTGTGAAGGGTGTCAGTGATTGTCTTCTGGACAACTGTCAGATCAGCAGTCTTCCCCATGATTGTGTAGCCTAGTGAACCAAACTGAGAGACCATTTTGAAGGCTCAGGAAACCTTTGCAGGTGTTTTGAGTTGATTAGCTGATTGGCATGTCACCATATTCTAATTTGTTGAGATAGTGAATTGGTGGTTTTTTGTTAAATGTGAGCCAAAATCATCACAATTAAAAGAACCAAAGACTTAAACTACTTCAGTCTGTGTGCATTGAATTTACTTAATACACGAGTTTCACAATTTAAGTTGAATTACTGAAATAAATTAACTTTTCCACGACATTCTAATTTATTGAGATGCACCTGTGTGTATATATATATATTAGTGCTGTCAATCGATTAAAAAAATTTGATCGCGATTAATCACAGTCCTGGACTGTGATTAATCATGATTAATCGCAAATTTGAAATACTAGGATTTACCTGTAAATGTGTTGAAATGAAATGCATGACAGACTAGTTTAAGGAAACAGAACCTTTCACACTTCCGCCAGGTATGAAACATAATCCTTATTATTCTTTTATCATTATTCTTTTGTTTTTATTCAGCCATTATCCGCCTTTAAACTGGCAATAAAATGTTTACTAAGCCACATCGCTTCAATCCCAGTTTACATTTACCCAACTATTATCAAAAGTATTTCTAAATAAATACTACAACATTTTCTTGCGACCTTACATGAAGTATTATGACAAAATGCATTATGAAGAAGAATTGGACCTGTTCTGCAGGTGCATTAGAGCTAACATTAGCATCATGCTACATAAGACAATTTTATGAGATTAATAGTACACTTTTACTCAGAACTCACTTTAAACCATCATCGAGTGTTTGTAATAACTTCCTTTTGCGATCACATGTGGAATTTGGTCGTTTACTGTTGTTAAAATATGCTCTTTATAGCCTTTTATATCGCTGCACAAATTAGCATTTCAGATGTACACATTCATCTCAAGAAAATCACATACAAACCATATCCTATCGTAATCGTGTGTTTATTATTTTATATAATCTATGGTTGCTGTTGTCATGTTTATTTCTGCTGTGTAAAAGCCTTAACATGTGCTCTGCTGAAACTCACGTTGTTTGTGATGTTTACAGCCGCCTCTCCGTTCTTAAGTTGTCAGGCATACATTCCAACTATAATACACATTAGTAAAAGGATCTATTTTAATTTTTATTTGTCAATATACACTTTGGGCGGCCGAGGTACATTATAAAAGTAGTCCAAAAAAACCGCAACCCGCGGCTCTGTAATTTTTCCCGCGACTGTATTTTCAAAATAGCCCACTTGTGCCGTTACCCTGGCAACACTGATTCACTGTATCCTCATCACACACTATAGATAACCTTCCGCTGCGATGACGGGAAGAAGTTGGGGTCAAACCTTATCACATGATTAATTTGCGTTAAAAAAATATTAACGCGTTAAATTTTTTTGATTAATCGCATGCGTTAACGCGTTAACGTTGACACCCCTAATATATATATGTATATATGTTATCGCACAAGACGACATTAAAACAGATAATTGATAGTTAGTTGACAGATAGTTGATTTTGAAATAAAAATCATATCAACACAAATCAGTATGGGGCTACTCAACGGTTTCTTTTGTTGTAATATTGTTGTAATTGATATCTTATTGTTGTAAGAGATATTTAAAAGCTCCTATATTAAGTTCCTAAAGCTAGTTTGTCAATAATGGGTTTGAGTTTTGTATAGTGAACAGAAATTACATTAAAAAAATAACTAAATTAATGTAAACACTAAAGAGTGCATAATACATACAGATTGTTGGCCAATATCTGAGAACCAATTAAGCAGAATGTGCACTAACAGCAAAATTAATGAGAGAGTAATGTTGTAGTTACACGGGAAAAGGGAAAAATGTAACAGAACTGTTATGGTGATGAATGTTGAGAATAAAACAGCCATTAATGGTTTTGTATTTATACTTGCGTCTTATTTATCTCTGACAAATAGAAGTCAGACACAAATGCCTCGTAATTAAATCTTTCAAACACGAGAATGATGAATAAGCCACAGCACAATTAGTACAGAAAATTGTAGACAAACTGCGTAAGGAATCAGTGTCAGTCTAGACAGGTGAAGTTCAAATGATGGAGCCCCAGCAGGTGTCAACCACATGAAATTCTCGCTTTTGTCTCACAGAGACAGACTTTCACCATCAGCATAAAGTCTGGTAAAACTGCAGCTTATTCCGGTCACAAATCGCCCACTAAAACAGGAATGGCCAGTTTGAATAACATAAGAAGTTCTTTCATTCGCAAGTCGCTTTGGATAAAAGCACTATCCTGAATGCCTCACAATCCTGCTGCCTACAGTGCCATCAGTGTCGAATTGCTCTCTTCAGCTAGAAAACGACACTGCAGGTGATCTCAACTCATTAGAAAAAAGAAGAGCACTTTTTGTTCTTGTGCCTTCCTTTTTATGACTCACATATGCACATATGTACAGACACACACACATAGAGTGAGCGGTCTGTTCAATGGCAAATGCAGGGAAGTCATTACACAAGTTTAGCACACAGGCGCAGTGAATCATCTCTGAATGATGGCACTTAAAATCATTAAGCAGTAATGCCAAGGCCCCCGGTAACAAACTGCTTTTGTCATCTCAGCATGCTGAACCCAGAGTAAGAGCCGTTGATGGACAGCACCTACGCATCCACTTCATCAAGCTAGCATTTTTAACAGAACTTCAGCTCAAAAATGCAGTTAAAACGGAAGGCGTTTATTTAACACCTTCTTTTGACATTAGAAAAATGACATTGTTACAGGCCGACAAACATTATTACTCCGATAAATCACAGGATTTGAGTTAAGATGAAATCAATCCTGGAGCTTTGCAGTCATGATGTTTGGAATTGGCATAATCGATAGCAGGGATTTCCAGAGTGTTTTGTATAGGCCTGATATGAATTACAGACAAAATAATGAGTGAAGAGAAGCTAGAAGAACAGCTTTCAGCAATTAAACAATCATTTTTAAGGCCAGCAACAATTGAATTTTACACGCAGTAACGCACAATAGAACTATTAACCTAGAAAAACACTTAATAAATGTTGACTTTAGCAACTGTGTACCACAGTCTCTTCTGCCTTCATTTCATGGCCTGTGCAAAGACACAATGTTTATTATTAAAGTAAATTATGAGGATTTTTTTATTCTAGAAGAGAACTAATCCTTTAAGAGCAATGGTGTTGATTGTCCAAGTTCAAGCTAATTCATTAGGATCTACTATTTAAAGATCAGAAGCAACATACAGAGTTACTCAGGGTCTTGTACTCTTGATAATTACAGTTCTGTTTGGGTTTCTTGCTAAGCAAAGGTCAACATGGGTGACTGTTAACAACAGTTGGTCCTAAAAAAGGACTCAGTTTCTGTCAGACTAATATTGCAAAAGCAGCCTTATATGTCTAGAACAACAGTCCCACCACTAAAACCAGAATTTCAGATTCCCCCCCCCCATCTAAATATGCTTTTCAGGTTGTGTGACTATGAAGTCAGCGAGATGGAAGTATTACATGCTCAAAACAAATCAACTGTTCTATCAGTGTCAGAACTCTTGGTTTATCTGGATTAAGGCACAGTGGACCTACCTTTTCACCCAGCGCTCTGAGACTGTCCAAGAAGCGCTGCCAAAAGTCTTTGAAGAGGGGACGGTCAATTTTCTTCAGACTGTCCTTGGTGCTGGCATCAACGCTGACGTAAAGTTGTGTAACAGGCACAAGACTCCTATAGACAGAGAAAAAGAGTTGGGGGGAGAATTAAATTAGCATTGTATAAAGAAATTGCTTTTTTCTTGCTTTTTAACATATTAACAAAACTGAAGAATATTGGAGTGCAGTTAAGCATCATGATCTAAAACATTTTTGGCCAGCCAGAGCAAGAGGCTCTATTTTATTGTATTCTTTGTCGCTGTGAATGAGTAAAACACAATAAAACAGCATGCAACAGAGTGATTGAGTTTTTGAGAAGAAAACAGAAGTTAAGCCAGGAGTAGGAAATGTGTACGTTCAGGCTATTGACAGCAACTACCAGAGCTGCATTAGCCAAATAAAACTAAATCGCTCAGTACAACTCTGGAACTGAGCTCTACCTACAGTACCTGTATCAGCCCATCATCATTTTAGTAAAGACATGGTATTTCTAATTAGGGGATGTCAGTGTATACAGATTAACATTGCCGACCACTATGCAGTAAGGCAAGGTATCTGAATGCTAAGTGACGGGCAGAATCTTCTTTGTGGTTTGCCTATGGGCAAGTTAGACAAGTCGATACTGCCACTGGTTTTCAAAACAGAACAGCTGACATGGTGACCCAGTGTTTCTTTCAAACATTGGAGTCATATTAAAAACATCTTGAATAGACTGGGTTTACATTCATTCATAAAAATCTCAGCAGGCAGATGATAACCTCCTCTTGTGTTCTGATTCTTAGCTATTTTTGTACTCCTAGATCTCAGCAAGGCTTTTGACAGTCTGCCACAATATTTTCCAGATATTAGCATTTAGCATCACTGATACTGCTCTCCTCTGGTTAATCCAACATTAATGAAAGGCATTAATTTCTACTGAACCAAATCAAGTCCTGCTCTCATTGCTCATGGTGTCCCCCAGGGCTCAGTTCTGGACCCTTTCTTTTTTTATTTTACATAAATAATTTGATGGCATGCACTCAAATACCATTGCTATGCCAATGAAATGCAAATCTGTATCTGCTCACAGGCCTGGACAGGATTTCCTCTTCAAATATACTTGTATCCATGACATTAAAAGTCTCCATGGCTAACTTTCCAAAACTCAATCCCGACAAAAACAAAGTTGTTTTATCTCACTCCAATCTGTGTTTAGATGTTTTATTAAAGTCCTCATCCATTAGACTGGTTTTGACTTCATCCTCAGCTTAAAGTCACACATTAATCTTGTCAAATGTCTTTTCTCCACCTTCGTGCATCACAATATCTTGATTACTCGTTTCAACTTCTTTCCTGCTTTGCCAATTTATTAACATTTCCCAGGTTCAGACTGCCCTCCTTGGGTCCTTCACACCTTAAAACCTAATTAAAACTCATACGTTTACTCTAGGTTATTAAAATGTTTATGCTTTTGTCTTCTGTAATCAGTTTGTCCTATTTTGTTGTACTTTTTCCAGATATTTTTATTCTTACCTAACAACTAGCATCTTTTTATTAGATGATTTACAGTTGTTCATCATCATGCATTGTGAAGAATCCTTAAATTAGAGAAAAGTGCTAAGGCCAAAAAAAAAAAAAAACTATTACTATGACGCAAAAATACTGTAAATAATTTTGCAGAATTCTGCTCTAAAATCAAAGATTGAATGTTTTAGAACTGCAGATGTTTTTTTTTTATTACTTTGCTGAAAATGGAAAAATGGACGAAAATGGACGAATAGAAGTGCTCTCTTGCCCTGCACATTCATTTCTGTCTACATTATGTTAAAATTAATGTACATAAATAAAACTAAAAAAGAAAATGATATTTAAATATACTAAAAACAAGTTCTTTAAATATATAAGCCAATCAATAACAAAGAAATAAGTCTCAGCATCATTGGTTATTTTGAGCTGTTAGTGTGAGGTTGTGCCAGTGTACCATTTCATTTTTTCCTTCTGAAAAGAATGCAATAAAGCATTAGCATACTGATATGAGTAAAGCAGCAGGTCCGGGATCTCATTATAACAGCATATAAGAAAGCAGGGAAGGCTCATTGCTGGGACCCTCGGTGAATATATTTTTTTGCCTCTGTTGGTTTGTTTATCACGCAGAAAAGACCTGCTTCAGCAGAGAAGCGTGACGAAGCTTGCAGCTACGAGATAAACAACAATGATTGACAAGTGTTTCTCACTTCCTCAGCACACTGCCAACATGATATTCGAGCAGCTGAGGTGACATCCCCTCACCCTCAGATAACCTGCCTGATCTGTGAGAGCATTCGGCGTGCAGCAGTCTGGAGAATGAGGTGAGGATGTATTTTGCATTAAGCTGGGGAGCAGAAAGAGAGAGATAGCTAAAAGCTTTTTGGCTGCTCCTGAAAACTCATGAATTTAGCACAATCTGGTGGAATTGGAGGACCTGGGAGTCGAAGAAGCTGTGATTTGCAATTCAGAGCCTGATTATGGCTTATCAGTCCAGTTACAGCCCGAGTGGGACTTCAAAGACTGAGGGAAAACTTCAAACTGGAGGATGTTCAGCTGTTAGAACTACTGCAGATACACAGAGAACAAACGCATGCAAAAACAGGCTTTATCTGTAGGCACCAGATCAGAATCACTGAATGATACATGACAAGATACATAAAAGTTTAATCATCATAGACAATGATGGGAATGTGCCCCCACAATATTAACATTAGGACAATTCTATCGTTACGAATGCGACATTCGCAGTTAAAACCTGAAATATAAATTCTCACAGAATGTATTCATTACCAAAATAATGAACGATCTCTTTACATTTTTCTAAACCCCTGACAATAGAGTCCAGACATTAGAAAAATATACATCTATAAACGTGTTTTATATTTTAGATTTGAGAAATACACATGCATTACGGACTTGAAAAATAGGTGAGTTTTTGGGCAACAACATATTTTCTAGAATTTCTGCGATTTACAATGCACAAACCAGAAGCAACAATATCTGCAGAATGGAGAGGGGTTGGCTGTTTACAAAACATAAAATATCAATGTTGTTTAAATTTTCGTTTTTGTGTTTCAGATGAAAAATCAATGTTACAGACGTGAAACCTCTCCGTTACGGACGTGACCGTTCTGAAAGCAGAATTTATCCGACTATGGAAATGCGCATAAAATGCGCATAAAATCTTTAACAGAGATGTCTAGAGGGTATTTAATAGGGCTACCCCCCACTAAAGATTTTTCTCAAGCACACGCATAAAGTTTGCCACAAAGCACAGGCAAAAGTAGCCTATTGATTACGAAAAAGGAGACATTTTAATTTTTAATAATAGTTGTCAGCAGCAAAAATGAAATTCACGGTGCTGATTCTCATCTCCACGGACGCACCTTTAGAGAGAAATGCAACCTTCATACAGATTACATAGCCAGGGAGTTTTTATTTAATTTTGAATAAGTTCGTTCCAAAGTAGTCATTTCAAGCTTTTTGTAGATATATTTCGCATGTGAGGCAACCCAATTTTAAATTATTTCATTATCAGGAAAAATACATGTGATTGCACAGGCGTCTCCGTCATGCATGCGCATTAATACTTTTCCGTACAAACACTTGAATGTGAATAAAGCAAATTTATAGGCCTATTAGGTTAATGCTAGAGTAGGCTATAGGATCCGCATTAAATCTTCACCAGTCTACATCCGAGACAGACCCAGTTATAACCTGTAAATTGAAAGTTATTTGATGATTTAAAATGATCTAACGGGCTGATGCTGCTCCAATTTGTTGATCATTAGTTGTTGTTGATCAAGATTAAACAGATGTCACAGTCATAAACTTGTTTTAATGACTCGCTTATCCATTAAACAATGAAGATACAAAACAAGTTAAGCTAAATATGCTGAATATATAGCTAATATTGTACAAATATTTATAAAATGCTATAGACTGCGAATAAGATTGCAGTTTCACATTTCTGTATAACAAAGTGAATTATTTTTAACATGATACAAAATAAAACCAAACAAGATTTGTAATGAAGAAAAATATTTAGACAAATTAAAATGAATGATGTAACCCAACAGCACATCTCTTGCATTTATTGCTGTTTTTCATGTTAAATGTGAATAATGACAGGTTGGATGTCACAGATTTTTTTTTTTTTTTTTTTTTTTAGGAATATAGGTAGAATTTTCACATTAACTTTACGCAATATTATCGTACTTTTGACTTTATTCTTAAAATATTATGACGTTAATCTTTTTTATTCATTTATTTTTCAATGTACTAAAATGCCGCTGTAGGCTTTTTGTAGCTACTGAATGTAAACACAGTTTTGGCACAGCGGCCCAAAAAACAAAACAAAAAAGTAAAAAAATAAATAAATAAATTGTGGGGGGATATTTGAATTATTTGTTAATAAACTAGTGTTTTCTGAGTCAGTGTCGCAAAGATGAATTTGATGATCCTGACTCGCCATCTCCACATTGGACGTGCCTATAATGGGAAATACATCTTTACAGATTACATAATGCAAGTTTTTGTTTTTGATTTGAATTGTTTCATTTTAAAGTAGTAATTTAAAGTATTCTATAGATATACAGTGCCCTCCAAAAGTATTGGAACAGTAAAGACAAAATTGCTCTGTTGGCTGTGGAGTCAAGACATTTGCAAATATGATTAAAAAATGAATATGAGACAAATCTACAGAATGTCACATTTTATTATTAGCCGTTTCAACACATACATGTTTTACCAAATAAAAAGAACAGCACTTTTAGAGTTCATCCCACTCATTGATGTGAGCATAAGTATTGGGACAGTTGAACATAAGGCAGATATAAAAGATTAAAAGCTATTATTTAGTTGCAGATCCCTTGCACACAATCACAGCAGTGAGTCTGACCCATAGACATCACCAGACTCTTGGTCTCATCCTTTGAAATACTTTTCCCAGCCTTTAATGCAGCCAGTTCCAATTGTTGCTTGTTTTGGGAAGTTTCTGCCTTTACTCTCCTCTTCAGCTGGTGAAATTCATGCTCAATCGGATTTAAATCTGGAGATTGGCTTGGGCAATCTAAGACTTTCCATTTCTTTGCCCTTATAAATTCCTTGACTGAACTGGCAGGGTGTTTTGGGTCATTGTCCTGATGCAATATGAAGCACTTCTCAATGAATCTGGTGGCATTTTCTTGAATATTGGTAGGCAAGATGGTTTTGTACCCTTCTAAATTCATTCTGCTACTGTCATCATACATTAAGTCATCAGTAAAGTTGAGAGGGCTTGTCCCAGAGACAGCCATACATGCCCATGCCATGACACCACCTCCACCATGCTTTACAGATGAGGCTGTATGCTTGGGATCTTTTGCAGTTCCCTTTTTTCTCCACATTTTTGCTTTCCCATCACTTAGATAAAGGTTCATCTTTGTCTCATCAGTCCATAAACACAGTTCCAAAACTCTTCTGGCTCACCTTTGTGCTTTTTTGCAAACTCTAATCTTGCCTTTCTATTTTTGGTGCTGGTCAGAGGTTTGCATCTTGCTGTGTAGCGTCTGTAATTCTGTGTCAAAGTCCCCTGAGGACAGTAGATTGTCAGAGCATCACCCCAGCTTTCTGGAAGTTGTTGGTGATTTTACAGACACGTCTTTTAGGGTTCATTTTCACAGCTTTTATGATTTGTCTGTCATCAACTACTGTTGTTTTCTCAGCCGATCAGGTAGTTGTTGGTTGCTGGTGTCGCTGGTAGTTTCCAAACTCTTGATTTCTCCATACTCTTTGTTTTTGCTATAGCTCTAATTGACTTCCTCTTTTCTTTTAGCATCCAAATTGCTTGCTTTTCTCTCAAAGTCAGCTCCCTCATCTTCATCCTGGTTTGTGTGTGTCATCATCGAATGCAAGATTCAGAATGCAGAAGTAATGGATATAACTGATACGACACATTCCCTGCTTTTAATATCTGAAGAATGAATGCAACAGGACATAGCTGATCACTTAGAAAGACCTGTGAGGCAACTGTTCCAATACTTATGCTCACATCAGATAGAGGGATGAAACTCTAAAAGTGCTGATCTTCTTAGCTGGTAAAACATCTATGTGTTGAATCACCCAATAATAAAATGTGACATTCTGTAGTTTTGTCTCATATTCATCTTTTAATCATATCTGTAAATGTCTTGACTCCATAGCCAACAGAGCAATTTTGTCTTTACTGTTCCAATACTTTTGGAGGGCACTGTATTTATCAAGATTGTGAGGCAATTATGCGCTGAGTTTCGGTTCATCATTGTGAGGCGCTCCTGCTCAAGACAGATGACAGAAAGTGCATCCTGTTTGTTTTCTTTATTTTATAAAAGCACAAAGTTTTGTTGATATTGAGAGTGCACACAAATAAAAGTAGACCCTTTGCAGTTCCGAATGATGTACTCTTACCTTAATGAGCAAAAATAACGGTGTATTTTTAAGTTTCCACTATTATTAAGAAAAAAAAAATGCAAGTGATTGTGCTGGCGCCTCCGAGTCCAGCAAAGCGCCCTTCAGCTTCCACTCTCCACACAAACGATTGGATATGTGCCTAACAGCGCACATTTATCGAGGTTAAATGTTTAATTTAATATTGTGAAATGCATGAAGTGTTTTATGTCTATAGATTTTATTTTAGGCAAGTTGTGTTGATTTGAGAAGGCTAAATTGATCAATATGCTCAACGCACTGTCTGCCGCTGGCCGCTTGGTCGTTCCTTTAAAAAACAAAAACATAAATTTAACAAATATAAATGTTCCAAACATATTTCTAAATTAACTTAATAAAGAAATTAAAAGAAATATGTCCACTTTGCATTAAAAACAAAACTGAACTGTTTTAATGGCTGCAACTGTGTAATGGGAAAGAAAGAGAGAGAAAAACGGGAAGGGATCCAGTCGGCCTCGGGGCGAGAATTCTGATAAGCTGTCGGAAAAGGTCCAGGCCCATGCAGGGCTCTATTCGTTCCCTCGTTTCAATTAAAAGTTCCCCTCAGTTCGGCGGGCCCCCAAACTGCCTGGGCCCATATGCACCTGCATACCCAGACGCTACGCCACTGCAATGAACATTATATGACATTTAAAGTAGTTTTGACCATTTGTCCTTCAGTCCACCTGTGCATTTCTGACCAGCACAGCAAATGTAGATCTCCACGATGTTCTCGTTGAAAATGCAATTTCTAAAATGTTATTAGAATGATTTAATTTCTAAAATGTTATGATACGGAAAGCCTGAAACAGATCACAGCAGTAGCCTATAGACCTACACAGTATAGGCAAGGGGTGGCGAACGTCGGCCCTGGAGAGCCACAGCCCTGCAGAGCCGCAGCCCTGCAGAGTTTTGCTTCAACCCTAATCAAACACACCTGAACAAGCTAATGAAGGTCTGAACGGTGACTAGAAAGGTACAGGCAGGTGAGTTTTTATTAGGGTTGGAGTTGAACTTGGCTCTCCAGGACCGGAGTTCGCCACCCCTGGTATAGGCAATCAGTTATCAGCAACGTGGTAAACATGCGTGCCGGTATGTGGTAATTTAATATGAAGTGTCCGTAATGGTCACATCTGTAACACATTATTGGTTGATAAGAGCAAAGAATGGAGATAAGCTGTTGGTCATAATTAGAATGGACATAAGTTGGAAAGTTTCAAGTTAATTGCATTAATAATTACTATATGAAATAAACTTAATCTTTAAAACGTTACGGATGTGACACCGCTCTGAAGCATCCTGACCTCATAAATCTAGCCCTTATAAATCCAAAAATCACTGCTGTTTAGACAAAGTGAGTTTATTTAATTTTTCAGACAGGCCTCCATCTTTCTACAAAATGCTTTCTATTGACATAAATTATAAAATGGGCAGTCTTTGTTCTCTCATTTAAAAACATGAAATACAGTTGGATGAAAGTGTAATTTTACTTTAGGTGCACCCCTCAATGTGGTGGATAAACATAGCAATTTGCAATTTTCTATAAAAGCACATTAATGCTGTAAAATACAGACCAAAATGCACAAGTTCAACAGGGTTTTATTCTTTTGGTAAAAACTTTTTTTTCATGTTAAGGGTGACTTTTGCATGGAATTTTCCATTAGTGGATGACCGACAAGTGTTTTTCAGTAGCCAATATAGCATTTAGTCCCCAAGCTGGACAATTCCATTACCTAAAGGTTTTAAATCCCACCTGATCTCCTCAGGGAACTGGGCGTTTGTGACAAGGAAGCTGGATATGTTCTGCTGGTGAAGGAGTCGAAGGAAGGAGTTGATCTCAGGATACATGATAGGTTCGCCCACCAGAGACAGAGCACAGTGCTTCACAGTGAGGCCCTCTTCAAAGCGCTCGGGACGCACTCCTGGAACACCTGTTATGTGAAAACACACCAAATGGTTAAAAATTGGTCAGTGTTCATTTGGCCATTTGTTAAAGCTGAAGTGTGTAGTTTCTTCGCAACTAGGACAACAAGCAGAATTGCAAAGATAAGTTTTTCAAATCTGTCACTGGCCGTACAAGCAGATAATCCCACCCCTAACTCAAGCCATTGGTTGAGCCAATGTCAGGATGTGGTGCGAATCCAAAATAACAGCATAACTAAGGCCCTTATTCCGTTTTGGGCCTGTTTTAATGGTTAAATTAATCAAAAAGCATGTCTAATTCATTTAAATCATGAAACTTACATAACTGAACAATGTATTAAAAGTTTAACAAAAACTAATTTATTATTATTTCATTTATGCTTTTCCAGAAGTACTATGTGCGTTTGCTTGTGCGTATTCATTTTTCTAGTTTTGGTTTTTGGTAAATTATTTTTCTGGTAAATAATCCTTGAAAATAAATGTTTTAATAATAATTTTATTAGTAGTAGTAGTACCATCCTTACATTCAGTAATATATTTCTGTCACAGTGTCTTCAAGTTAAAACAAACTTTTTTATTTTATATTTATTTCATTCACACAGAGACATGCAGAACATGCAGGATTTCTGACTTACTTAGATTTATAGATTTATTCATCCAAAATTGCGTGACATTTCGCATTATACAGTAATTTCCATTTTTATGACCGGATTCTGCCATTCCTTCCGCGCTTTCCACATTGCGGAAATCATAGGGCTCTACTTAACTTACCTCTTTACTACCATACTACAAAATTACCTAGCTAGTCACAAATGTTTCCAGAAACTGTAAAATCATTTGTTCAAACCACGTTGGTTCAGCAATATAGAATTATTGTTAATTACATCATGCAGGTGGTGGAATATTAACTTCTTGGTTGAAGAACCAAATAATGTCAGATTATTTATGTAAATTATAAACATGGCATGTGAGAACTATTTTGCCATTTTCGTTCTCCATTTTCTCTTTATTTTGAGATGTCTGATTCAATACTAGGTTCTTATTTGTCAATGGTAAAAAGCATATCACACATGTGGACTCTGAAAAAAAGTGCTTATTTCTTGACAAATTAAAAAACGATGAAAGAAATTCATATACATATGAAATAACAAATACTGATTGAAAAATGTTGGGTTTTTTTTATCCTATTTTTTTCAAGAAACACAAAATCGTTTAACTATATTGGTAACAAAAGAACTTATGTGTTTAAGAATTCTTTTGGGAAACTCACCCAAAGTTGGGATGATGAAGCAGCAATGTTTTTAAAACACAGGAGTCACACGGATTACTCTGAGTGAAATCAACCAATCAACAAATATCTTAAAGCTGTCTCAGCAAATTAAAGTCAGAGAAACTTTTTAACTTGTTTTAATCTATAATCAGCCCATTTAAAGTCTAAGACCAAAGAAACAACTTTGGAAAAATAAGGGACTGCCAGCAAACTCAAAATTGGTTTCCTGCGAGTTAGCAATCTTGACAAAGAAAAAAAAGATGATTAACAAACTGGATTCTAATCAGACTGACAATAATAATGAAAATGTAGCTATTTAATCTGTCAAAGAACTAACACTAGTGCAATTTCTAGTAGCCACTCTACATTTTGCTCCCTCTGGAGTCTGGCTCCATTTTTGTGCTCTGTACCCTCTGCACAGCGTGCTTCCTGGCCTTTCATCCGCTCTGTGTTCACTTGTTAGTGCGTTTGTTTACTCAGCCCTGGGTCATCATGCCTTACTTCTGCTACACGGAGCAGTGATGTCACTGCTAAATGTCAACTGTGCCACCAAGCCAGAGAGGATGGTGAGACCAAGACGACGATGCGGAGGTGGTGCAACGTACACAAACTTGTGCACACACACATCTGGCACTAACTCAGACACTGGAACAAAACCTACAGAGGTCTCCATCAGTAGCCTCGATTTCTCTGGCTCAGATGCACCAAAAGTGCTAATCTTTGGAGCAAAAGATATGTACTGCTTTAGAAAAACATTCCCTGTCCATTTCTCGAAACTTGAAGAAAAAAAAAGCTTGACAGGAACATTATTAGATTTCTGAAAAATAATTCAACCAGAACAGTAGACCTTGAGTAATGTTCATTTTAGAAAATACTAAAGTTTGACATCTGTACTGAAAACAGAAGATCAAAGACAGATGTCTTGACTTTCGAACAGCAGAAACCTTAATTTGAGAATGATAAAACTGAATCAAACTGACTTTGGGATTGTGCCACCCCACCTAATAACATTCCCAGCAGATATCATCAGAAAACTCCCTTTCTTAGCTGCAGATCTGTTTTGTAGCCATCTACGCTAGACATCTCTGATAAATTTTTCAGACTACTGCAGACGGAGAAATAAAAACACATCAAAAAGTCTCCAAATCGCCCCATATTCTGAAGCATGAAGGCAGTGTGGTAAAACAAAACCAGTGATGTTAAGGGAGTCGCTTCAAACGCTAAGAAAAAGCACAAAAGGAGTCAGTTCCCATCTTAAGGTCCTTGAAAACCCATCTCGTGTGCCCCCTCAATCCCAAGAAAGTCTGATCTAGATGTCCACCAAAGTACTTGAACTTTGGATCTGGTAGTGAAATCACAACCCATTATGAGTTGATGTCACCTGATTGTTGAGATGAGGAATGAGAGACAGGAATGTGTTGCATCCCAACGGGCACATTTTGGAGGGAAAAGGAAATTTGCTGGCATTAGATTGTTTTATGACACAATATTGGTATACCATTGCAAAAATAGTCCTAAGAGTGCAGGACATCATTTTCTGCCATGACTTACCTAAATCACAAAGAATTTTGCATCAAAACAGAGATGTTTTCGCGTGGCAGTAACATTTGACTTGATAAAAGCAGCATGATTCATTTCACTATTTAATTTACTAATTTGTCATTGCGCTGATGCTTTTATCCAAAGCAACTTACAGTCAGTCAGAGTTTGGGAATTGGCTCACTATCAATTCATGAGCTTGAATTTAAAACAAATTGGTCACAGGATGTTCTGTATTATTGCAATTAAAAACTACACTTACATCATATGATTTTTTAAAAATATTTTTATTCTACCTACCTGAACAATTAAGGAAATTAATTAAAATTTTTAAAAGCATTTTCAATTCTGCATGGCATACAATCCTGCCTACAGTCCACCCTCAGTTGACCAATGGATTAAAAATGAAAATGAATTTTCATTTTTAATGAAAATGAATGAATTCCAAGAGCTTTCTAACCCTTCATAGACAGCAACACAACTACCATATTCAAGGCCCAGAAAGGTAGCAAGTACATTATTAAAATAATATAAAACAGCAGAGAATTACGTGGAAGAGAAGAATTGTTATTTTGTTATATTGTTATAATTGTTTTTTTATTTTTAGAATAAATTATTTTTGTTTTCGTTGCGGAAAAAAAATATTCTCATTGCTTCATAAAATTACGGTTGAACCACTGATGTCATGTGGACTATTTTAACAATATCCTTACTACCTTTCTGGGCCTTGAACATCTCAGTTGCATTGCTGTCTATGCAGGGCCACATAGCTCTGATTTCATCAGAAGATTTAATCAGAAATACCTTAATTCGTGTTCGAATTTAGGACGACATGAGGGTGAGTAATTAATGACAGAATTTTAATTTATGGGCGAACTATTCCTTTAATATCATGGGATTGAACCTAAAAGCTTTCAGTTAACAGCCCAGAGCCCACCACACAACCACAAAAGTCAAACTTCATGAAAGAAAAAGAGTAAACTTTGGTGCAGTCTGTGATTTTCTTTTTACATCAGATTTCAGCATTAACCATCAACTGTTATATCACCCAGAAAGTTTCCAAATCCTTTAAATTAATGATGAAGATGCACAAGGCAATGCAATGGGAAATTTAACTTCAGTTATGGTAGCTGACAGTCAAAATAAATAAGAAGCGTTGTGAAAAAAAATGAAATGCTGCAATCACAGATATTCCTATTCATATGGAATTAGATCTTTCAGAGGATGCCAGAGTTGTAAGAAAAACTGTATATTATCTGATCAGTTATATTTTTCAGAGGTTGTTTGAAAACAAAAAACAAAAACACAGACACGTTTGATTCAGACAGGATCTATAAAACACCAATTATTCAGAAAGGAAAACTAATTTTATCCAAATAGGGCTAAAGAAATGTTTTCTTTACCAACCGTACTCTTCACCGACCAGAAAAAAAAAAAAAGCTATAAAATACTTTTAAAAAAAGTAAAAAAAAAAAAAAATTAAATTAATAAAATAAAATTGTGTCCCCTCAGTACATCTGTATGGTGTAATACATATCTGTACGGTGTAATGAGAACAATCTGCATAACTCTGTAGCACCTATGAGGCAAAACAACCAAATAAAACTCTCAAGTGATGCTTTACAAAAGAAGTCTCAGTGAGATGCCCTTTCCATCTGATCTCAGCCTGTCAAACTGATCCAGCAACAAACCTCATCCCCTTAATGCTGCTGAAAGCTGATGGATCCACTACTGATCTGATGCAGCAGATGGTGAAGAAAGTGACAGGGTGCAAATGAATAAATTAGACCCAGTCAAACTGCACTTAGAGCCTGTCCTGTTACTGCCTTCTGCAAACCGTAGTGACAGCTAAATATACCCCAGTGTCTGTTGGACAATCTCTGAAAGCGGGAGGGTGTTCAGAGACTAGAGACGTCAACATAGTGTTATGTCACACAATGTTTGAATAGCTTCCAACTGGATTTGTGCCTCTGAGGAAAAAGGATTTAAATATATTTGGCTATATTTATATCCCACCAGACAAACAAAAGTTATTTCTGTACAATTACAGTGTAAAGGCTTATTAACATCATGTGTGAATATTCTGCTATAAGTGAAGTTTGTGGCAAAAGAAGAATTCTGAAGCATACTTTTATTTCACTTATACATCAAAATAAAAACAGACCCTAAAATTCACAGCAGAAGAGGTCAGCTGAAGGTACCGGACAGTGATGCTCTGGGAGTCCTTACCTCTAAACTGGCGAATCATGTTCCTGTGGTTCTCCACAGCCTCTTGAATGATCTTCTCAGCCGGGTCCATTTTCCAGCGCCACTCGGTGCCCACCGGGTTGGTGTGGTGTCTGTACAGAGAGAATGAGAGAGGACAGGTCCTGTCAGCATGTCACCATCACAGCATAACACACCCCGGACCGCAGTCTCATTCCCCGAGAACAACACCTGCACCCCCACTGCGCGCAAATTAGCATCCTGTGACCCTTTCAACAGCTCTCACATCACATGAAAGGGCACAAATAATGCCAGGCAATGTGGCCTTACTTCCGTCCCCTGACACAAATAGCAACAGGAGCTGAGACAACGTTGAATGTGGCACCATATCCCTTCATTTCACCACGGGTAGAGCCAAATCCTAATATGTGACCCTGGACCACAAAACCAGTCTTAAGTCGCTGGGGTACATTTGTAGCAATAGCCAAAAACACACTGTATGGGTCAAAATGATTGATTTTTCTTTTACGCCAAAAATCATTAGGACATTAAGTACAGATCATGTTCCATGAAGATATTTTGTACACTTCCTACTGTAAATATAGCAAAACTTAATTTTTGCTTAGTAATATGCATTGCTAATAACTTCATTTGGACAACTTTAAAGGCGATTTTCTCAATATTTTGACTTTTTTGCACCCTCAGAATCCAGATTTTCAAATAGTTGTATCTCAGCCAAATATTGTCCTATCCTAACAACCCATACATCAATGGAAAGCTTATTTTATTCATGATGTATAAATAAATTTCGAAAAATTTACCCTTATGACTAGTTTTGTGGTCCAGGGACACATATGAGAATGTGCAAAATTACAATTTCAAAATCAACTAGTCAGTGGGTTGTCTGAACAACTAGCCCACTAACAGTTTTTTTTCCAGCCAGTTTTTAGTTAGAAGCCCAAAAATGAAAATGCTCTCATCAGTTACTCACTCTCAAGTTGTTGAAAACCTTTATAAGTTTCTTCTGTTGAAAAAACGAAGATAATTTGAAGAATGTGTGTATCCAAACAGTTATCAATTGACTTTCATAGTAGTTTTTTGGCTACCGGCAACTGTTTGTTTCCCAGCATACTTAAAAATATCTTTTTTGTGTTCATCAGAAGAAAGAAACTCATACAGGTTTGGAAAAATTTGAGGGAGAGTAAATGATAACAGAGTTTTTCCTATCTCTATAATTTATTCAGTTGGGAATCAGAAATGCGTTTTAAAAGTTTAGAAAATAATGAAAACTAGCTAACTAAATAAATGTTAACCTTACAAATCAGGCCATTGTGATTCAATCCTATCCTGTGTTTATGCTTGGTAACCTGAACATTAATATTTACAAAATAGAATAAATAAAATGAATGAATGAATGAATGAATGAATGAATGTATGTATGTATGTATGAATGAATGATGATAATAATAATAATAATAATAATAATAATAATAATAACAACAACAACAATAATAATAATAATAATAATAATAATAATCTGGCCATTGTGACCCATTTTTTATGAAAAAAATGAAATGAAAAAAATATATATAAAATAAAAAAATAAGAAAGAATAAATAATTTAAAATAAATGAAGAAAAAAAATAACCTTAACTCAGGCCATTGTGATCCATTCATATTCAAAGCAAAGTCTGAGTAAAAATATTATTAGAAAAAAATATATAATTTTTAAGATTATTAATAATATAATCTTTGATCTGAGTAAAAGAAATATTTTTTTTTTAAAATCTATTATTTATTTAAAGAAACAAAAAAAACAATTTAAAAAAGTCTAATAAATAAGAGTATGCTTGGGGAAGCATGTCCGAGTAAAAAAATAAAAGAATATTAAAAATACTTAAACTTATTTTTTTTTTTTTTTAAATCTAATATTAAAAATTATAACACTATGTGGGTGTGCTTGGGGAATCAACATAACCAAAACTCCATAAAAACATTAACACTGATGATGTCATTAACAATAAAAAGGCTTGATCTTTTTGCCCTCCTGCCTTTGTCAAGATGAGCTTCAGGGCTGAAGAGCCCATGTTTGAGATGGGTTTAAGAGCTTTTCCTCTAATGCCTTTGCTTAGTTTCATGAGATAAACCTAAATATTCACCTAAAATTTCTAGCACATCCACATGAAGAGGCCTCTTCAGACTCATAATTTCGAGAGCCACTTTTAACCAAATTACTCCCCTTACACAAAGTTCAATATTTCCATCACATTCTCTGAAAGCGGAGAACTAAACGACTTTCGCATTTCGAAACTTCTTCAGCACATTTATTTGCATTATGTCATTAACTGTGTGGCATTTGAGGATACGCGCAGCATGTGGCAATGAAACGGATGAAAAATTTGATTAGCGCGACGCTCTGAGTCACAGCGGCATGACACAAAACACAACCCACGACGCAATCCGATACACCGCTTATACACAAGGGCATAAAAATAGAGTTCACTGACAGTCTCAAGACGATGATTTTTCTTCATTAAGCCCCATAATGCCACAAAATCAGCTGATTCAATGAGAAAATTGGATCTGAAATGACAGATTTACTCAACAGCAGGATCAAAGTCCTCTCTGAGACGCCTTCAATCTGCTGCGTTAATCTGACAGCGCAGCTCAAACTACAAACACAGAAGTTGGATTTTGTGCACTGGAGGCTGTCCCAGCATGTCCTGTCCCGGAGCTGTAGGGCAGGAGACAGTGTCCTGTTAGTTTACGGGTGGATGTGTGCGTCACGCTCACAGTGATGTCCTTAAATCAAGTCCATCTCAGTCAGCGAGCAGCTTTCAGCTGTGCTGCAGCATAAGGGTCACTCGTGGTGGAAATCATCCCAGATCCACTCTTCAGAGAAGGCGCGCTGATGCTCTTTGACAGCTCTTTTTTCCCTCCACATAAAACCTCACTGCCAACGACAGGAATATTGAATGCTACCTTCTTTCCACAAGTGTTACTGAATCATCACTGCTGCATCGACCTTTGCACTTCCAGTTCATTCAGATGGACATCACAGCTGTTTGCTTAGGCATTTTTCAAAGCATATAGGCTGATATTTTGAAATACAGTACTTAAGCAATTTTATTATAATGGATGAGTTAAGCACCAATCATTTAATACTTAGGTTTAGGGGTTTGTTCAAAATCTGAATATGAGCAACGCACCAACCTACTTCATATTTGCCAAAGAAATCTAATATTCTTTCTTAAAAATTTTAGTGTGCCGATTACAAAAATAGTCCCTGTTTTGTTGTAGCACATCATACTTTTACATAAAACATGAAGTATTTTGTAGCATTTTTGCTTTTGACAACTATTAGTAAGGTGAAGAAGTAGTTTTATCACTTAACCTCCAGAAAAACTGCCACAAAGACATGACTCCTATCTTCCTCTGAGACCGGTTTCAGGTTATTTGTTTAATTCTCAGATAGCTTTCACATCTACAAATGATTCTGAAGACAATATTTTATGCCTTAACCTGATTTCAACCTCAGAATTATGACCAGGGACGGAAGATAATGCAAGAAAAGCTTTCTTTTTTTGTGAAAATGCTTATTTGTAAATAGTGTTAATTTAGTTAACAAAACTATGACGAAAAACGTTAGTTGATGAGCTTTTTTCCTATGACTAAAACGAGACAATGATGAGATGACAATAAGGTCAATAAACAATAACTGTGACTATATCAACATGCAATATCACTGACGATAAAAGACGAGACTAAAATGCATTTTAAAAAAAATAAATACTATACCAAAAATCTCTTTTTATTTTCGTCGGAAAAAAAGAGAAAATATTCAGACTGCTGTATGCGCCTCTGCTACGCGAGCTTTCATGTGTGCGGTTGCCAGGTATCAAGTTCAAATCCCCAAATCAGAGGTTCCCTTTTAATAGGAGACATTTTCTGCCCGGTGTTTTGGTTAAATTTTGCAATCTGGCAACCATGTGCAGACGCTCACTCTTCATTACGGAAGTGCCAACGATGATCTGAAAATACAGACAAATCAGTAAGCTGGAGTTTAGCGATCTCCATGTGAGATGTCTGGTTAAAATGAAAGTGTCATTCAGCCGATCTGTGTTCTGTTATGAGATCTTGATTATTTTGTTTGCGATTTGCACTTACTTGACCGCTGTTGTTTTAATAGTGAAGCATTATCGCAATTTGCAATTATTGGAATTACTATTAGGAATTTCACGGTTATAATATTTCTTGTTTGTTTTCCTAATGTAGACAGAGAGAGTACATATCTAAGTCTTTGATATTAATTTAAATAATAAATAGCCTATAATAAATCAGTACAATAGATGAGATAAAATAAACCATGTGTATTTCCACATTCTATTGATTTGTGCTTATTGTGAAAGTGCAATCCCTGAAGTGTAAATTTCTCATAATAATAAAAACTATAATTTTGAGCAAAAATTATTTTTATCAGTTTAAACATTATACAGCATGACGAAATGCGTGAAGTGAAATGTGAAAATGTGATTAAGAATTCATTGACTAAAACTAGACTAAAATGCACAGACACTTAGTCGACTAAAATTGACCAAACAAAAACAAGACAAGGTTGACTAAATATAACTAAAAAAGTACATTTGACACAGGACTAAGACTAATTTAAAAGACTAAGACTAAATTAAAAATGGCTGACAAAATGATTATTTGTGAACTTGTTTATGTAAATGTCTATGGCATTAAATTGAGCATTTTTACGTATTTTTTCAAACTTTGTTAAATTATGTATTTTGAATACTTCTTTTTGTCATTAAAACTTGTCAAAACTTTTGTCATTTGACTGCTTTTGTTATTTTAATAATTGCATTGAAGCTGATGTATATAAATTGAAAGTCGTCATTATTATTCTGTGAAAAATTGTACATGATGGTGTTTTTTTTTTTTTTGTAACTCAGCATCATCAAATTAGGTATTAGGTTTGCAAAATTAGGTTTGCAGGTTAGGTTATTATTATTCATTAGGAGAATATCATGGAATAAATGTTTTTTTTAATGCATAAAAAACTCTCTCTACCTCCAGCAGAAAACACATTTGTTGGCGCAGGCCAGGCTCGGCGTGGTCTCCATACAGCGGTGTGATTCAATCCCGTAGAAGGTGTGTTTATAGCAGCCTCCTCTCCCTCTCAGCATTGACTAACAAAAGAAAGGCAACATTTGTTTCATTTATACAAAGACAAACTGTTCCTGTCTGGAAACATTGAGTTGCTATAAAAAAAGAAACTTGCTAAAGAGCTTTGACAACAAGATCAATTGGAGAAAACAACTTACCTTGGTCCAACGACACAGTTTTACCCCAGAGTGACTTCCTATTAGTTTGTACCCTACAGACCACAAAGAAAAAAAGCAATGAAGATGGAAACAAGGCATTTATATAGAGATTAGCAAGTTTTCAGAGTACTGATCGAGCAACATAACCTCAAAAGACAAACAGAATCATACCCTGCCTCTAGGTATAGAAATCAAATCCAAAACACACTTGCTGAATGCTAAAATCCTGGTTAAAATTTTAGCAGCAGCTATTGACACTGAAGACTGAAATGCTGAAAATTGAGCTTTCCATCACAAATATAAATGAAATTTTTTTTTAAATGTATTAAATAGAAACCAGTTATTTTAAAATTGTAATATTTCACACTATTACTGTTTTTACTGTATTTTTAATTAAACAATTGCAGCCTTGGTGAGCAGAAAAGACTTCTTCTCAAAATAATCTTTTGCATAATTTGTACTTTGAATATTAGAGCATTATTGCAATGCCAGTCCACTCAATACATTTACCAAGCTGCAACCTAAACAATTAAATTATGATGTTATTGAAGTCACAACCATGAGCACATTAATATATGACCAATTATCATAACAGAAGTCATTTACATAGAGTACAGTACAATGGCTTCAAAACAGCCATATAGTGTAAAAGGTGATGTACTGTACTCCAATGAAAAAAAGAGCCTAAAAATGGTGTTTTTTTTTTAATATACACCATGTCCTAGCAGAGACAGGCCTCTATTTTCCATTTTACAGTCTGCTCAGGATCTACCAGGAGAAATGAAGGAAATTTTCCTACAAAGCTCCTCAATATATCTAAGCAGACTGGAAGGCCAAATGTGCTTAAGTCTGAGCATTTTCTGTTAAGCACTTAAAGTCTGCCCATTTCTAAGGTCCACAGCCTGGTTCTCCCATGACTGTACTGCGTCCCCTTGGGGAATCCAACTCAATTTAGACTTTAATCCACATGTAAGGGCCATCACTGGGGCAGCCATCACTCCTATAGCACTCTTAATAAAACCACAGAATATAAAGGCATAGCTCTGTGCTGAAAGAGCTGACAGAGTTCACACCACAGCTAAACAAAGCTTTCACACAAGAACTAGTTTTGTCCTTTTGGGGGGTTTATAGATTTCCATCCACCTTTGTTGTATGGGAAAAATTGTTTGTGTTTAATGAAAGAAAGAAAATAATGGGCCTTGGGGGTTACATTCATTTCTGGTGAATTATTCCTCTCTTTTTCTCTTTTACAGTCTCTCTCCTCATGCATGAAGGAGTGTAAGCAATAAGAAAAGCAGTAGGAGTCATAGGCGCCGATCCCGTGATCCTGTGATCCCGTGAAATGATCGAGCACCCACGGAAAAACACGAGATAGTCTCTGTTCATTTTAACCAATAAGAAACGGATTGCAGCTTGTATGACTATATTGTCGTTCTCATAGTTCATTTGAGGCAGTTTTTGGCGTTATTTTAATGGCAAATGTCACGAGTGCATTATTGTAATACGAGAGGGTGCCACGGGGTGTACGAATCTCTCGGCTTGCAGCGGGCTTGCTCTCCAATAGTGATCATGGCTCTGCTGCGCTCCCTCAGATATTACGTGTGCACCCTCAACTTTTGCCCTGTGTACGCACGAATAAGTGTTTATTGTAAAAAGGTATTTATTAAATTATTAAGTGAAGCGCAACCCTCAAAGAAAGAATGTGTGTATTATTTGCATAGGCATAATTTACGGGTGGGACATGTCTTTGCGATTGTAGTGCTACTATGTTCATTGTGTTGTTATTAGTGACGGAACGCTCTCTTGTGGCTCGTGCACAGTCTTCACACACGAGCGCTTCAGTCTATTGCTCATGACGTTGGGGAGAATATCTATTCATTCCGGTTACATCACAAAACAATATACACACAAACGTGTCCCTGCTCTTGATATACGATGATCATGTTTGATTTTAATAAGGGGGAAAAAATATGTGAGGGCAGATTAGAACCCAAAACCTCTGACTCACCTAGCAAAAATTCTATCACGAGGCTGTTTAGGAATATGAAAAATCAATGTGTATCTATGTATTTATTCACTGATATTAATAGTCTCAGATATTAGGTGTCAGACCTAATAATACATTTTATTATAGTACATGTAAGAATAAAACTGTCATGTTAAAAATGAGTTCTATGTCGATACATTAACCGTTTCATTTTGCAAGATAAATTTGTGTAGTAAATTCATCAAATGCACCATCCAAGTATACTCTAGAAAAACAAAAAACAAACAAAAAAAACGAACACCCAGTATAATTAATTGCTGAGTAATGAGAATTAAATATTTGAAAATATTAAATTTGTTGCGTGTGTGTATAACTTAGCCCAGTTCTTATGGAAACAGCGGTGAAAATGTGTTTTTATTTATATATTTATGCTGCACGTTAGGGGGGGGTAGGAGTGAAGCCCCATACTATTGGTCCCAATCTAGAGTCTCTCTCCCCTGTTCATTAGCTAAACTCCACATCAAACACATGTTCTTGTCTTTTATGTCTGCAAATAGCTCGCTGGGGCTGAGGAGGTAGGGGAGGTGTTCTCGTCCCTGTCTGAAGAACAGCATCTGTTTGGATATAGCTGGGTTCAGAGAGCAGGTCTGGTTTGTGAAGGCTTAATATTTGGGCAGCTGAAAGCTGAGACAGAGGTTTCCCTGCAGTGTCAAACATACACAAGTGTTAGCCAATCATAGTAGTGGGCATTTACTTCTGAGTCTACAATCCGCTATGCCTATTCAAACAGAGCGTTCTGATGAGAGGGGTCAAAAACAGGACAGAAAATAGCCTATTACTTCTAAATTATGATGTTTTTTGATGTAAAAATCTTGATAAAATTACAAGTGGAACTCAGAGAACAGTACAAAATCAAAAACAAAGGAAGTTCATGACCCCTTTAAATACATCAATATGCAATGCATTAACAACCAGCGATATTTAGTAATAGGGATTGTTACCAAAACATTTCAGTAACTGAAAAATGCCATGCTAGACATCTATGAATATTTCTGAGTGATGCCATAAAAATGGTAGAAGCAAAGTTATGAATCAAACCAGTGAAACAGATAGTTTGAATAGATTCACAGAAATGAATTAAACTTACCAAATCTAAAGCTTTCTTTTCTACTTAAGTTTAAATCAGAATCTTAATGCTCTCATACTTACAAGTCATGAAAATCAACTGTAAGGTCATTTTTAAATAAAAATTAAATAAACCTAAACCAAGACATTTGTGGAGAAAAACCATTTCCGTTTAATGGTTACAATGCCGTAACAATTACATAAATTTTAAGCTGCGTTAAATTACTAATTAAACTACTGGAAGGGTTTTAAAAAGGCTTTATTACCTATACAACAAATAGCCTAAAACAATGACGTAATAGCTTTTCAGCTAAATGTATAGGTTTATTTATCCCACCAGCAAGGTTGTAAACTAAAGTTATTTTAGAGATAAAGTAGCCTACATTTTGATGAAGAAAAACATTTTCTTTGGAGTAAAATGCACAACAATACCAGGAGTGTGTTTTAGAGTAAATGGGGTTACTGTTGGGTTATATGCTGAGCTACAAACTCGCCAACAAATCCTGTTCAAATTTATGTACAAATTGCTGAATACTTGTGACAATATATCCATTAAGATGAGTTCAGTCAAATTCTAAATGTGTTTCATCTATCAAGGTTAACCAGACATAAACAAGGGTACAGTGCATGGAGAGTCTGCCAGTGACTGGATATGCAGCTTTTCCTCACAGTTTAGTCCTCTCAGGACCATAGGAAGCTGACGGGAACAAAAATTGCCATCACCCTGATGATGAACAGCACCAAAACAGAACTTCACAAGATCAATGACGCATTGCTATGGGATGACTTTAGTTTCGTTTCTTCAGGTTTTCATTTCAAGCTGTTATTTATGGTATGAGGAAAGTGACTGAAGAGGAATTTGAAGGCTTAAAAAAAAAAAAAAATAAAAAAAAACACTTCCTCCAGACTCAATCCACTCTGACCAAACACATTTGCCCTTTTTTTCTGCTCTAGCTGCTGTATTTCCTCTGCTGTTATTTAAAGGAAATTACTTCTTTTAGAGGTCCTCAGCTCTTTCCTTCATTCATCTTTAAATCATTGCTAATACTGCCGGAGGGAATTATTTCAGTTTATCATTAAAAGAGCAAAAATAACAGCGAGCGAGAGGTGGTTACCAGTCTCAGGAAATGAGTGTTACATAACATCACTTCAGAATCTTCTCTAGACTGCAGGCGAGATCAGCTAAATTACACACATTTGTTTGTGCGTTCACAGTTCACAACTCAACCTACAAACAAACCACCGGAGGACACTCCAGTTAAGGTGAATCTTATGAAGAAATGTTTTTCACTCCAAAATAAAATCAAAAATTGTTTGTTTGTTTATTTATTTACAGTTTAAAACCATGCTAGCTTCCACTGCTATGTTCATGGCTAGATAAGAAAGATAAAAGAGATAAGAGATTTTCAAAACTGTTTTAAACTAAATAAAATTTAGAAATGAAGTAATATTAAGAAATTAATTTTGAATGGTCTAAAGCCCATTCAGACTACACGATTTTAGCCCGATTTTGCCACGATCTGCTTGACGTAGGGTGTCGTGGGGATTCGTAAACAACAATGGACGTCGGGACGCACGATTCAATCGTTTCATCTCGTGTAGTGTGTCATAGTGCACGACACCTCTGCGATGCTTCACGACGTCAACACAAAGACTAACATGTTTAATTTTTTTTTCCGTCTTACACGACAAGTTCAATCACATCTGTGACACTAGACGCGTTTCCATTATCCTTCAAATTGCACAAATTAAAATTGCAAATTGAAAATACGCCTAATGGAAACGTGTCAATTTCGCAAAAACTCCCATATATCGCAAAAAAGTGGCTCACATGAGGTGGTTTTTCAGGCAATTCGAAAAAGGAATATTTCGCAAAACTGCAATGGAAACGTTTTTTTCGCATTTACAGGTCACATGGCGTATGTAAAAAGTCATATAATCATTCTTCAGTGTACTATAACCTCCAAGAAACACTTCATACGTGGTTGCTTTCGAATATAAGGGGCTTTCCCTGCCATTAATGCTTAGACAATTTACACTACACAGGGCTGTGGTGCAGTGTGGCTCTGATACGGCCACTGAAGCTGATTGCGGCCACTCTAGTCAATGCACTTGTTTATTCCAGCCACGCCACGCGTGTTTCTGAAGTGACTCTCCGTGGTGCTTCTGTAAAGATACACGCTTACGCCTCCTTTGAATAAATGCATCCAAAATCTGTCAAATCTCACCAAAATCCTTTGCCATGACTTATCGCGAGAGGCAAAAGGTTACGTTTTAGTCGCATAAAATTGGTTAATGGAAATGCCGTCATTTCGAAATACTTTTTTATCAACGTTTATAAAATATTGCCAAAGTTTTGCGCAAATCTGTAATGGAAACGCACCTACTGGCCAATAGGAGCACAGAAGCGGCTTTGTACAAGCTTTCAAACAAGCCGAAACGAAAGAGAGACAACGGTATCGGTTTTGCTAGGTGTAATTTTACAATGGAGGAAATGTTCGTGGAGCTACGGCAACAATACTCCTGCATTTATGATGAGGGACTACCGCGACACAGTGAAAAAAGGTAAAATAAAAACTATTTTACCTCAGTTCTCTTTGACAGTCCATACCATCCTCTTCATGCAATCCAGATTTGTGTCCATTGTCAGGTTTTCTTTCTTTTTTGGGCTTTTCTGATGACAAGATGGCAAAACACACTGTTTGCTAGCTATTGTTTGTTTACGCTCATAGCACCTTCTGTCTTGTATCGATAACACCACACACGTTGTTAATGACGGCATGCGATGAATGCTCGGGTAGTATCGTACAGTCTGACATGTTTCTCGTTCACGACACGACCAAAATTTGATGAGTCAAAAATCGCATAATCTGACACAGTGAAAAAAATTGTGCAGTCTGAACGGGGCTTTAGGCTGTAATATGTAAATAAACATCTATAATTATTTTTTGTTTATTCTATACATAAGTGACAAACACTCTATAATTATGTTTTTTTGTGTGTGTGTGGTTTAGTTTTGTATTTGGTGTTGGGGGGTGGTGTGGGAAAAAATATTTGTTTCTATTCTCCCGTATCTTTATTCTTTTATTATTATAAAATATTTTTTTATAATAATAGGATATTTTTATTATTATAAAAGTTCAATAAACATATTAAGGAAAAAAACACAAAAAAACATACTAAAAAATAATTACTTTAAGACAATTTTTACATATTTTTCCATAAAAAATCTGAAATTGTATATTCTTGTAAAACATACTCCAATTACCTTTGTATTATTTACAACTTTGGAAACTATACTTTTATGTAATATGTAAATATATACTAATATAATATGATTCAAGGTCTGTCCTCTTCATGTCAGGGTTTTAATCATCCTGAGTCCTGATAGGGTTTATTTTACAAGCAGACTGTGCATTATTTGTTCTCTTCTGGTAAGAAACGATAAGCCAATAACTATTTTTGTGTTCTAGCTGATAACAGATAAACGGCCTATATTAAAATTATGCTTTTTTTTTTTTCAAAAAATAAATTAAAAATAAAATGCTAACTAAAATATACCAATAACTACAATAAATTTGAAAAATGCTAGTGAATTTAGCCGCCACAACATAATATGAAAATTGGATATTCATTTTGTGGTTTTTAAAATGTTACATTTAACAGTGTTATTACCTTATTGGTGTTTTTAAAGATTAATTTAAACTAAGTGAGTATTACATTTGCCACCATATAAATGTAAAAATACAAGAAATGAGAATCTAATACTGACTGATACCAATCATTAAAAATAAACGTACTGACATAAAACCATCCCTAGTTGAAATTTTGTGATGAGAGAGAAATGAAACTAGCAAAAGTTTGACCACAGAATGCTGAGATTGACCAAACAGAATTAAATATAAGCTATAATGAAATTTTGTATTTGTTTCATATGAATTTTGGGTAAAATATAACTTGGACACATTCTAGATCCAGATCCCAGGACAAACAGGATAATATTTGCTCAACACGTGCCTCATACTGCAGAAATCTCTTGGTCTCTATTGATTGAGAGTTTGCTATATCAAGCATGTTAAACTAACAACATGCTCAGAGGTGCTGCCCACTGCCACAAGCACAGTGGACACTGATTGGTAGTACACACAACCTAGGTGTAAATGTGAGAGCAGGTCAGCCTCTGTTGTGTAGTGTGTGTGTATGCGGCTGGAGGCAGGCTGTGCTAATAAAAGGTGTGGAGTGAGAAACTCAAGGGAACTCTGGCAGCAAGAGAGGAGTAATTGGGCTTTGCTGCATCATTAAGCTCCGTTAGGCACAGTCACACCATCAGAGGCTCCATCAGAAACCAGACGACGAGGGTGAAATTTGTAGCGCACAATAGGAGAAGAGTTGCAGCTCTGCAGCCGGTTTATTAATAAATGTGAGATACCGCTTACGGAAAGGAAAAACTGTCAAAAGTGTGAGAAATAATCATAACTGAAAACTAGATTTACTATAACGCGGGTGACAGTCTGCCAGCACTGAGGACCTAATTACCATCAGGGCCTTGGTATCCGGTTTTTTAAGAGATGAAAAACACTGAGACGTATTCAATTAAAGCAGCCGGGAAACCAGGAAACAACTGTCCATCATCAGGGAAATGGGACATAACAGTAATCAGTGAAGGGCTTGTGTAGCTAGTGTGCTTATTTAAAGCTAGCTGTCGAACTTTGCAAAGCTATTTTAACTTTAAATACAAAGAGATGGGGTTTATGAGATTATACTTAAGATTCAGGATCAAAAGCTTGGGGTTGGTACGATGTTTTTGAAAGAAGCCTCTTTTGCTCAACAAAGGCAGCATTTATTAGATCAAAAATGCAGTAATATTGAGGAATATTACTACAATTTGAAATTACTGTTTTCTATTACAATATATTTTAAAATGTAATTTATTCCTGTGATCAAAGCTGAATTTTCAGCATCATATAACTCCAGTCTTCAGTGTCACATGATCCTTCAGAAATCATTCTAAAATGCTGATTTGGTGCACAAGAAACAATTATTATTATCAATGTTGAAAACAGTTGTGCTGCTTAATATTTTTTCTTTTTTTTCCAGGATTTTATGAATAGAATGTTTAAAGGGATAGGATTTATCTGAAATAGAAAGCTTTTGTTTCATTATAAATTTCTTTACGGTCTCTTTTGATCAATTTAATGATTTTTTAATGATTAAAATTACTGATTTCTTTAAAAAAATAAAAAAAATTAAAAAAAAGTAAAATATCAGGAATGCTTATATTATAAATATGTAGTTTAAATCAGAAATAGGAGCAATGAAATTTGAGGCACACAGTAAAAATCTCAAAACTTTTACACAGAAAAAAAGTTTTGCGAGCTAAAAGCTATAAACAAAACCTCAGGCTAGGTGCCAAACGACAAACAGGAAAGGGAAATGATGGCACAGCAACTACCCACAACAGCCTAACATCATAGAGGTGAGTATTGCATGGAAATATTGCATGAAAACCACTCACATTTTTTTCAGAAAAATTTGTTTTAAATCTAACACGAACAGGAAATGTACAAGGACATTCAAATTTAATAAAGTGAAGCAGGCTGATAAAAAAAAAAATTAATAGAAAATGAAAATTGGTGTGTATGCATTTATGCAGATACCCATTGTACAGCAACTTTCATTTCTGTCACAGACATCTTTCTTTCCGTGAGTGAATAACACAGGCCATGCTGTACCTTGTTTAGTCAGAGCATCTCTCAAGGCTGGAGTGATCATCTCTCTCCGCTCCTCCTCTGACTCGCTCTTCCTCACTCCATTCTGCTTTGACAGCTTCACCCTCTGGGAGTCCTCTTCATCTCCCTCCATCCTCTGCAGCACATACAACCACAGATAAAAAAAAGACACAAAACCAGTCACATGAAAACCCTCATTCATTCATACAACCTAGTCACAGTTACACAACCAACCGTTGTGTGTCAGAGGAACCAACAGGCTCTGAACCTTTAATATATTATTCAAAAAGTACATAACTAAAGTGATAAAATGAACTTTTTTTAATCAATTTACTTACTAATGTGCATAACTCAGAGGCATATAATGATTTTACTGCTATACGAAGTAGCCCAGGCGAGTTTTAATCATTGTACAAAACCTTGGAGTCGATTGTTCAGCTGACAACATTGAAAATACATCTAACCAAAACATTTCCAGTTGGGAAAAAATTACACATGTATAGCCTAATGAACAGACTGTACTTATATCCCTCACAGCTACTTTCTCATAAGAATCAAAGTAAATATTATGCCTAACTTGACTAAAGTCTTGAAATAGCACCACACATCTTTCCTCTCTTAAAGATGCAATTTTTTAGGAAATGAAAGAGGTTTACTGTTTACCAGACATCACATTGCATATTTAAAAACTCCAGAACTTAATTTCATATTGAACTGTAATTATGTAATTGATTTCATAAATCAAAGACTTGGAAACAGATGCTGCTTTGAAAATGATGGCACTAATGGGATGGTTTAAACAGAAATGACACTTAAAGCCATATGGTTCTGAGGAAACACACTGATGAAGGTCTTGGACTACCATTACTGACCTTCAGCATTCAAGCGCTCTTATGTGAACAGACTGCATTAAACTTTATTGCGATTCCAGGCTGCACAGGTTCCAGAATATACAATCTGCTGGAAATCAAGTCTGACTTATAGTTCCTGCTCCTTTTCCTTAAATGTTATTATTCCATATTTCTACCCTAGTACATATGGCGGCATTAGCAATTTTTTCCACACTAAAAGGTCAGAGACAGTCTGGCTTCAGATTCAGACACAGCGCTGTATTTGGCAGATGAAGGGAATAATCAGGCAAGCTGGATGCCATAGGTCACATTAGATTCTCTACACAGGATATTCAAAGGACATGTAAGAAATGTGCAGTATCTAAAACCAAAGAATGAATTACTGAAAAAACAACATATGACAAAGGTCATGCTGTTACCATACCCTAGATTAAATAATAGACTTAAAAAAAAAAAACTAAAAAAAAAAAAATTCAGTGCTTTTGCTTATATAGGTTTAACAAAAAAACAAAAAAGAAAAGAAATACACAAAACAAGATTAAACGCCCCCCCACCCACACCAAATCCACACAACAAAACAAAATAAAGAAAAACACAAAGCACTGAAAAATAACAAACCCCCCAGCCCCCCAAACAAAAAACAAAAAAACGAACAAATCAAACCCAAACAAAGAACAAACAAAAATCAAATCCAAACAACAAAATAATAAAAACATAAAAACATCACCCCCCCCCAATACAAAGCAAACAATAAAAAATAAAACAAACAAAAAAAACATTCTTTTCTGGCTGATCTAGCTAATCTGCATGCAACTGGAGTTTATTCAATCTTTCTACCAAAAAAATGTCTCTGTAGGGCTTCCATTCCTACAGCTATTTTCTATATTTATTTATATTTTTTCTATTTATTTTCCTACGAGTGGCACATCTCTGCCCCATCGTACTTTCTCTGCTTTGTTTTGCGTTCCAAGACAAAACTTTGAGGTCCCTCAACATCCGGGCTGAGAGACAGGTGCTGAAGCAGTCGCTGTTTCAGTGTTTGTGTTTCTGTGACATTGTTCATTTGTTCCAGAGTACACAATGTCCCTTGAGCAAAATCCAACAACAAGAGCGGGTGGAAGGCACCAGGTGGGGTTGGATTGGCAAGCGGACATTATGCACTTTCACAGCGAGATCTGTCGTGGAACTGCCACACACAACGTAGAGTTGACTAGGCTGCAATCTGTCACCCAAGATTCATCTCGCCATCTCTGCGCTTTCGTCCCTACTGCAGCGCGGCGGCTCTCCGCACCCCTCCTCCTTCAGACTGACAGAACCAGAGCAGCTCTCTTCAGCTGGAAACGCTCCATTTCCCACAAACCACCCATGCAAGTGACAGCGGTGATGCAGGCAGTGGCCCTGCAGAGTTCAGGCTGAGCAGCTGACACATTGAGACTGACAGCCAGCCAAAATGACGACAAGCCTCTCCGGCTGCCGCCCGTCCCACACGGGCCGTTGTGGCCGCGGGACAATGCCGGTCCATTATCTCAATTTCCACCTTGCTAATACTAAGCAGTGAAAACATAGCCTCAATCCACACCTGCACTAAATCTATGCATGACATTAAAGCTTGTGCTCTAAGGTGGAATGGGTTTATATATTATAATTTTTACTTTAATCCGCACAGACTCAGTGGACTATCAGGATAATGTCTCACATAGAAGCTTAAAAGAAACAGTTCACCTAAAAATTCAAAAACTGTCATTATCTACTCACTCGGTTCCAAAACTGAAAGCAGCTACGCTATGGAACACAAAAAGGAATACACAAAAATAATTATTAAATTAAACTGTTTTGTTTCACAGAACAAACAAAGTTGTACAGGTTTGGAATGGCATGAAGGTGAAGGATGAATTTTCATTTTTGGTTGAACTATCCTTTATTTGGAGAAGGTAAAAGGTTCTTAGGAAGTGACTCTTGGTTTTGGAATTGAGACTGGTCTATACTCAAGATTATTACCAAACTGGATTTTGGTAAGGAGTCAACAGTCACTTATTTGGTTTTAGGAGGTATTAAGGATAGACATTTAATTGTACAGAAATCTCTATACTGCATGATACATCACTAATAATTGGCTGCCTTTGTGAGATTAAGAAAATTATTTAAAAAATAATAATAATTCAACCCCATACTTCTGAAAAGTATTGTATATTTGCCAAAAATTAATTTTTGTCTACAGTTTAATGCGTTTAAAGGAGCATTGTGCAAATTTGACACCAGCAGCACCATACAAAACTGCAAAAATAAAAACCACTTTCAAAAACGTTTCTGCTGTTGTAAAACAAACCTTCTCTAAACTCACACCAATGGTCAAGACAATGTAAAAAAACGTAGAGACACTCCAACAATGCAGAAACTGCCACAGAGCCACACATACATCAAAAGAACCTACGAATGGCTTATGCATTGTATCTGCACATCAAGCTGGGATAGGACCAATTATTTTAAATTACACTCATTATCTGTAAGCTCAGAAACACATAGGGGTAGGAATCATTATTGAGTGCAAAAATAAGAAATGCACATCTATTTATGAATCACAAGTAAAGCAGTGCAGATAATACAGTAATGCAAGGTCAGGTCTGCATCAGTAAAGCCAAGATACAATATGTCTCTGATGCCATCTGGAGACAAAGCGGAGTAATTCTACATACACAAGACCCAGATCTACACAAACTTGACACTCTGCATTGTACAACAGTTGTCATTATTCCAGTGTGATTAATAAATTATTAGACTCCACTAAGAATATGAATTATGCATGCATCTAATACTGTCTCTATAATACATATAAATAAATAATATGCTGAGAAATTCTCAACAAACTCTTTCAAAATCTATTCACTCAGCAAAATCAAACAGAGAAGAGCAACTAAAGATGTGAGTGACTGACAGACGCAACACATCACAATAGAATTTAAATGATGGTAAGTTAAAGGTGAGATCTCCTCCTCGCTACTAACCTTGGTGAATGTGAAAAATTCAGAGCCAAACGAACCAGTTTAGCTGGATCAACATAAATGCAACAACAGCGTTTGCTGACACTAAGTGCTCTTACATGTTTGTCATTTTGGTTGGGAGTTGAGAAGTGACTCGAACATACAGTAAAATTCAGGCAGATGACACTTCAGTCAATAAATTAGAAGATAGTTGAAGTGTTTATGTCTTAACACAGCTAAATGTGCAGAAACAAATATAAGTGGCACACTGTGGCATTTAAAAAAATTATTGTTTGTTTGAGAATCACAACCAACTGAAACCACAACATTGGCTCAACCAATGGTGCGAGTTTGGGGTGGGACTATCTGATTGGCTGACCAATGGCAGATGGGGCGAGTGTTCAAGCAACCTGTCTGGATATTCTTCTAATCTGTTTGGTGACGTTAATGACACAAATGACACACTTCATTTATAAATCATGGCTGCACATTCATAAAAGACATGAAATTCATAACACATTTAATTGCTGAAACAAGCTGATTCGAGTAAAAGAAAGGAGGACAGACATTTTATCCATCCTCATTTGACTGGATCTCAGATGTTTAACTCTAATATTACTAGTTATATTATATTAGCCTGGCCACTCAGACATGGTTATGTCAATAGAGGAGAGAAAAATTTATTACAATGATAAAATTTTTGGTTTTTAAGAAATAAGTTTTTGAAATGATGATGAATTTGGCCGATTTTGCTTAAATGTTGTCTTTAAATGTAAATATTAGGGATGCCAATCAATTAAAAGTAATAAAATCAATTACATTACCCTTCATAATCAAATTAACTGCATATATCAATATTTGCTGAGAAAAGCGATTAAATATTAAAATATTTAGATTAGCCACTTTCCTACATCTACATTCACATTCAACAGATGGGGCTGATGTTTGACCACTGTATCCCATCTTGTTGATTTATCCTTAGTGTTTTTAAATGAGTTTTCACATATAATACACTTTAAATGAACCAAACCCAGTTCAGTTAGAGTGAACCAGATACAAGTGACTTTTTATGGCATTCACAATGCAAGTGGACTTAAAAGGGGACAAAAGAACCCCAAATGAACCACATATTGTATGATGAAAGCTACAGTTCATTTGACCATTTGGGGTGTTCACATATGCATATTATATCGGTCCGAGACCACTTTGAGAGCTCAGATGAACTAATGCATCAAAAGTTCAAAGTAGTTCAACTTTGTAAAACGCATCTCAAGATCCCTGCAATCCCCTGTAGCCTCACTGTTTCTGAACACAAATGCTTTTATTTTTGATAACTAATTATACAACATTAATGCATCAAACTGCCAGCCCTTGTAAATAAATCAATAATGCTATTAAATCCATCATGTTTCTTCAAAACCCCATTTGCTCTCTCCTGTAATTATCTGCCAGCTGACACACATTCATAGCTAATGGGATATCGTTTGATCTGCGTATCGGGAACATCACAATCAACTGATTGCTTGAGCTGCAAGCCAGATTTCTAAAAACGTCTTCTGAAGCTGTTTAAACATGCATCCAATGAAGGCATCCATAAAGGGCCCTTACTGGATTAAAGGGGGCTGGGATCCTCTCTGCGAGAGAGTGCGTATGCGTGTGTATGGGGAGATTTGTCTGCGCTTATGTCTCATGAATCACTCCTGCGCACAGGCCTGTAGAGTGGGCGTCAGTGATCACAGTTCACGGTTACGCAAGTCCTCCCAGCGCCTGCTGGAGCTGCTGTAGCAAACCATCTGCCACTCAGTCTCCTTCAATGGAGCCATTGCCGGCATTGCGTGTCTCCAGCACTCTGTGCTTTTAAAGGAATAGTTTGCCCAACTCTGTCATTATTTACTCACCCTCGTGTCAGTACAAAACGGTTCGCTGTCATTTCTTCTGTTTTCATGCCACACAACAACAACTCAGAGATCACATCACGCTCTAAAATAGCAAAATGGCCCATACCATGCATACGCTACATTCCAAGTCCTCTGAAGTCAAATGATAGCTTTGTGCAAGGAAAAGATCAGATTTAAAGGGAAAGTTTAACCAAAAATGAAAATTCTGTCTTATTCCAAACTTATAAGACTTTAAGTCTTACATGTGGGTGAGTAATCAGAATCAGAAAGAGCTTTATTGCCAAGTGTGTTTACACACACAAGGAATTTGTCTTGGTGTTAGAAGATTCCAGTACAGAAAGTACAAACATAGTGCAGACAACATATAATTAAGGTAATAAAAACACTAATAATGAAGAGAATAGACAATAAATTATAAATAACAATTGTAATAAAAATAAAAATATATAGAAAAGAAAAATGTCCATAGACAGAACTGTGAATGTGTCCTGTGTACAGATGAAGGTTTGATGAGTTATTTACAGATGTACAGTACTGGGGTGTGTTATGTGTCGTTCAGGTGGGATATGGCCTGGGGGGAAAAACTGTTCTTGTGTCTGGCTGTTTTGGTGCTTAGTGATCTGTAACGCCAGCCAGAGAGCAACAGTTCAAAGAGAGAGTGAGCTGGGTGTGAGGGGTCCAAAGTGACTTTCTTAGCCTTTTTCCTCCTTTTTCCTAAATGATGACAACTTTCATTTTTGAGTGCTCTATCCCTTCAATTTGATTTCCCTTATGATCTTTTCCTTTGCCAAAGCTTATGTCTAGATTTGAAAATACTGTATTGACACTAAAGGGATAGTTTACCCAAAAATTTAAATTCTGTCATCATTTATGTTGTTCCAAAGCATGAGTTTCTTTCTTCTGCTAAGCACAGAAGATGATATTTTGAAGAAAGTGGATAACCAAACAGTTGGCGGTGCCCATTGACTTCCATAGTATTTCTTCCGTACTATGGGAGTCAACAGTTATATTCTTTTGTAGTCAGCAGAAGGAAATTCATATGGGTTTGGAAAAACATTTTAATTTGTGGGTGAACTATCCCTTTAATTGTTGTTGTATGGAAAAGAGCTGCCAATAGATTCTTCAAAGTTTCTACTTTGTGTTCCACAGAAAAAAAAAAACATATACAGGTTTAGAGTGTGAGGTAAATAATGACCCATTTAAATCCCCACTAAATGGGTTCTGAAAGAGGACAAACTGTAAGTAAACACAGTGGAGCTGGTTTTGTTTTTACCTTGGCTTTCTTCATACGATTCATCACATTCCCAAGGTCCTCCATATCGATGACGGAACCATGAGATTTCTCTTCCTCAGCGGAGGACTCTGCATCACTGCTGGACTCCATCAGCTCCTCCTGAAATCCAAACAGAGCTGTAAGCTTTGGTGGGCACATCTATATTATACCCAAACCATGAAAACATCTATGTGGAGAAATGTTTTCCATTCAAATATTTCAGCAGTTATTATGCATGTCCCATATTTTTGTCAACTGAACCAGAGATAGCGATCATTTGATTCTTTTGAGTCAGTTCTTTCTCTCCATTGAATTGGCTAACGGGTTCGCAAAACACTCTGAATTAATTCACATTTGTACAGACAGCTCTCTCAAATTATCATCTGAAGCAATTTCTCCATCAGTAAAGCTGACAGTATCAAGACAACAAAGAACAAAGAGCATGGGATGAAGTAGATAATCACCTTCAACTGAAACAAAAGTATACTTTTTGAGAGGTAACAGCCTTATGCTGTGTCATGTCAATATGAAGCTTTTCACACCAAGTGGCTGCTTTTCAGTTGTTTTCCTATGTGAACATGCACTACAGTTTAGTTTCTCTCACTGATCATTTGGTTTGACAACTCAAGCTTAATAGTTACATGAATGGTAGACATACTCTATAGAAAATCTGAACTAACTTCAGAATTCTTTATTTAGTTTTTTTTTTTTTTTCAAAAAAAGAAAATAAAGAACATTTCCACTCTATGCACAACTGATGAAATCCTGAAGGTACCATGTGATATACAATATGAGTAAATATTACATCTTTAAACAATATATTAAAAGATGTAATGGCAATAATGCTGGGCAGGATTTCATCCATCAGGATTTGGTTGAATCAAAAGTCAGATGTAATATTATTTGTTAAAAAGTCACCACCATGATACTAGGTTTATCTAGGTTAGCAAGGGTGCTCTGGCTGGTGGTTTACTGTAAAAAAAAAATCAATTAAAAAAAAAAAGCCCTCTATAATATTCTGGTATCTAGATATGGCTCAGCTCGCACCTGCTCTGGATTTGTGGGACAATTGCAAGTTTGATTGCTTAGAGAGCAGGGATGTGCACCATGACTAATTTCATCAATGTTTAAATAAAAATGTTGTATCTGACCAAATTGACTAGTCTAACAAACACCTATAAGGCAGTCTGTACAAGTCATCTATTTGAAAAACGCTACATAATCTATGAATCAAACAGTCAAATTCCATATTGAATGTAGCAGCAATATTATAAATACATGCAACAAAATCACAAAAAAATAGCTTGATGTGTACTGGCAGGTTTGAAGGGTATTCTATTTGTTAGGATATTGATATAGGATCTATTGTTGTCAAGTAAGTTTTTCATTCACAATGTTTCCCCTAGTTTTTCCCAATGTCTATTTGTGGCATATCATTTAGTCGACTAGTCTCCTTTTTCCACAAAACAGGTGATAGTTGCAGATTGCAGATAAATATATTTAGTAGTGCTGTCAAACGATTAATCGCGATTAATCACATCCAAAATAAAAGTTTTGTTTACATAATAAATGTATGTGTACTGTTTTATTATATATATATATATATATATATATATATATATATATATATATATATATATATATATATATATATATATACACACACACACACACACATACATACAGTATATATTTTGAAAATATTTACATGTATATACATTTATATATTCATGTCATTATGTTTTATATTATATATAAATATTTTTAATATATAAACATAGCCTATTTTTCTTAAATATATACATGCATGTGTTTGTATTTATATATACATAATAAATATACACAGTACAGACTCATTTATTATGTAAACAAAAACTTATTTTGGATGCGATTAATCGTTTGACAGCACTAATATTAAAATAAATATATTGTTCTAATCTTTTGTGACTACATCCATCTAAAAATATTAACAAATATGTATGAATTGACAGGTAAGGATTTTATTACTTAGAACCTCTGACACTTGCATAAAAAAGCTGAATTAAATATTTTGGATATTAAAATGCATTTTTGATAGACTTCTAAAAGGCAGCGATATGTTTATTTGTGTGCAAGCTAGGCATTAGCAGTCATTTGTTTAGTTTCGTTTGGCTCTCTAGCAAGTTCTGAAAGCGTTCGAGTTGAAATCCAGAGCTAGTTCAGTGGGAAAGGAGGAAAATGGGGTCAGTTTTGATTTCAAGTACCTTTAAGGTTATTAAACATTATTTAAACCACTCAAAGGAGCTTAACTTCATGAAAACAATGTTCCCTATAAGTATTTGAGTAAAGAATATGAGAGGGACATCTAAGAGAATAAAATTTCCTCCGAAGTCAGTAATGTCACCCCCGCTGTTCAGATCCCATTTACATGAGTGCAGCACAGACTGCAGGGGAACACTCTGCTCTCGGGATGTGCAGAGCGAGAGCTGTTACCATGACTACATGTGTTCAAAGACATCAGAGAGGAGGGCTGGCTTGCCTCAGAGTTGTTCTTCTCAGCGAGCGACTGGCTGTCCTCTGCCTCCTCCTTATGTTTCTTCTTATTCTTGCAGCTGCCGTTCTTGCACTTGCCAGAGCAGGCTTTCTTCTCACCCTTGGCCAGGGCCTGCAGCCGGTTCAAGAACTTTGCTTTCCAGGCCTGGAAATCGGCTTGCACGCTGCCGTGACGGCTCTTCACAACGTTGCAGTCGCCTTCTCCTCTGGTCATGATCCGGGCAGCGCTCAGCATCCACAGCCACTTATCTATGTTCTTACTGACCTGGATACAGAAAGTATATTCAGTGTAAGATTCAACACAGTCCCATCAAAAATGGAGTGAAAAATGAAGGTGTGTCTCACAGTGTTGTAATGGCCAACATAAACGGAGTTCCCCAGCCCAAAGACGGCATATCTCATTCCCTTCAGGTAGGTTTTCCCATATCGGAAGTCTGTGGAGGTTTCCTCAAGCCATTTACAGAACCATTCGGCGCTCTCAGTGGGTTGCCCGTCTGTGTATGTGGCCACCAGAAACACACAGATCATCTTGCTTGTGCACTAGAGAATAAATTATATGTGAGCATTAAGAAATTTTTAACATGGTACTCATGGAAGCAGCTCACTACTAAGAGCACTAAACGTGTGAAACGTCTGGATCTTATTTCCCTAAAATCAAAAAACAAACTTATAAAATATGATCCAGACATTTACTGACCATTTGTGTTATTCACCCAAACTGTTATTAATATTTAAAACAGAGCAAACATCATGAATAAACCATCCTATAGCATTTATAAACAGGGTTGTTATTGTTACCTATAAACATTAACAAAAAACTGTTGCTTAAAATGAAAAAAAATAAATAAATAAATTCTAAAAAGGTACAATTTTTTTGCAAAAATAAAATATATAAAATAAATAAAACTACTAATAAATAAAAATTAAAAACTATAGAGAAATATTAAACATTAATACATTAAAGGGACACAACCTAATTCAAAACATTATCAAAAACTACAATAATATATAATGATACTGAATAATAGTGCTGCTTATAACACTGTATGGCCTGGTTTCACAGACAGGGCTTAGACTAAGCTAGATTTACGCCATAGTTCAATTAGGACATTTAAGTAATTTTTATAAACGTCCCTTAGAAAAAAAAAAAACATTACTGGTGTCCCTCTTGAGACAAAACAAAGCATTGATGTATTTTAAGATCAATCAGTGAAAGTTTCTTTCAGCTGAAACAGCTAAGACTTACATTTTAGTCTGGGACTAGGCTTAAGCCTTGTCTGTGAAACCGGGGGTATAAATGCTGAGAGGAACAAAACTCAGGTTAGACTTTGCTGTGACTGTCCTGTGACAGATAGATTTGTCTCAGCTTTGCTCTGATTGAGAGTGTGAGAACAGACAAATTAAAATTCAAAACATTATTCATTCAAAGCATTTTTTCAGTTTTGGTATTGATGTAGTTTTGTGTTCTGCCTTTGCCTGGTAGTACAGAAGTTATTTAAGGAAACGAAAATATTTAATTATGTTACTTTGCTTTTAATACTCTTGGGGGTTTAATATTTAAGCTCTGCTGATATAAAAGGCAAATCATTTTACATTCTGCTCAGGGAGAAGTATTGTGATTAACTGCCAGCCGGAAGATCTATATTCCCTGTAAATGTTATCGTGGTTAAGTGGTAATTGAAAGATATGAAGCTCATAGTAATTCCTGTGATATTCTTAGAGCTGAAAGTGAAATACTTATGCAAGCATGACAAATCCTGAAGTTTAAATCATCCATTTCTACTTCCTCGACTACATACTACAGCAACAAAAAAAATGAAATTGATCAGCCTGTATGGGGCCAGAGAAGCACATGCTACGCTCACCTCCTCAGCCAGTCTGTCCTCTGGGTCGTACTCTTTCATATCTATAACCTCACACTGGATCCCCTGAGCAATGACGTCTCCAGCTAGCTCTTTTGCAAAACCCTAGGCAGAGTTAAAACAGTAGATTACAACCACATCACACAGTTGCATTTAATTCTTTAAAATAAATAAATAAATAAAATAATTATAATAATTACACTGCCGGTCAAAAACTCTGAACTCCAATTTTTATGTTTAACATATAATCTAACTTTTTTTTCAGGATTCTTTGATGAATAGAAAGTTCAAAAGAAAAGCATTTATTTGAAATATAAATCTCTTAACATTATAACATTATCAATTTAATGCGTCCGTACTGAATTACAAAAATTATAATTTAAAAAATAAAAAACACCTTTTGAATGGCAGCATATTATGGCTTCCACAAAAATATTAAGCAGTTTTCAACATTGACAATAATATTAAATGTCACTTGAGCATCAAATCAGCATATTAAAAAGATTTCTGAAGGCTCATGTGACACCAGAGTAATTATGCTGAAAATTCAGCTTTGTATCACAGGAATAAATTACTTATAAAAGTATACTGAAATAAATAACAGTTATTTCAAATTGTAAAAATATTTCACAATATTACCATTTTACTGTATTTTTAATCAAATAAATGCAGAATTGGTGAGCAGTCTGAGCACAAGTAACAAACTTTCTAAAAATTCCTAATTTGACCACCAGTGTATACAAACCTTTGCAGTTCCTGTCTGTGATCCATAGAACACTTTGACCCCAGAAACATGAATGACTTTTTCAGTTTCAGGTGAAAGTTCTTGCTTTTTCACAGATTTATAAAGCACAGGACGTACAGGATCGACCATTTTTTTCTATAAAGGAAAAATACAATCTATTAAGCTGTGTTTATTAGCAACCAAGAAAAAAACAACTAACAAAAACTAAGTAGCAGAGAGGCGTACACACTTCATTACCTTTTTAAAAAGCATGTTCACAGTAAACCAGACTCCTATGAGAACAGCAGCAGTAGTGTACACATATAACCTATTCTGCCACACAGTCAGCAGACAGCTCTCGGTGAAATCCCAAACATCATTCAAAGCTCCTGTGAATGCACGGGAATACAGTTTGCACGCTGACTTGTCGGGAAATATGTAAACAAATAATAAGCGACAGTTTTTGATGAGACAGACAAGCGATATAGAACAATGTGTCAAAACTTAGTGAGATGCCTATCTAGTTAGCATTTTTACTATTACAGCAGCGTTTAAAAACACTTAAACTGGAAAAGCGCCTGTGTTGTCTAGCAATGCTGTCTAGATAGAAAGCTCACAAGATTTTGAAACACAGCCTAACCGCAAAACTCGTACTATCTATAACATTGAGAGTGCCGTGCAAAAATGAGTGCATATGCATTTAAAGTATCGCAGTACTGTTGATATATAATCTGATTAACAGTTTAATTTAACTGCTGCTTGTCAGCCATGCGTTGCAATATAAATAAACCCTACCTGGCTTCTCAGCGCCGACTGTACAATACAGCAAACACGATACCACCGCTAAAAACAACATCTTCTGTTGTCTATAACACACACGGGTCTGTTTATAAATCTATAGCAACAGCCAGACAAACATCTAACTTCATATGTTGCATGTAAATAACTGGCTAACTTTACGACTGCACGTCGAAGGACGCCGCCATATTGTTATTGACAGGAATGCTGGGAAAATTAGGTCATCATATAACTCTCCACGTGATTCTTCACCACTTGAATTACTTAAATCATGTAATAAACAACATTAAGTGATACGACTTAAGTAACATTATTGTTATGGAATAAGGTAATTCGTTAAGGCTAATATTTTAATATATAATAATGTCCCTACATTTATTTCACATAAAACAAATAACACTTTTAATTTTTATAGTTTATTCAGGTTTTAAAAATTCCACTTCTACAAACAAATTTATTACAGATTGTTCAACATCCCACTTTGTACTAAAAATGCATTCTGCATGTTTTCTGAAAGACAATAAAAAATTAAAGATGGATTATTGTGTAAGACCCATTATTAATCCGCATGTTTTGTACAAATATGTCTTCTTTGACATTTCTACATGAAATCACAGACTCTTGGTCTTTTGCTGGTTTTTGCGCTTGTGACGGACGACTGCGAGAGTAGTGAAAAAGTTTCCTGCAAACAGAACCAGAAAGCAGAATCCACACATGGACACCTGCAAAAAAAAAAGAGGTCGAGAGGTTATTGCAGCTTCAAGATCACTGTCTTAATTTATTCATAATCTTTAGCTAAGTGAGTGGATTTTACTTATTATTTTATTTTGATATTGTGGAAAGGTCTACAAAACAATCTGACCTGCCATTCTTTACTTTCAGGCATCTGAGCCATTCTGAAGAGAGAAATACTGTTCCAAAGCTGCCAGAACTGTGACACATTGACCGAGATATACAGTAAATGATTACTTTCATAAGGCAATTCATATGCTGTTCCATTTTCAAAGGTGTATTCTTTATATATGACAAATTATGCTTTGAATTTATATATTCTATAGGAAATACAAACACGTACATGGCCCAGGAAGAGAAAGGGAAGAAGAAATGTCAGCCCCCGCCACATCCACGACTGAAAGCCTTCTGTGTAAACAAAAGACCATTTGATATAAAGTTTTACACTGTCCGATTTTCTTTATACTGTAAACCCAGAAATCCTTACCAACAGTCAAATCCAAGTTGTGTCTTTCTCCCAGTGCTTTTAGCCTGTAGAGACACCCACTTTGATAGTAGTACTGAAGACACTGCACAAAGCCTGCGAGAGAAAGTGATACGTTTGCCTTCAGAATCGCTCAATATTGCACTGTTGTTATTTTTCCCACAACAGATGTTTTACAAGGTGGTGTATCGATGGAGAGTTTGTAACTTACTTTGATACAAACAATACGCCAGGAATTGGTTCCTGAAAGACTGGTATGTTTCACCATCTGGCCTACATATACAACAGAAATGTTGTTTGAGGGCAAACCAGTTGTAGCAGAAATTCACTGATTCTCATTTATTGCTTCAATGCTTATCAGGGTTATTTTAGTATACTACTACTATACTACTGTACTTAGTTTTTTATATTTTGAAAAAGCTTTTATTTTTATATTTCCTGTTTTCATTTTAAGTTAAAGTTGTAATAATTTTGTTGTTTTTTTATGTCATTCATTAATTTTTATTTCAGTATTAGTTTTAGTTATTTAGCACATCAAGATAAACTAAATGAAAAAAGTGTTGCCTTGGCAAAGTTTTAAGTTTTTTTTAAAGTTTAAGTTAAAGTTTATTTCAAATAGCAAAAAAATGTTTTATGGTTTTTCATTTTAATAACTCGTTCTAATTGTGCTGATGCATTTAAAACCAACATAAAATTGTGTCTATTTAAATTTTTTCACATTCCTGGATTCCTCAATGATTTACATGTTAATGTTATTCCAGAGAAAACAACTGCAGTGATATTTTAGTATTATTTTCATACTATTACTGTATTTATTATTTTATTAAATTAGGTCATTTTAGTTTAAGTTCGTTATGTGCTTTTGTCAATATTAGTTTTGTTTTTAATATTTAGCTTTCATTTTTATTTTTATTTTAGGACTTTCAGTATTTCAACTTATAATTCTATTGTTCTTATTGTATTTTATAATTATTTATTTTAGTTTGTTGCTATTTTATCTAATATTTATTTTTAGTTTTATTTAATACAAATATTACAAATTTTAAATAGTTTTAGTTTTGGTTATCCACCTTTTTCTTCCCGTAAAAATGGGCGTGGCCATTCGTAAACTCTATGGGTCTGGCTTCCGGTCTCATCCGCGTCCAGCTATTTTTAGTTACAAAACCGTTTGTTTTGCTGCTTGATATTGAAAACTGGTGTGTCTTATTATATTATTTTAATGTACAGTGGTGTGAAAAATTGCTGGCCCCCTTCCTGATTTTTTATTTTTTTGCATGTTTGCCACACTTTAATGTTTCAGATCATCAAACAAATTTAAATATTAATCAAATATAACAATTGTGTGAAAAAGTGTTGGAAAAGGTTATAAAGCCATTTCTAAAGCTTTGGGACTCCAGCGAACCACAGTGAGAGCCGTTATCCACAAATGGCGAAAACATGGAACAGTGGTGAACCTTCCCAGGTGTGGCCGGCCGACCAAAATTACCACAAGAGCGCAGCGACGACTCATCCAAGAGGTCAAAAGACCCCAGAACAACATCCAAAGAACTGCAGGCCTCACTTGCCTCAGTTAAGGTCAGTGTTCATGACTCCACCATAAGAAAGAGACTGGGCAAAAATGGCCTGCATGGCAGAGTTCCAAGACGAAAACCGCTGCTGAGCAAAAAGAACATAAAGGCTCGTCTCAGTTTTGCCAGAAAACATCTTGATGATCCCCAAGACTTTTGGGAAAATACTCTGTGGACTGACGAGACAAAAGTTGAACTTTTTGGAAGGTGTGTGTCCCATTACATCTGGCATAAAAGTAACACAGCATTTCAGAAAAAGAACATCATACCAACAGTAAAATATGGTGGTGGTAGTGTGATGGTCTGGGGCTGTTTTGCTGCTTCAGAACCTGGAAGACTTGCTGTGATAAATGGAACCATGAATTCTGCTGTCTACCAAAAAATCCTGAAGGACAATATACGGCCATCTGTTCATGACCTCAAGCTGAAGCGAACATGGGTTCTGCAGCAGGACAATGATCCAAAACACACCAGCAAGTCCACCTCTGAATGGCTGAAGAAAAACAAAATGAAGACTTTGGAGTGGCCTAGTCAAAGTCCTGACCTGAATCCTATTGAGATGCTGTGGCATGACCTTAAAAAGGCGGTTAATGCTCGAAAACCCTCCAATGTGGCTGAATTACAACAATTCTGCAAAGATGAGCGGGCCAAAATTCCTCCACAGTGCTGTAACAGACTCATTGTAAGTTATCGCAAACGCTTGATTGCAGTTGTTGCTGCTAAGGGTGGCCCAACCAGTTATTAGGTTTAGGGGGCAAGCACTTTTTCACACAGGGCCATGTGGGTTTGGATTTTGTTTTCCCTTCATAAAAAAAAAAAAAAAAAAACTTCATTTTAAAACTGCATGTTGTGTTTACTTGTGTTATATTTGATTAATATTTAAATTTGATGATCTGAAACATTAAAGTGTGACAAACATGCAAAAAAATAAAAAATCAGGAAGGGGGCAAACAATTTTTCACACCACTGTATTATCTTAATTGTGAACACACTGGTTTGTAGTGCGAACAGTTTTACCGTTTACTGCACATTGTTATTCTTCTCATTATTTACCTAAAGCGGCTAATGAACCGGAAGTCTTGCCCATAGATATTTAGTTAGTTTAGTTAAGTTTAGTTAAGACAACAAAACTGGCGTGTTGTCTTTGTAATATTTAATCAAGATGTAATAACTTGCTCTTGCACTTACTATCTGTCCTTTTCCACTGGTGTCACTTTGGTCAGGCTATTTCATTCAAAAATTTAATTCAAAAGTACATCACACTACAAAAATAACATGCGAATGACAATTTATATTGATTTTAAGGCCAAACTTGAGTAGGTCTGAAATGAATAGTTTGAAATGACTCACCAGGTTAGCATGACTCCAGACAGAAAGGTGGAAATGTAATGGTGGAAAACCCACCAGCCTTTAATCCTAATATAAAAATATAAAAATAAATAAATAAATAAATAAATAAAATTCAAAGGCTGTACAGATGGCACAAGCCAAAAAGAGAAGGGCCTTGAGACAGCTTATTAAACTCATTACTGATCAAACATTTCTTGTGTGACAGCAGCAATGCACATCTTCAAACCTGAAATGTCTCTTAGACAGTTTCATCTGACAGTTTCTGACCTGGATCCATTGCTGATGAGGATGCTTTCACGAATCGTCAGTGTGCAATAGTACCAAACCAACAGAAAGTTAAGAAGGGCATCCACAACTCTACAGACACACAACAAAGACAGGCATGAAATGTGATTTGAGAGAAAGTGTGTCCGTCAGACCTGTGTGAACTCAGTCTTACCTGTAGCTGATGAAGAAGCGACAAGCGAAGGTCAGCAGGAACAAAGTCACAGTCACATACAGCTTGAATCTTTCATACTCATCCTTGTATTCAGCTCTAGAATAAAAAGTTTACAGGTATAAGTTGACGTATTCAATACTGTATTCTACAAAAGCTGAAAGAAATTAATGTATGTATTTATTTAAAGTTTAAATGTAAATTAGTTATTATTCTATTTTGTTGTCAATTCTTTGTTTAAATAAATATAATTTAGTTTTTGAATAATAAATGTATTTATTCTTAAATTGTAAACACAAAATCTATTTGCCAAATGCAAACGGTGCAAGAAAACTCCAGATATATTCTCTGAAAACAAGCCTTAATTTCTTATGAAAAATAAATATATCATGTATGTATAAAGTCAACAAAGTTATCTATTGATATTCAGTATTTAAGTACATTTGAAATATTTTAAAGTGTATCTTTTTTGGTGCTTACTTGGCTTCTTTGCTTGGAAGGTTGACATTCACACTCCCAAGGACAAGATTGAGATAAATCCTTGAAAAGATAAGCAAAAATAACAAATAATATGTATCTACAACTTCTGATAATAAAAGCTTAGTTGAAACAACCTTTCATTTGAACAATCTTTCAGTACCCATTTTTCTTAGGAAGAAATGATTCCATTTGAAAGATTAGGCTCGGCACATTTCGGATGTGATCTTTGGCCTCCTTAATCTCATTCCTCTCCTCTTCTGTCAGTCCTTTATTAAATCTTTGATTGGGAACGCAAATTGCACATTATCAGGCAACAATCATATTCAATAAAGCTTCAGCATAACAAAAAAAACACATTTTATTTACTTAGTCAAAGCCTTTAAATTCTCCTTTAAATTCTTTTTCTGTCGAGTAATGGAGGCAGCAAAGCTCTTTTGAAGTTTGGAGACTTCCTCTAGCTTCTGCAGGTAAAGCCGATGGGCCTCCTGGACACATAAATGCTTTATTTAGTGAAGGTCTATTGTTATATGGACATTCAGAACAAATTCAGAAAAACATTTACCTGAAGCTGCTGCAGTTCTTTCTCCTGAAGCTTCCATTCTTGAAGGGCTTTTGCAAGTGCTGTCGACATGTAGAACTTTATCAGTTACAATTATTCAGTTTAACTAACCAGGTTCCTATCTTTGATTAGGCAAATTCAGTAAAAAACCAACTGTGATGGAAACACAGCAATGTCTTAAATGCTGTATTTAAAGAGAGCTTCAGTTTAGAAGCAATTCAATTGACAATCTTTGTCGTATATCTGATTTCTTAGCGATTGCAATATACGTTTGAACTTTGTATTGAACTTTGAAAGACCAACTTGACTGACCTTTGACACACTTGCTTGCAATATGTCAGAAGGGCTGCATATTTAGAGCAACACTGTGAATTCTAACCTATGGTGGAATTGTGTACAACGTTGAATTGTGTTTATTACAGACATTCATTGCACATCTAAATAGATTATTACTTTAGAGAATATAGTCTAGTCATTCATGCTGAAGTCTCATGCCTTGGTTGCATAATCCAATAATCCCTCATAAATTCCACTGATGTAAAATAACTCTTGTAGAGTAAGAGAATGGCTGAAACAATGAGATCTTGAACTTTAGTCGAGAGATAACACCTTTCATACTTTACATCATGCGTGCAGCATTCAACTGAAATATAGAGAATTTTGTTTTAACATCTTTAACTGACTGTCATTTCAGTTTCACTGTAATTTCAATTAATACAGCGCACTTTGGTGTCCCATTAATTTAATTAGTTTTTTAAACATTAGAGACAAAAATTCCATGTTTTTGTGAGTATTATGTCACATAAATTTTGTGGTAGCCTATATATGTGCATTTTTATTAAATTTACTTACAATTTTGATGTTATATATATATATTTATTGCTAGAAAATTACAAAATCACACAAATAAGGGTATTTTTTTATTTAGACATGAAAAGAAGATTAAACAACTTTTAAAAAAATTATATTTTAAAGGGATAGCTCATCCAAAAACAAAATCTTCATCATTTACTCGCTCTCAAGTTGTTCAAAATAAGTTTCTTTCTTCTGTTGAACATAAAAGAAAATATTTGATGTTTGTAAGTAAACATATTGACGGTGGCCATTGACTTCCATACTATTTTTTTTCCATACTTATTTTTCTTTTATATATAAGTCAATGGCTACCGTCAACTTGAGGGTGAGTATGATGACAGAATCTTCATTTTGGGTGAACGATCACTTTAATCGCCTTCTTTCACTGACTCTTTGTTGTAAAGAAAAACAGTTTAAATTTTTTGTTTAAAGCGGAAAGGATCTGACACAAAGGACTTTATTTGTCCATGAGCATCCTCTTGTGTTCACTCGTGTCATCAGACTCGTGTAGTGCGCATGCGCGTTCCTGCGACTGTAGTATTATTACTGACTCAAGCAATATGTAAACTGCGCAGGGGGGTGGCCTGTCAAGAAACACTGGATTGCAAGCCCACGGGTGGGTTAACAGAGAAATGCATGACGGTGCAAATAAAGAAGGCTCTAATTTGACTGTCACTACATGCTCTGTCTTAAAGCTTCACTCGTCTTTCTTCTGATCGCTGTTAAAGCGCGGCGGCGGCTGGCCAGCGGTGCTGGAGGATACCGGCCGGTGCGTTGACTTCTGCAGAGATTGTCGCGTTTTACGTTACTTTTCAATGAATTGTAGTTATATACGTGGCTTTACAGGACTGACTTGCTTGTCCGACTGATAAAAGTAAAAATGAGCGCCGCGGTTTATGTTTTATCCACGGTTACCGGATATGTGGTCACCTCGGCGTTACTGCTCAAGCGCCCGTCTCTGCTGCATCGGCGGAAGAAAGAAGCCTTCCGGAGCAGACACATCTCACACCGCGGCGGTGAGTGCTTTATCACGTCTACAGCACTCCGAGGCTTTTCATCGTTTATCCAAGCAATCTTTTTCCTTGTACTCCAATAAAACCTAGTGAACAGTGATGTTACAAAATGCTGACTAGGTAGGAAGCTCACTAGGTTTTGAGACACAGTCTCAATGAATCTTACAGGGTTACATTCATAGCATTGCTGACTTTAGCCTTAAGTCATGCACTTGGAACATTTTTGTCTTCTATGTAATGGAAATCCTGTTTTTTATCTTTAAGTCATAGTACCTTCATGTTGGTTCAGAGGGTTCATCATTGACTTTATTGACTACACACTGGAGTGTGGACTGTGAATCCTTGAATACTGCAGAAATTACATGCAGTCTGAACACAAACATCACTTGAAGAAATTAGTTGACTAATAAAAGCATATACCAGGCACTGCTATTATTGTTTCTCTTCATCTGCAGGAGCTGGTGAGAACTTGGAGAACACAATGGCAGCCTTCAGGCAGTGAGTTTCTCAGTTGGCGGTGATTTATTGCTTGGATTTGCACTGATGAGTACGACTGTACTAAAACCTAACATGCTTAGTTAACTTTGTATACTTGATCTTGAAGAATTCAGAAGCAGCTGAAGTGTTTCTTCATCATTCATCCAAGTGGCATTATCAGTTGATGACAAAATTGTGTTTTTTTTTTTTTTTTTACGAGGATCAGGGCTGCGTTTCCAAAAAGCATCGTAAGCCTAAGTTGATCGTAGAACCATTGGTTTCAGTGGATGTACTTAAGCTTACGATGCTTTTGGGAAACGCAGCCCTGGATGAAAATCTTCATGTTCATGAGTTATGAACAGATGCTTCCTTAACTCATCTGTTGTACATTTTCTTCTTCCTCAGCGCTGTTCAACTGGGCACTGACATGTTGGAGCTGGACTGTCATTTGACCAAGGATGAGCAGGTGGTGGTGTTGCACGATTCCAACCTGAAGCGGTCGACTGGAATTAATGCATACATTTCAGATGTGGCTTATGCTGTGAGTAGAGAAACTTCAAACATCTTGTATTCACAATTGCAGTCCAAATGTTTCAAGGCTTGACTAATTTGTAGTAGGCCTTAAACCCTAATGTCAGTATGTAAATGCATGCTATATTCTGAAAGTGTTTGTGTGTGTTTGTCTTCTTAGGATCTTCCACCTTACCTTTGTAAACTTGGGGTGTCTTTCAAACGAGGTGAGTGTTTAGTCCAGGTAATGTTCAACAAATCTGAAGGTATAATTAAGCAGATTCCCAACGTGTCTGTAGTGTTACTAATATGCTACATTGAAGTACAAAACTGAGACCACCTTAAAAATCTGGGATTGAAAATCTAAACTGAAAAAAATGCTTTGCTTAGAAATAGCTAGTAAATTTGATGAATACATTACAAATTTGAAGTAGAAATACTGAAATAGTATTTTATTGTAGAATATAAAATGAATAAGAAAAAACTTTTTCTGATCCATTTCTTTGTCACTAATCAAATGAAAGTAAATTTGTAACATTGATCACTTCTATTATGAAATTCATTTTTTTCGACTTTTCAGTTCATACTTTCACTCAAATTTCAGTTCATCTTTTTACTCAATTGAAATCCAAAACAGATGCACATGTGGTCTTGGTTTTTCAGCCACTGTATAAATGTTTCAAATATGTTTTGTATACATTTAATGGTATGTCCAACTATTACATTATTCCTGATGTGTTTCAGAGTGCTACTGTGAAGGAGGAGATGACAAACGCATCCCTCTGCTGAGAGACGTGTTTGAAGCTTTCCCAAGCACCCCTGTAAACATCGACATCAAGGTCAACAATGACACTCTCATCAAGAAGGTTTGTGGGCCCCTGCTGTCCCACTCATATTTCATTTCCTTGAATCCTTTGTCTGTCCAGCTGCTTGTCACCACTAAAATGAATCAGGTTGGTGAGACCAGTTCACCGAAGCAAAATAGATTTTTACTTTTTTTCTGTCAGGTGTCTGAGCTGGCTGTCCGATACAACAGGGAGCATCTGACCGTCTGGGGAAACTCCAGCAACGAAATCGTTAAGAAATGTTACAAAGAGGTAATACACTGGTTATTAGTAAACAACATAACTGAACAATAAAGTATGCAAAATGTCAATATCTGACGTTTTTCTGTTTGTTTTGTAGAACCCACAAATCCCAGTCTTTTTCAGTTTGCCCAGAGTGCTGCTGTTACTCGGTCTTTTCTACACAGGCCTCCTACCATTCGTCCCGCTTAAGGAACAATTCCTGGAGATTCCCATGCCTTCAATCATTTCCAAGTGAGGAACATGCATTTTAGTCATACATGCACTATATTGCCAAAAGTATTGGGACACCCCCTTCTAACGAACAGATTTGACTACTTTATTAATTTCCACAAATGTTAATTTGTGTTAATGTTAAAGCATATAATGATATTCTAGGGAATTGTGTGCTTCTAATTTTATAGCAAGAGTTTGGACAGGAGCCTTTTTTATTCTAACATGACAATCCCTCTGTGTATAAGGCAAGGTTCAAAAAGAAATGATTGATTGTGTGGAAGAACTTGACTGGTCTGCAGAAAGCCACTTTAAATGCAGACCTTAAGCCAAAAACTCATCACCAAACACCACTTGTACATATGGGTACAGTCATTTTAGACATTTCCAAAAACTGTTGCAACAGAGATGCAAATACAATTTTTAAATACATGAATTATGTTTCCATCTCTGTTGCCACAGTTTTGGAAGTGCCTTTTTCTGTTCTAAAGAAGGGGGTGTCCCAATACGTTTGTCCATATAGTGAACGTACAAGACATTGGTGTTTGGTAAAGAGTTTTTGGCTCAAGGTCTGCATTTAAAGTCACACCAGTTGTTCAACTGGCTTTCCGCAGACCAGTCAAGTTCTTCCACACTGACTCAATCAATCATTTCTTTTTGAACCTTGCCTTATACACAGAGGCATTGTCATGTTAGAATAGAAAAGGGTTCTGTCCAAACTGTTGCTATAAAATTAGAAGCACACACAATTCCCTAGAATATCATTATATGCTTAAACATTAACCCTCTGGGGTCTGAGGTGATTTTGGGGCCCTTGAGATGTTTTGACATGCCCTGACATTTGTGCTTATTTCAGCTACTTATAACATAACTATTGGCCAACATGTATTTTTTTTTGTGTGTGTGTTCAGCACAAACTGTGCTACAATAATATGTGAGCAAGATTGATGTATATGTTTGCATTTTTTAGAAAAAAAAATATTATGCGTGGTTAGTAAGTTTTGGGGGGGAAATGTAGCTGAAATAAGGCCATAAAACATACTAAATAGTTCTGAATAAGACTTTTGAGTAATCAGTCTTGTAGGCTAGAATATTCATGTCAAAATGATGTGAAAATCATCTTGCTTACTCCTTCACAGAAACCAATACAGGTGCATCTCAATAAATTATAATGTCGTGGAAAAGTTCATTTATTTCAGTAATTCAACTCAAATTATGAAACTCGTGTATTAAATAAATTCAATGCACACAGACTGAAGTGGTTTAAGTCTTTGGTTCTTTTAATTGTGATGATTTTGGCTCACATTTAACAAAAACCTACCAATTCACTATCTCAACAAATTAGAATACTTCATAAGACCAATAAAAAAAACATTTTTAGTGAATTGTTGGCCTTCTGGAAAGTATGTTCATTTACTGTATATGTACTCAATACTTGGTAGGGGCTCCTTTTGCTTTAATTACTGCCTCAATTCGGCGTGGGATGGAGGTGATCAGTTTGTGGCACTGCTGAGGTGGTATGGAAGCCCAGGTTTCTTTGACAGTGGCCTTCAGCTCATCTGCATTTTTTGGTCTCTTGTTTCTCATTTTCCTCTTGACAATACCCCATAGATTCTCTATGGGGTTCAGGTCTGGTGAGTTTGCTGGCCAGTCAAGCACACCAACACCATGGTCATTTAACCAACTTTTGGTGCTTTTGGCAGTGTGGGCAGGTGCCAAATCCTGCTGGAAAATGAAATCAGCATCTTTAAAAAGCTGGTCAGCAGAAGGAAGCATGAAGTGCTCCAAAATGTCTTGGTAAACAGGTGCAGTGACTTTGGTTTTCAAAAAACACAATGGACCAACACCAGCAGATGACATTGCACCCCAAATCATCACAGACTGTGGAAACTTAACACTGGACTTCAAGCAACTTGGGCTATGAGCTTCTCCACTGTAGGAAACTTTTTCCTCGTCGAAGCAGAGACCAGGAGACGTTGGGATATCTCTCAAGCAGAAGTTTCTCTTTATTGAGAACTCGCTGTGCGTCACTGCAGTCATCCAAGTCCGACAATAGCTCAGCATAGTAGAGTTTATACCTTTCAAGGGGGAGGGATCCATAGAGGTGGAGACAATCTAAACAAAGCATGCAAATGCAGTACAGGAATCAGCCCGTTACCTGAATTTCCCCATCCCTGATCTCATCAGCATAACAGTGTCATTCAAATGCATAGGTACTAATCCAATCAGCCTGACAGTATCGCCCATACCTTCACATTATCATAGAGACAAAGGCACAGCTGTGCCTGGAGCTTAGCATTTACCTTTAACTTGAGACCCTACTCAATGGTCAGGAAGGGCATAAAGACAAAAGGTTAATGTCTCAGACACCTGGGCTGCCTGACTTGATCTTCTTAGAATGTCATCATCTTTACCTCAAAATGTAAAACACAATGTACTATTACATTGGAACCTAGATTTACCATTTTATAAATTTGTAATCCAACACCACCTTGGTTTCCAAATGAAATACAAAACTTGCTCTCATCTGAAAAGAGGACTTTGGACCACTGGGCAACAGTCCAGTTCTTCTTCTCCTTAGCCCAGGTAAGACGCACAAGAGGAATACGACAACTGTAGCCAAATTCCTTGACACGTCTGTGTGCGGTGGCTCTTGATGCCTTGACCCCAGCCTCAGTCCATTCCTTGTGAAGTTCACCCAAATTCTTGAATCGATTTTGCTTGACAATCCTCATAAGGCTGCGGTTCTCTCGGTTGGTTGTGCATCTTTTTCTTCCACACTTTTTCCTTCCACTCAACTTTCTGTTAACATGCTTGGATACAGCACTCTGTGAACAGCCAGCTTCTTTGGCAATGAATGTTTGTGGCTTACCCTCCTTGTGAAGGGTGTCAATGATTGTCTTCTGGACAACTATCAGATCAGCAGTCTTCCTCATGATTGTGTAGCCTAGTGAACCAAACTGAGAGACCATTTTGAAGGCTCAGGAAACCTTTGCAGGTGTTTTGAGTTGATTAGCTGATTGGCATGTCACCATATTCTAATTTGTTGAGATTAGAGTGAATTGGTGGGTTTTTGTTAAATGTGAGCCAAAATCATCACAATTAAAAGAACCAAAGACTTAAACTACTTCAGTCTGTGTGCACTGAATTTATTTAATACACGAGTTGCACAATTTGAGTTGAATTACTGAAATGAACTTTTCCATGACATTCTAATTTATTGAGATGCACCTGTATATTATTAAAATTTTTTAAGGACATGTTTTGTGATCGAAAGCCTATATGCGAAGGAGTGGCAATGGCCTTGAATATTAAGTGATTCTCACCTGAGAGATAAAGGGCCCTCCCCTAATGGCCCATCAGTGTGACTGTGACTTTGAGGCAGGTAAGACAGAATGTAAGGAGATTGAAAAAAATTTTTTTTTTAATTATTTGAATTTTATTTACAACAAAGTATAATCAAAACATACATAATGAAGGTCAAAGACACATTATTGTGCACACTGATCTAACCACAGAAATGTGAACAGACTTTGAGTCATTCCTGAAAACAGATTCTGTTCAACAAATCAAACAAGTAAATCATACCTGACATTTACGTGTATTAAGTGTTTCTGCTTCTTTCCATGGATTCAAGAAGGAAAAAACACATATACATGTATATGTTTTATACATATATATATATATATATATATATGTATAAAACATACAACTTTTAGCAACAAATCGACCTTCCTTTAGCAACATCCCATGAAAATTAGTTGCAACACTGGCAGGATTGCATTAGAGATAATGAGTTAGCCGGGAAAGACTGAACATCATGTTGGTTTCATACGGATTACTTTATCACAAAATATTTGTTTTTCGATAAGATTTACTTCATTTAAAAGTAGACACTTCAAGCTTTCTATAGATATAACTCCCATGTCTGTGTGCTGAGTATTTGCTGAGTTACAGTTCATTTTAGTGACGTGTTTCTAAAAGCAGTTCGCAGAGACGGAGAAGACAGAGAATGTACCCTGTTTGTTTTCTTTTTTCTTCCAAAAGCACAAAGATTTGTTGTTATTGTGAGTGTACACAAATAAAAGTAGACACTCAAGTTTCGATTGATGTATAACACTTATTTGTGTGACCAAAATCAACAGAGTATTTTTAGTGTCATTTGCACTGATCTTAAAAAAACTGAGCTGGTATCGCCGGTGATACGGTCGACCCCAGGGAGTTAAGATTTGTACTTATGGATATTACTAAAGTAGTCAAACCTGTTCATTAGAAGGGGGTGTCCCAATACTTTTGCCAATAAAGTGTACATGCTCCTATAGTTCTTCTTCTAGTATTTAAAAAAAAAATCTTTAGATTTGGTCCTTCATACATTCAGGCTCAGCAGATGAACTTTGTATGCTCACAAAACTACTGCTTTGCTAGACATTCTTTGTTGGAAATCTGAGAAGTGATAAAGATTTTGTTTCTCGTAGAATCAAAGCTCCTGAGCGTCAGACACGGAGTCAGCGTTTCATAACATGGCTGGCAGACACGTAAGTTTATGTGCACTCTGGCCTCAATAAACCTTTTACCTAAATATTTACTTAACAGTTTATGTGTTTCTTATGGGAAAGTAGTTAACTGCCTTCTTTAGAGTTTTTGCACGTCCTGGTCTTAGTGATGAAAGTAATTACAAGCATAAAGAAACGTTTAAGCTTGGCCATGTTATTCTAATACTTGCTAGAGTCATAAATATTCTAGAATTACGATATGAATGTATTTTCAGGCTCCTCATGAGAAAAGCATTATTCAATCATCTGACGAGCAGAGGAATACAGGTGAGTGCTAATCTCCAAATGAGATTTAGGTCATACACCACTTCTTCTTTATGCTTAAGCATTGCTACGAGTGCTGTGATGTGCATGATGTGCAGATGGCAGGAGCTTTGAATGGCATTTCACTCTTGACTGGAACGTCATCATGAGACTTTTCCACTGGTCTTTGTTTTTTCCTTTCCAACCACAGGTGTATGTCTGGGTGTTGAACGACGAGGAGGACTTTAAACGTGCCTTTGACCTTGGGGCTACCGGGATTATGACAGACTATCCCACCAAGCTAAAGGAGTTCATGGAGAAAAATAACTACACTTCCACTCTTAAATAAGACTTGTCAGCCAAAGTAAACTATCAATATGCTTTTCCACTTATCTTTGGCCTCTAAATGGGCCTTTTAATTACCCAACATGATGTTTATGTTTATGAGTGTAGAAGTGGCAGCTATCAGTTCTGCATTCATCTGCAATCAGAGCCATTTTAAACCAAACAGGTTGTCATGAAATCCTTCTGTTGATTTAAGCTCATAGCAATACACATTATCCATAAAAAGCAGGAGGATTCATAAGAGGCTGAGGTTATGATGAATTATCAATCATGTTGGGATCATGTCATGATCATCATGACATTTCTGTGAAGTTTTCTCTACAGGCTCTTTCATTGTATTGTTATTACAATGTGAGGATGTAAATCCCACAGGTACTTGCCGTGCATCAGTTTCTGCAATAACACTAAACTCACTAAAGAGTTAATTGTCTAAATGACAAGACCGAGGGCACTAAAAATAAATACTAGTTTCAAGGGTGTACTATGGGATTGTTGAGAGACCAATAATCAGAAGGCATTAGATATTTTCATGTTTACTCTGTGGTTTGATTTGACATGTATATTTTGTTTTTGTGAATTTGTTTCTTTTGACAAGAGATTGTCAATTTTGAGATAAGTTATGGCTGAAAAGATGCCTCACTATTGCTTGAAGTGTTAAGTGTAGTTTAATATATGACCAGTCAGAAGTTTTGACACACCAACTCAGTCTTCATTGTTACTACGTCAACATTACAATGTTATAATATTAAAGAACGTATGGTAATTATGTACCATTAAAAACATTTTAAACAAGTGAAAACTCATATTTGAGCTGCTTCAAAACTTATTTCTGCTTTCATTTAATATCTACTCCAACTCATAATAATAATAATAATAATACAATAAATAATAGGTAAACAATTAGTAAACAATTTCATGCATAGGGAAACTTAATATTTATCTTTAAAAGCATTTTCATGTATTCAAGCAATATCCTTTAGGTCAAAAGGTTTTGTGATCATGAAAAACAATGTCAGTCAAGTGTGTCCAAGCTTTTGACTGGTTGTGTATATTATACACTGATGAAAGAAGTTGTGTTGTGTAACAAGGGTCACAAACAAGTGTAGTGTATAGTGTTCATGTGACATTTGAATGTACTTTTGCTAGGACAGGAAAAGGTTTTATCTTTAAAATGCTGGTGGTTTTGCTGTATTGAAATTGAACAGTAAACAGAAACATTTTCTCACTCTATTCAGGAAAAAGAATACATTCAAAACTGACATGACAGTAACTCACTCCTGAACAGAATGAATCTTAGGACTTTTAGATAATCAAGCATTTGTGGAGTTCAAATGTTTCCCTCTTTTGTGAAGTGTACAGATACAGTAACTCTTAGGTTTGTGCTGTGTTTAATTTTCTGGTGTATATTTTCTCCAAGCCACTTTCATTGGTTGTGTATGAATTTAGTGTACTGTTTTAATTGTAAATGATAGTACTGTAATTCAAAGATTAGTTATTATAGAGAATATTTGGTATCAGAAGCACAGTTCTATTTGGATTTGTGAATATACTGCCATTAAATATATTTTATAAAAGAATTTAAACAGACTATGTTTTGCCTTAGTGTTATTATGGGTTCTCAAAGCAATTACATACTCCCATAAAACTCTTTTGGGCCTGTGGACTTTTACAGTATCTCTTAAAGCACACTTTCCAAATTGTCACTAGTTTAATGTGTCCACAAAGTTCAACACTGGATACAAATGTGTTACTTTAAAAATCATCCCCTGATACATATGGAATGGCATTCCTGCCATAATTAGAAATAAATAAATAAATGTACAAAGAAATGTAAAAAAGCAAAAATAAACAAATAAAATATACAAAGAAAAGTAAAAAGGCAAAAATAAATAATTATTTATAATTTTATTTCCTTGTTTATGTATTTTTTTCATTTTTTCCATTTATTTATTTTTCTTTTTTTTATTTATACATTTATTTATTTCCACTTTTATTTTCACATTTATGTATTTATTTACGTATTTATTTCCACATTTATTTATTTCTACATTTATTTATTTTCACATTTATTTATTTCTACTTTTCTTTGTCCGTAGGGTAATGAGGAGGGCGTGTTTTACCTCAGGAATAGCAATCGAGTCAGAGTAGTCGAGGGGTAAGCTTTGAGGCCACAGTGACACCTTGTGGTGCCCAAACGAAGTACAAGAAGTGTAGCCTACATGATGCGCCTGTTGATAGTGTGTAATGAATGACTTAGATGGGCAATATGGCCAAAATCTTATATCACCGGTTATTATTTCAGTTTCACGTGGGGGGTTGTTTCGGCTGGGAGATTGCTGCATTTGCTGAAGCTCACGAAAGCGTGCAATCACTCTCTTATGAGTGCTGTTTTTTTAGGTTTCACTTTCAACGCACACAACACATGTTTCCAAGATTCAGAATAGAAGGAGGCATCAGTTACTGTAGAGCAGGGGTCATCAAACTTGATCCTGGAGGGCTGGTGTCCTGCAGAGCTAAACTCTGCAGGGACACTGGCCCTCCAGGACCGAACTTGGTGACCCCTGCTGTAGAAGATTTGTCGCCTCGCGCCACTTCCCATGTGGACGGTCACCGTATCAACTGATTATAATGGGTTCTCTTGGTGTAGATACGAGAACCCATTATAAGATACGGATTAATCACAGGTCTTAGGCTGGAAGAAGAGAAGCACCCAATGAGTGAGAGACAGAGAGGAGGAGCGCAAGAATAAAACCCTGCCCTCTTTTTTTTTTTTGGTCTTTTAATATATATATATATATATATATATATATTTTTTTTTTTTATTGCAAGACAAAAAGAAAACATGAAACAGCACTGCACTGACATACAATAACAAAGGAGAAAGAAAAAAAAAACAAACAAAAGCAAACCAACAACAATCAATCAGTAAGAAAAATATCGTCATAAGCCTTAATAAACTTGTTATTCTTATTGTTATCGATGTGTTGAAGAGATTTAACAACAAGCAAAATCTCTGCAAGAAAGACATCAAATCTAAGTAATGTATTGAGAAATTTGGTATTATGAATAAAAAAATTTAGAATGCAAAACAAAAAAATTAACAACAAGATCGATAGCATGGTCAATGCCAGAAAAATACAGAAATATATCTTTCAGTGAGAATTTTAAATCACATTTTATAAAAGATGATAAATAACAACTTAAGTTCTCCCAAAAAGATTTAACCTGATTGCAATAATAGAATAAATGTAGTAAAGTTTCTTCCTCAACTTTGCAGAATACACATAAGTTAGAAAGATCAAAAAAAGAAGCAATTTGAGAGTTCGTTGGATAAACATTCTGCAAAATCTTAAAATGTACCTCTCTGATTTTATTAGAAATGCAGAATTTTTCAGGGAGTAACCATGCCCTCTTCCAATGAATATTGTGAAAAAAATTGCTCCAGAAAAATTTACATCTAGGGGATTTATATACTGAATAATGTAACATTAACTTTATATATCTACTGTTACATTTCTTATCAAGAAAACAAACTCCATCCAGTAAAAGTTTGGGCATAATTGTTTTCTTCTCATTATAGCATAGGTGTGTTTTAAATAAATGCATATAACTTGGAGACAAACTTTTGATGACAGAATTGAAAGATCTAGCTGGCAAAGGAAAACTATACAAAATCATAAATTCTTCATACTCCAGTATAGTACCATTATCTTTAAACAAATCCAAAACAAAGACAATACCTCTGTCATACCACTTGTCAATAAAAAGAGACTTTCCACGAATTAAAATACTTGAATTATTCCAAAGAATTTCTTTGTGGGGAGAAAAGTTGTGCACATAACACAATTTCCAAGCAAGTAAAGCTTGTTGGTGAAAATTAGAGAGAGAAATCGGCAATTTAGAAGGGGTGAAATTGCATTTTAAAAGAAAATCTAGACCACCTAATCTACGAAATATAGTATTGGGGATATAGTACCAAATTGAATCATTACATTTTTTAACCAACTAATCCTAAATGAACTAACTAATTCTCAAGACATTTTTTAACCAACTAATCCTAAATGAACTAACTAATTCTTTGAAATCCAAAACTTCCAATCCACCTTCAGAACGCCTGTTAGACAAAACAGATTTCCTAATTTTATGGGATTTATTCTTCCAAATAAAATTCAGTAACATTTTATTTATATCATCAGCAATTTTGTCACTAACAGATAAAGATAAAGCAGAGTAAACACAACGGGGCAATCCCTCCACTTTAGATATTAAAACTCTATCATAGATGGATAGATCTCGTTGAAGCCAAGAATTAAAGATCATTCTAGTTTTCTTTAATTTAGGAGAAAAATTGAGATGTTGACGAGTCAATCTATCTTTAGTAAGGAAAATCCCCAGGTAGGCCTACCTGACACAGTCTTTACCCTGCCCTCTACTCAGTATTCCGTTTCTGCTGGAAATACGTCACTGCACTGAAATAAAGTCGGCAGAAACTTCTGGTTCACAAGGACTTTAAATACGTTTAATATGAAACTAAAACAGACACTAGTGGCGCCAAGTCACTGTCTTCACGAGTGAGTTCAATCCATTCAACTGATTCCTTCAAATAGGTTACGCTGATTACGACTAACACCACTGTTGCCGCGGTTCAGCTGTGGATTTGTTTCTGTGATAATTATATGTAGGTCTAATGTGTTATTTAAAAAAATGAAAATCTTTTCATGACAAAATGATCAAAAAGATGGTAGGTAGGGGGCATGTTCAGGGGAGCACGACTTCTTATGTTGAGAGAACGATATTTATTTTAATTAATGCACAAACCTGCATGACCAAAGAAACCTTGGATATTCAAAAATGGATATTATGAATACATTAATATTTTGGTTTGAATTTAAGAAAGTGCAGAATTAAGAATTATTATATTAACCTATACTGCACATACCATGCAGGCCAATATGTAGCCTAATATTCTTCCTTTCTTTATTATTAGTAGTAGTAGTGTTAGTATTATCATCATCAGCATCATCATCATTATCATAGCCTATATCCAAAATAAAATTAAGGTAGCAGCTATTTGCACTAAGTGAATCCGTAACACTCAGTGTGCCTATCAAAGTTTGGCGTGGGTCTAATACGGTAGGCTATAGGCAGTGTAGCCTAACTGTAAACCGACAGTAAGAATTTTAATTCGATTAAACCACGGGTGGCCAAAGTCGGTCCTGGAGACCCACAGTAACTTCAGCTTCATCCCTAAACAAACACACCTGAACAAGCCAATCAGGATCTAGGGTTAAAGCCAGGCAGGTGAGTTTTTAATGTTGGAGATAAACTCTGCAGGACTGTGGGCTCTCCAGGACCGGTTAAACGGTTTAAAAAGTCATTGGTTATTTTTAAGGAATAACCTTCGTGATAACCATGTTGTGTGTGCATGAGATGCCAGCGCGATTATTTGAACTGTTTAACCGTGGAACAGCTTTTTCTTTCGTTTGGTTATTTAGGCCCCTAAGTGAAATATAAGCGCAGGTGCGTGATGTGATGTCTGAATCTTGTTCTTTTGTGTATCATATTTAAGAATGTAGGCCTAAAAGTAAAAAAAATAATACAGACTCTTATCCATTATTAGGCCTAATTTAAATCTAATTTATCATAATCTTGTCGACTAATGATCGGTTAACGAGCCTCGGTTACAGAGCAGGTATATAAAGCGCAGAGAAAGAACTGAGACCAAGCGAGAAATAAAATAAATAGGCTAGCCTACAAAATGTAGTCTAATCCAAAATAATACCCTACGTGGATGGATTAAAAAGACTTTGGGATGAGATTAATATTTTAGCTTAAATATTATTTTAACATTTTGTTTTGAATTTAAGAAAGTGCAGAAATTAGGCTACCTTTATTAGTAGTATAGTAGGAGTAGTAGTAGTATATAACCTAATTACTAGGCTATCAAAAAAAAAAAAAAAATTTTAAATGTATAGCCTAGGCCTATAGCCTATGTTAAATTGTTGACTAATGAAAGAATGAAAGAAAGAAAGAAAGAAAGAAAGAAAGAAAGAAATGATCACTGAATTGATTTAAAAAGCTGGATGGATGGGAAAGATAGCAATCTTTTTCTAGGCATGTCACATGTCTTATTTTTAAATGTATTGATTATAACAAGGTTCATAAATGTTGTCTGTGGACTGCATAGCCTATATCTGCAACATACCACGCGCACAATGTACAGGTAGGTTAATATAATATTTTCTTAATTCTGCACTTTATTAATTTCAAAACATTTTATTAATGTATTCGTAATATCCGTTTCTGAATATCCAAGGTTGCTATGGTCATGCAGGTTCGTGCATTAATTAAAATAAATGTCGTTCTCTCAACATAAGAAGTCGTGCTCCCCTGAACATGTCCCCTACCTGCCATCTTTTTGATCATTTTGTCATGAAAAGATTTTCATTTTTTTAAATAACACATTAGGCCTACATATAATAATTACAGAAACAAATCCACAGCTGAACCGCGGCAACAGTGGTGTTAGTCGTAATCAGCGTAACCTATTTGAAGGAATCATGAACTCACTCGTTAAAACAGTGACTTGACGCCACCTAGTGTCTGTTTTAGTTTCATATTAAACGTATCATTTAATTGATTGACATATTTCTGCCTTCAAAATTTAAAACATTAATTTCATAACATTTTATGCATTTGTAGGCTAATTGCAGTGTAAATGCATTCAGTAATGATGACTCTGATGGCTTCTGTTGACACTGATTGGATTTTTACTAGTAACAGCCCTTTATTATTTTAACTGAATTTATCGATTGGAATTATGGAACGTGGCATTATATTCATGATGCACACATTTAATACGTGTTTTTTTTTTTTAAATGCCCCTGGACATCAGTTTACGGGTTTGTTTCTGATGCTGTCAGTGTGGTTTTTGGTTACATTAAAAAAATGCAGTTAGCTCAAAAAGCTGAGGGCACACAACAGGCGCTGTTTGGATGAGCATGATGCTTGTATGTTCAATGCATGGCGTGTGTGTTTCACTAGCTCCATTTCCATGGACACCTTTTGTTTGACCTAATTCTGGATATTTCCAGCCTAAGACCTGTGATTAATCCGTATCTAAAGCCGTGTCTACACCAAGAGAACCCATTATAATCAGTTGATACGGTGACTGTCTACACGGGAAGTGGTGCGAGGCGTCAAATCTTCTACAGTAACTGATGTCTCCTTCTGTTCCGAATCTTGGAAACATGCGTTGTGTGCGTTGAAAGTGAAACCTAAAAAAACAGCGCACATATAGAGAGCGATTGCACGCTTTTGCAAGCTTCAGCAAATGCAGCAATCTCCCAGCTGAAACAACCCCACACGTGAAACTGAAATAATAACCGGTGATATAAGATTTTGGCCATATTGCCCATCTAAGTCATTCATCCCACACTATCAACAGGCGCATCATGTAGGCTACATACACTTCTTGTACTTCGTTTGGGCACCACAAAGTGTCACTGTGGCCTCAAAGCTTACCCCTCGACAACTCTGACTCCATTGCTATTCCTGAGATAAAACAAGCCCTCCTCATTACCCTATGGACAAATAAGTGTATAAATAAATTAATGTGAAAATAAATAAATGTAGAAATAAATAAATGTGGAAATATATAAATGTGGAAATAAATAAAGAAATAAATAAATACGTAAATAAATACATAAATGTGAAAATAAAAGTGGAAATAAATGTATCAATAAAAAAAGAAAAAATGTGGAAAAATGAAAAAAAAAACATAAATAAGGAAATAAAATTATAAATAATTATTTCTTGTTGCTTTTTTATTTTTCTTTGTATATTTATTTATTTATTTATTTATTTATTTCTAATTATGGCAGAAATGGCATTCCATAGATACAGACTATAACTTGGGAGAAAAAAACGCATTTTGACCAGAAGAGGGCGCTCTGTGATAACTAAAACTTGCTCTAACTAACCAATCAAACACGTGTGAAATATAAGCACTGTTTGTGAAAGCATCATATCACTTCACACATATACTACGACATAACATAATATAAATAATGTATGCAACATGAAAACGTCTTCAACCGTACATTTAACTACTTGTTAATTGTATATGCCTTCCTGCTATTTCCTAATGAGTTTAGTGTTGAGGTAGTACTTCAAGGTGTTGTTTAAAAAGCTTAAAATGAAGAATATACTTACATATTTGGAAGGAACTTAAAACGATTTCATCACAGAATGAACACGATGAAGTAGCTTGTACCTTCAACCCCAAAGTAAAATATATACTAAACCAACAAATGAGGTTTTGAGGATAAGTTCTGCCTAAACTCAGTTTGCGCTGCAGGTAGATACCAGCCTAAATAATGAATGGTTGATTTTTTTCACGTTCTGTCCAATCAGCGTAGTGTTGCTATGCTTCTGCGCCTCAGTGATTGGTGATGTACAGTGTGATCGTGCACAGACTAAACTTGGTTTACATGCACCACGTCCACACTGACCGCGAGAGAAGCGGGAGAAGAGGGGATTTGTCGTGATAGGAATGCACACGCAAAGTTTACTGTGAATCCTGATTTACTTTCACGGAAGAGGAGCACGTGCCACTATCTCACAACCTCGATTTCTTCTTTTCAAAGGTAAATGCTTGACATTTTAACGAGCAGTTAAATATGAAAGTTTGGTATAGACATCTGCTGTATGTAAATAATGTCAGCTGATATTGACAGTGAGCTGGTCATGATGATAGTGTTGCATTATAATTGTGCTGGAGATGCTGGATGTGCTGCAGTGGTGCTGCTGATGCTTGTTTATCTAACACCTCCACTATCACATCCACCAGCAGCATCAGCATCACTGCAGCAACAGCAGTGGCACATGTATCATCTCTGACTGTGATCTCCTTAATCGCTGTGTCTGCATGACATGCTATAAGTGCTATTAGTCATAAATAAAGACATTTCTGCATATAGAGCTGCATTAGTGTGCACTTTATCCAGTCTGCGTCATGTCTGAGTTCTCCAGGAGATAAACATTGCAGACCTCCTTGCAATTTTATAAATATTAAAAACTAAAACAAAATATTTTTATTATATAAAATATATATATATATATATATATATATATATATATATATATATATATATATATATATACACACACAAAATATTTGTATTCTATACAAATAGAATATTCAACATAAAAAGCATAATATTTAATAGACTATTTTACAGACATTTAACATTCAGTACTTAGAATATTAGAATATGTAATAAAATGTTATAGAATATTCAGCATAAATAAAATGGATAATTTAAAAGAATCGAATACAATTTAATATATTTAGAACATTTTTAAATAAAATTGCAATAGAATATTCAGCATGCACGGAATTGACTATTTAATGGAGTAGAATAACCAAAATATGTGGTATTTAGAATTTTTGATTAAATGTTATCTAATATTTAATACTCAGAAAACAATTCAATAGAATATTTAGTATAATTGACCCACATCACTATAACAGTACAATTCATGACCACACATAACACAGATTTTGCACTTTTCATGGACTTTTTGACTTGTGTTATATTGGCTGTGTTTCAAAACCTTGTAAGCTCTCTAACTAGACAGCATTGATGGGTTTGAATTCATATTACTTTGATGACAATTATACTGCAGCATTGAGCAGTAGGTTGAGTTATCAACCTGTGAAGTTGTGATATTGTGATGTGATGATCACATTTCAACAAGTCTCACATTTTACTGCCTTTTTTAGTGGGAATTCGCTCTGGTATGTTGTATTAGGCTCAAAAATTCATATTAAATGTTGTTAATGGCACTGTTGTCAGAGGTCAAATTTGAAAGCATGCTTGGGCTGCCATGAGGACACAGTGCCAGAAGTGCAGTGTGGCTGAAATCCAGCTCCACATACTGTCTGCTGTCAGTACATGAGGTTTAGTACAGCACAGCACTCAAACAGTGAGTTATTACATAAAACAATAATAAGAATTGATTACTGTTTTATATTCAACAAGCTCTCTCGCTCTTACACGATCGAATTCAGAGCAAATGCTGACAAGTAATTTCTGAGACGCTGTCAAATTCAATCCGGTCAGAGATTATGTTTTTCAATAGTATTTCCTGCTGGTCTTAAGCTATGGTATTATACTGTGACACTCTGTGCATAATAAACTGCATTTTTGAATACAAATACAAGCCATCAGAAATGGATAATCACAAAAAGCAGAACATTTTAATTTTCATGACCCACTCAGGAAATCACAGGGGCTGTATAATCATTTTGCTATGACGTAACATCGTATTACACCATTTTCCAAAATTATGCAAAATCATGTCAGAAATGCAGATTAGAAATCCTGTCTCAAAGTAATTACAGTTAATGCATCCCCAAAAACTGTTAAATAAGACGCTAGGGGTTGGACAGCCAGTGAAGGATGGGACGCAGCACAAGGACACACAGCACATTTTCCCCTCTTTTCTGTTGCTGCTGTTATCCCCATCAGCGCTGCTTCGGTTACATAAGGAAGGTCCTTGTGTTGCACAGGCCTTGAAGTGATGAGTGCTACAGCCCCTCTGTCACAACAAATGCATCAGAGCACTTAGCAAGAGACATTAAGGGGCAAATTAACAAAATTAAAGGTACTGTTCACCAAAAAAAAAAAGACATGTCAGAGACAAGCTGGTATTTTTTCCATAGATCACAGTAAGCAGCCTCATACAGCTCTTTCCATAAAACAAAGAGTATGGCTTCAGAAGATTTGGAATATAGCGCACATGTCATTGGGACTATTTTATAGCCCTTTTTGTCATTTTTGAAGCACGACAGGGGTGCGCGATATGACCAAAATCATGAAATGAGTGATTTTATTCCACTATACCGATATATATATCACAGTATAGTTATTTTTTGCTTTAAATAAGGTCTTTATGATATCAACTTTTTGATACCATAAAAATTTCATAATTCTTGTCACCAGTGTGAATATCACAAAAAAAAACTAATACTAGCCTAAATTAAAAAAAAAATAAAAAAACTCAGGCTCACTGAAGACAAGTAAGCAGTCAGCGTTTAAATAAGAATAAGAAACTAATTACAAGCAACAGGACAAAAAAATACAGAAGAATAAATGAATAAGCAATTCTATAAAATAATCAAATCTATAAAAACACTGCATATTCTTCACTGTGTAAATTAAATATTCTTGTAAATTTTCTTTAATCTTTTTCTTTAATTTTCTGTGTAAATTAAAGATACAAAAGGGATTTAGTCATGAGCAGTGAGAGATTTTCTCTCTTGTTTGATTAAAATGAATGACAGACAGCAGGAATATTAGACTGCTATCACTTTAAGAGCTGCCCGGATCCAATATACTGTCACACATGTTTTTTTTTTCTCAGCTGTTTGCTTTCACTTAGGACCTAAATTACTGTGCTTACAAGGATACTTGCAAGCATGGGCATTTTGACACATACAAGTGTGTGTATTCAACCATTCAAGGCCTATAAAGAGGCAAAAATAACTAGTACTTCAGTACTCCCACTCTCTATGAGCACATTTTTACATGCGCGCGCCTCTCTGACAGCACTCAGAAACAGTCTCTCAGACAGCATATAGCGAAAGGAGTTCTCTTTCGCTACTGATTGCGTTTCAGTGGCTTAAATCACTTGTTTTTAAACAGCAATACTTAAAAATGCATGCAAGCAACACATTTTCATGACCATGTAGCACAGCAGAGTCAAGTGAGCATGTAACCGCAATAAATAGTCCAAAATCTCTACTGGTTGACAGTTAATCTTGTCTACTGGTATATCGCCCACCCCTAATGACAGACCTGTAACCAGATGCATAATCATAGCCATTATGTTAGCACTGTTGCTGCATCTAAATATGCCTACTTCTATACTATATAGTATGTGGAAAAAATGTAATGAGTATGTCCAAATCTGAAATATAGCCTTACTACTTCTGCTGAGATTCTGGAGTATGCATTCGTTGGACACTTTACTATCGCATGAGGCCACAGGAGAGGAGTTTTGAATGGTGGCTGGTAGATCATGTGACAGTGATAGCATGGTGGATAATGTATGTCTGGATTTCATTCATACTACTTATATTCAAGCTATATAGAATGTGTTTTTTTAATGGTCATGAAGTAAGTTTTAAACCAAATGTAGTACCTGCTAGACAGCATGTGACTTTGGACAGTTTGTGTCTTAAGAGCTAGTTTGACCCAGGGTTGCCAGGTCTGTGAAACAAAATCAGCATAATTGCTATTCAAATCTAGCCCAAAACTAGCCCAGTCACGTTTTTTTCTGTGGTTTTCCCCTCCATTGGTGGTCTTCTCCATCGAAATCACATTCCGAGCATTCCTCCACTGTCGAAATAGCTTTCTGGGTGGTGGGGGAGAGATCGCTTTAAGGTGGACTAAAAAACGATTCATGGCTACAGTGTAAAAATAGCCCAATTCCATGGTAAAACTGCAGGGATGGCAACCTTGGTTTGACCAACTAGCAGTTAGTCAAGGCAAGGGGTAATCAGTCTTACGTTTAGGATTCAAATTAGACTAAACTACTTTTTTATGTAACTGGAATAAAAATGCTATGACCAATCTTATAAAAAAATAGTAGAGGACTAACTTGTCTAAGCAGTTCTTACGAAAGGAAAGGGCTATGTAAAATTTCTTTGTTCCATGGAAGAATAACTGCATATGGCTTTAGAATGATGTAAGAATGAATAAATTATGACAAATTTCTTTTAATTTATGGGTGAATTATTCCTTTAATGCTGGTATTTATGTTCTTTAGTAGTGTTTGTACTATGTTGAGCACTGCAGACCTGAAAAACCACTCAGAACAGCTTAGAAAATCTGACTGAATCTTTTGTTTAAATGAGTTCATGCATAAATGAAATTATGTCATAATTTACTTGCCCTTATGTTGTTCATTCCAAACCTGTATGACTGTCTTTATTCAGTGGAAGTTATTTAACTTCAAAATATCTTCTTTTATGTTCCATAGAAGAAATAAAGTACACGTTTGGAATGACATGACAGCATTTCCATTTTGGTGTGAACGATCCCTAAAAACACTTGATAAAACTATTATAAAGCATCTTATAAGCTATGTTGCTTTCCATCCAGCTTGTGTCCAGCTTTGTGATCTGTGGCACAGTTTATGTGTTGGTTCAGTGATCAGTATTTGAACTGGTTGTGCCTGAAGGTTCATCAGCGTTCATGGATCAGAGCTCATCTGATGTGTTTTTGTCTGCATGATGAAACCACACCGAGACTCTCTCGCTCCACTTTTATCGATCTGCCTGTTATGGCAATACAAAACCTGGATTCAGTTTGCAGCTGCGTGAATAAGGAGGAATACAAACACAAAATCCCAAGCAAAGATGTGAATAGGTTGGAAAAATCATTCCAGTGCACTAAAAGGTGGATTTGATCATTGTTTCCTTCAGCGTGGAGTCTCGGAAGATAGTTTACATCTTCCTGAAATACTGATAACCTGATTCCACTTTTACTATAATTTATTGATGTTTTCATACAAAACAGCTTACATTTCAGTTTAAATAATATTGAGACGTAACCAGTATTAACTTTGAACAAATAAAAGCCATTTAGTCTCTCCCAAAGCTTCCGTGAGAGAAAGAGAAATCCATTATCTCATCTATTATGCAGTTATCTTAGCAGTGTCACAAAAAGCATCGTTTGGTTGACAGTAAACTGTAAGAAAACACCACAGGGTCTTTCAGCATCGTGTCCTGAGCAAACTCGCAGAGTCCTAAAATACCCGCACGGGTCAGAACTGGGGCGAGAGCGGGTCACCAGAATGCTAGAGGGTTTATTTGTGGATGTGTCGCAGTACGAGTGTGCGTTTGCCCTAGCCAACGGTTGTGTGTTTGTGTGGGAAAGCGCTTCGATCTATCAGTAGACTCTTTATTCTCCGACCCCACGCTTTGGCGGGGAAACAATGGACAGAACATAAGAGCCTCTTTTTGCTCCAGACTCTTAAGACGGGCTCACCCCTGCCTCAACAAAGCCTTCTGACTGAAGGAGTCATGTAAAAAAAAAAAAAAAAGCAAAAGACTGGTGCATGCAAACACTTGCTAACCACTATTAAACAAAATGGAAAGAGGGTTTGATCGTGCAGAAATGGCCACCATGATGTTAGGGTGTTGTGGGTGGTTGCCAAGGCATTGGCCATTTCTGGCCCAAGCTTAAAGAGTTTACACCAAAGTATCTAGTAGATATCTATATTAAATATTATTCTATATCTATAGCACACCTTTCAACAAGTCACACGATTAAGCAGGATTATTTACGTACTATTATAGTATTTATTAATGTATTGAATAATTAGCTTTTATATTTTTTTAGTTATATATTCATTTTAATTTTAGCATAAGTTTTTGTATTTTTGTAATGTGCTGTTTTCGTTTTTAATATTTTTATTAAGCTTTAATGTTTCAGTTTTAGTAATTTTAGTATATCAACTTTATTTCAATTAGTTGCCAATGCAATGCATCTAATATTTACATTTTATTTTATTTCAGAATTTAACAGAAATTATTTTAATAGATTTCGTTTTAGTTAACAAAAACAACACTGAATTTGAGATGTTGTTAATACAGTGTGAATTGTGCAGGACAAGTTATACACCAAAGTTCAGAGGTGTGTAGTCTTTTAGTATTTTTGACGAAGAAAAGAGTTGGGAATAAAATACAATTCTGTTGCAAAATGATGAGATAATTTCAATAGTGAATACATTTAAAACAATTCTCATAAAAGTAGTTTACACATACTTTTAAATAATTTTCGAGTGTTTTTATTTTTTTATTTTTTTGAGGCAATATAAAATTAAATTTAATAATTAACTATATTTTAAACCAAAACAAATCCTAAACAAACAAAAAAATGTGGTAATATATTTCATTCATTCATTTATTTTTTATAAAATACTACTGACAAAACTCTTAATATGTATCTTTAACTACATGTTGTCATATGAGCAATCACTCAATAACTACATTGATTTAAGTCTTATGAGCAAAAAGGTGGTTGTAAGCTGCATGTGTTTGATTTACTTAAAAGAACCAGTCATTTGTTCAGTAATCATTTGGACTACAATGGCTGCATATATGTTTATATTTTAACTAAAAAAGCTCCTTCTTTTAGGGCTGCAAAATGATTAATCACGATTAATCGATTCAAAATAAAAGTTTATGTTTACATACTATATGTGTGTGTACTTCGTATATTTATTATGTATATATAAATACACACACATATATGTATTTATTTAAAAATATATATATATATATGTATGTATTTGTATGTAAACACTTGTTTATAATTTATATTATACATTAATATAAATATTTTATAAATAAATCTAACATATTTTTTCTTAATATATGTGTGTATTTATGTATACATAATAAATATACACAGTACACACACATAGTATGTAAACATAAACTTTTATTTTGAATCGATTAATCGCGATTAATCATTTTGCAGCCCTACTTCTTATAAGATTAATTCTTTCAGGAATTGTAAGATTCACACTGTAGATTCAGTAGTGTTATAGATTCTGAATAAGAACTGGTTCTTGATTCTTAATCTTACTAAAATTCTAAATTTGAGCAATAATAATGTAACCTTGTAGATAGTCCCGTCCCAAACTCATGGCACTGGTTGACCCAGTATATCCCTGTGTGTGTGTGCAGGTGTATACCTCCCACCCCGCCCCACCACGGCCCTCACCTGTGTGTTGCGGTGCTTCCCTTGTGAGCCGACCTGGGCCGGCAGCCCCTTCTTGCACCGCCCGCCGACCCGGCCCATGGTCACCATGACGCGCTCCAAAACTTTCCAGGCGTACCTGCCCAGCTGCCACCGCACCTACAGCTGCATCCACTGCAGAGCACACCTCGCCAACCATGATGAGCTCATCTCCAAGGTGATTAATGAGCCGAGAATTAACGACCTGACAACAGCTGCAGGAACCGGACATGAACAAACATGTTTGTAAAGCATATGAAGCTCACAGATTAGAAGATCAACACATGCTGTTTAATGTCACATCAGATAACAAAGCAGATACTGTCATTTCAGATTAACATTTGGACGTGATATTATATGCAGCTCTCTAAGGAATGTGTCTCTTTTTTTTTTCTTTTAGTCATTTCAAGGAAGTCAGGGCAGAGCATATCTGTTCAACTCTGTGTAAGTTGTTTCTGTGTTTTTACATGGGTATTTGATTTTACCAGTCATAAGGGTCCATTTTTTTAATGAATTTATACATAAAGCTGAATAAATAAGCTTTCTATTGATGCATGGTTTGTTAGGATAGGACAATATTTGGCCGAGATACAAATATTTGAAAATCTGGAATCTGAGGGTGCAAAAAAATCTAAATATTGAGAAAATCGCCTTTAAAGTTGCCCAAATGAAGTTCTTAGCAATGCATATTACTAATCAAAAATTAAGCTTTGATAGATTTAAGGTAGGAAATTTACAAAATATCTTCATGGAACATGATCTCTACTTAATATCCTAATGATTTTTGGCATAAAAGAAAAATCAATAATTTTGACCCATACAATGAATTGTTGGCTATTGCTACAAATATAACCGTGCTACTTAAGACTAGTTTTGTGGTCCAGGGTCACATATTATGTTCATTTATTTGATTAAAAATACAGAGAAAACCGTAATATATTTTTTAATATTTTTATAAAATATAATTATAATTTAAAATAACTGTTTTCTATTTTAATATAATTTTAAAAATGTAATTTAGTCCTGTGATGGCAAAGCTGAATTTTCAGCATCATTGCTCCAGTCTTAAGTGTCACATGATCCTTCAGAAATCAATCATGCATGCTAATTTGCTGCTCAAGCGACATTTATTATTATTATCCTTGATACAAACCTTGATACACATCATTTTTTGTGATTCTTTGATGAATCGAAAATTCAAAAGAACATCATTTATTTAAAATAAAAATCTTTCAAGACAATAGCTGTGTTTCCATCCACCTTATTTTATGCAAATTTGGGACATCGCATAAAAAAAAACACTGTATGGAAATGCCAAAATGTACGTAAATTCTAAAAATGCACATAAAAATATTGAGTCTGATTTTTTTATTTGTTAAGAAGACATAGCAAATAAACTACAATGGAAACACATTACAAAAATAAATTCCTTGATGCGCATCAAAAAAGTCACGTGACTTTGCCTTAAACAGATCATGTGATTGGATAACTAACCAGCGCACCAATCTCATCACACCTCATCTCAAAAGTTATTTTAATAATTTTGAAATGCCTGAGTCTGTCATCAAAATGATTTGGTATAATCAAAACTGTCTCACACAATTACGTTCATAAACATCAGGCATCTGAACGCAAGATAACATGACAGTGTTTGTTATTGCATGTTGTCTGCATGCAAGTCATTTATTATGTAGGCAAAAACAGCCACAGGCTTGCAGCAACTTTAATTTTTTGGGGGAAACATAGCTAGTGCTAAAGTCTTCATTAATTTAATGCATCCTTGGTAAATAAAAGTAGTATTAGAAAATCTTACTGACCACAAGCTTTTGATTATTAGTATATAAACTCATGTCTACTATGTTTCCACAAACCTAACTGTAGCTTCCTGTGCATGACTGTGCCTCACTTGTCTCGTCAGGGTGAACGTGGGATGTGGTCCTGCAGAGGAGAGGGTTCTGCTCACGGGCCTTCATGCAGTGGCAGACATCTACTGCGAAAACTGCAAAACCACACTGGGGTGGAAATATGTAAGAAAACACTCACAACACATGGAAAGTTCAAGGGCATTTACATAAAACTGACATCACATCATAACACAGGTCATTTACGTGTAATAAGAAAGGCGGTGGAAGATGGTTATACAACTAAATTATGACTGTACAAGATGCCGTAGCTTACATTATTGGACATTAGTTCACCCAAAAATGAAAATGTTGACTTACTTTCTTCTGTGGAGAACAAAAGAGGATGTTCGAAGAATGTTTTAACTGTTTTTGTCCATATAATGAAGAAAGTAAATGAGTGAGTAAATGAAGACAGAATGTTCATTTTTGGGTGAACTATTCATAGAATCTATTTGGAGCCTTATTTACCTGAAGAAACTGAATGCGCTTGCATTGACCGAACAAGTCATGGACACTCTGAGATAATAGCACATTGTTAATATGCACGACTTTGCGAGTTTATGCTTGCTCATAAAGGCTTGTCTAAGCAGGACATATTCCTTGCATGGCGTCCGTTTTTAATCAGCAGCTGTGCTGCATGCCAGGTTGTTTTTTTCGGCACTGGTGGATTTCCGGTCGCCCTTGACATGGAGTCTTGACCGATGCAAACACCAGTAAGCACATAAACAAGTATACATTCCCATAGTGACCTGGTTATTTATAAGCACATCAGATATTTATGTCAATGTGAATGCAGACGTTTCAGAGTAGCAGGGAAGTTTGACCCAGTGCCCTTCTCCAGAAATCTGATGAGTGCTCCCTGCTGCCTGCATCCATCAGCTATAAAAAGAAAAGACAAACAGGATATTAAATGCATTAGTGAAACTTTTTTTGTCCTACCTATTTATTAAAAAATACTTTAAAAAGTAATTCATGTCAGAGATAAAACTGTCCTGATACAATAATAAAGAAAAAATCCTCATTATAGGAATAAAATCTTTGAAAAGAGTTGTTTGCAAGAAAAAAAAGAAAAAAGATAACACTTTAAAATAAGGTTCCATTTGTTAACATTGCTTAATGACGTTAGTTAACATAAACTTAAAATGAATAAAAACTTCTGAAGCATTTATAAGTTAATGTTAATTCCAGCATTTACTCATACATTATTAAAATAAAAAATCATATCTATTAATGTTATTTAATTGACTTGAGCTAACATGGACTAACAATGAACAGCTGTATTTTTCGTAACTAATGTTAACAAAGATTAATAAATGCTTACAAATGCAATACAAATGTATTGTCCTCTGTTAATGTTAGTTAATGCATTAAATATAGTTAAAAATGGAACCTTATTGTAAAGTGTTACTAAATAAGATAAATAAAAATGGAAATTATATCATAGGACACCTGCAGACATAATTGACATAATTTGACCTTTTTATGATAGGTCAAAGCAAGTTCAGGTTACAAAAATGTCATGTGGTGCAACTCTCCATAAAACATATTTTAATTTAATAATTCATGATATTTGAAAAACAAAAATTTGCCTTGAAAAATATATTTAAAAACTTTTTTTGAAAATAATGATTAACGTATAATAACATGAAAATATGTTTTTACTTTTATTTTATGGTTACACCACATGATATTTTTAGAGTCATTTAAAGGGATAGTTCACCCAAAAATGAAAATTCTGTCATTAATTACAAACCCATAAGACCTTCGTTCATCTTCAGAACACAAAGATATTTTTGATGCAATCCAAGAGCTTTCTGACCCTCCATAGACAGCAACATAACTGAAACGTTCAAGGTTCAGAAAGGTAGTAAGGACATCTTTAAAATAGTCCATGTGACATCAGAGGTTCAACCTTAATTTTATGGAGCTACTTTTTGTGTACAAAGAAAACAAAAATAACGCCTTTATTTAACCATTTCTTCTATTCTGTGTCAGTCTCCACCACGTGTTCACGAAAGTACGATACACACGTGTGCATTCCTCTGACTGAAAACAAATCACAGCGCATCCGGGTTCTACGTCATGCATCATGGTACTGTCGTGAACACGCGTCGAAGACTGATACGGAAGAGAAGAAATTGTTAAATAACATCATTATTTTTGTTTTCTTTGCACGCAAAAAGTATTCTTGTAGCTTCATAAAATTACAGTTTGAACCACTGATGGACTATTTTAACGATGGCCTTACTACCTTTTTGGACCTTGAACGTGTCAGTTGCGTTGCTGTCTATGCAGGGTCAGAAAGATCTCGGATTTCATCAAAGATATCTTAATTTGTGTTCTGAAGATGAACGAAGGTCTTACGGGTTTGGAACGACATGAAGGTGAGAAATTAATGACAGAATTTTCATCTTTGGGTGAACTATCCACCTTTTTCTTCCTGAAAAAATGGGCGCGGCTGTTTGTAAATTCGATGAGTCTGGCTTCCGGTCTCATCCGCGTCCAGCTATTTTAGCTGTACAAAACAGTTTGTTTTGCTGCTTGATATTGAAAATTGGTGTGTCTTACCATATTATTTTAATGTATTATCTTAATTATGATCACACTGGTTTATAGTGCAAACAGTTTTACCGTTTTCAACCGCACATTGTTATTCTTCTCGTTATTTCCCTACAGCGGCTAATGAACTGGAAGTCTTGCCCATAGGCTTACTTCTGCATTAAAGAAAAAGTTGGATACCTTTAAATTGTAACTTTACTTGAAAACGGCACTGAAAAAAGTCAAAACTATATGAAATCAAAATTTAAAGATTTTTCTTATCATGGACAGTCTATCGCTGACCTATAAATGATGAAAAGTTTCACATCCAAGTTAGTCCTGCGGTCAATATCGTTTCTCACTTTCCTCCTGCCCCCAGGAACATGCCTTTGAGAGCAGTCAGAAGTACAAGGAAGGCAAGTTCATTATCGAGCTCGCCCACATGATCAAGGACAACGGCTGGGACTGAGTGAGCGTCATGGAGAGAGCAGCGGGTGGATGGTGAATGTGTGGGTGAATGACTGACTTTGGTTTGCCATTACCCTCTTAAACCCTCTTCTACCCTCCATCTTCTGCTGACACACACGCCCCTCGCCGGACCGGAATCAAGAGAGTGGGCCGCCCCGGGGGGCTTTGTGTGTCTGAAGGAGAGAGCGCGCATGTGTGTGTGTGTCCGGCCCGGCACATGGGAGCACACTGAGATACATGAATGCATACACAAGGTGTACAGACATACGTGTGTAAAAACAACAGCATACCGCATGTCACGCTCATCTCAGCCCAATGGTTTATACTACAAGTGGCTCTATTCATACGCGTATGTGACATAAGGCAGGGCTCAGGGGGCACGTTGTGCTTGGCAGGATCAGGGTCACGAGTTCGCTGAGCTGATGGGGCTTTCTCCACTTCGTGTCAGTGAGAAACCACCAGGCTGACCTTTCTGAATTCAGCTGAGGTTTGCACCATCTGCGCCAGTGAGGAGGACTGGCATGGAAAAATCTCTGAATGGAGCTCTGACGGACCAACAAACAGGGCTTAAAGGAATAGTTCACACAGAAATTAAGATTAATTTCTTTGCGAGATGTAGTTTGTTTTCTTCATCGGACAGATTTGGAGAAATTTAGCATTGCATCACTTGATCACCTATGGATCTGCAGTGAATGGGTGCCATCAGAATGAGAGTCCAAACAGCTGATAAAACACACAATAATTCTCAAGTAACTCCAGGCCATTAATTATTGTTATATGAATTAAAAAAGTTGTGTGTTTGTGAGAAACTAATTCATCGTTAAGACATTGTAACTTTAAAACATTGCTTCTAGCTAAAATATGAGTTGTCTATCCATAAAAATGCTTTCTCTAGTGAAAAAGTTGTCTCGTCTGAATCGGGAGAGATATATGCACAGATCAAGCACTGTTTACGATTGAAAGCAGTCCAAAATGTTTCTAGACAAATTTTGATGTAAGAGGACAACAGTGGATGGATTTTTTTTAAGCCTTGATGGATTTCTTACAAACACACAGCTTTTCACTTCACAAGACATTAAATGATGGACTGGAGTCGTGTGGATTACTTGTGGATTATTGTGATGTTTTTATCAGCTGTTTGGACTCTCATTCTGACGGCACCCATTCACTGCAGAAGATCCATTGGTGAGCAAGTGATGTAATTTCTCCAAAATCTGTTCAGATGAAGAAACAAATTCAGATACATCTTGGATGGTCTGAGGTTGAGTAAATTCAGAAAACTTTCATTTTTGAGTGGAGTATTCCTTTAAAGGAATGAGAATTCACGATGAAAACTATTACTTTAAACCATCGAAGAAATGTAAAGTGAAGTTTACTGTCATGCTTTCAGCATAAAATTACCATCTTACGATTCTGATTGAAACATGGGCATAATTAAGTGAATGTAAACCTTTGTGTATAGCAGTTTACAGGTGTTGTATCTGGACATCTTTGTGTCTGTATTCCATGTTCCAACAGTTTGTGCTGTTCCCAGTTTCACGGTGTTCATTTGTACTGACTGCTCTTGCTTGTTAGTGGACTCCTTGGGGAATAAGGACATAACACTGTACACTGCCTATCTGCTAGGTTCTTTAAAATAAAAACATAATTCATCATAGCTCCTCTGTACCCAAGACAACTAAAAGACACTTAAGTGTCTCCAAAAATCACCAAAGACCCAACTGCAAATTAGTTGACTTAACAAAAATGGCTTTTCTTTTTTTTGCTTGGGTGCAGAGAATGGTAGCATGTGGGATTGTGTATAGTGGAAAAACATGTTTTACTGACACATAATTTAAATGACGTGGTAATATATATGGGCATAAACATATTTATTCACCATAACTGATTTTCATCTGTGTCAGGGATTAAATTGTTGCATTTGTTATCTGAGCATTGTCACGCTTTATGTCTGGACACCAAACTTTACTACTTTTGTATTCCAGTAAAAAGTTTCAACTGTGGTGTATTTTATAAATGGATGAGGAGAGGATAATGTTATTGTAACTCCCATCAACATTGATATAAAATGTCAATAAAACTGAAATATTAATTTGCCTGATGTTTTTATTTTTGTAGGCTCTTTTCATCCTAACTACATGCTGTTTTTAATTTTTAAAGTTCCGATCTGAATCGAAAGATTCGCGAACCCTCTCCGAAGTTCCGATCTGAATCGAAAGATTTGCGAACCCTCTCTGAAGTTCCGATCTGAATCGAAAGATTCGCGAACCCTCTCCGAAGTTCCGATCTGAATCGAAAGATTCGCGAACCCTCTCTGAAGTTCCGATCTGAATCGAAAGATTCGCGAACCCTCTCCGAAGTTCCGATCTGAATCGAAAGATTCGCGAACCCTCTCCGAAGTTCCGATCTGAATCGGATGATTCGCAATACCCGCTTTGAAGTTCCAACCTGAAGTTCCGATCTGAATCAAATGATTTGCTGTCCAGTCTCCAAAGTCCCAAACTAAATCAAAAGATTTGCAAACCTGCTCTGAAGTTCCGATCTAAATAAAATGATTCATGATACTTGTTTTGAAGTTCCAATGAAGATTCGCAAACCCACTCCGAAGTTCCGATCTAAATCAAATGATTCGCGATACAAGCTTTAAAGTTTTGATCTGAATCAAATGATTTGCGATAAGTGCTTTTAAATTAAAATTCTTTAAGCATTTACTTACTCTAAATGTGATACTTTTCTTTTGAGGAATACAAAAGGAGATATGTAGCCTGCCCAAGTTGCTCTTTTCCATACAATGAAAGTGGAGCAGGGCTAAAATGTACAGGACACCAAAATTTCAAAGTTATTTGTTTTGTTTTGTTTTTTTTATCTATTCACAGTAGCTTTCGAATAATACAAAAAAACACTGAAATTTCTCAAAACATTTTCTTTTATATTCCACAGAAGAAAGTCGTACAGGTTTGGAACAACATGAAGGTCAGTAAATGATGACAGAATTTCCTTTTTGAGATGAAGTTGTTTATAAATGGTATACGTTTACATTTAAGTCCACTTAAATGTTGTATTTATTTTATTTAATTAATCAATTTATTTATTTTTTGTCATTTATGAAGCTTGACTTCCCAGGTTTCATTCATTTTTATTGAATGGAAAAGAGCAGCTTGGACATTCTGCTAAGCTTCTCCTTTTATGTTCCACAGAAGAAAGACTATCTTACAAGTTTGAAATGAGATTAGACATTTAATGAGTAAGTAAATGTGAAATATTACTTGAAATACTTCTATTTTTTGTCTTCAAACTAAAGTTTAACACTTTAAATTTAGGCTCAGCTTTGTAGATACACTTCAGTCCCACCTTCATCACTGCAAATGAGGTAAAAATCCAGATGTGGGCTCACCCTAACAAACAGACTATTATTTCAATATGGACAAGCTTAAAATACAAGATGGTGGCTACTCTCCACTCCTCTGTTGTTCCAGGGAGTGTGCCAGCCTTTCAGTTGCCCTACGTCTCCTCTTTACACAGACAGATGGCTCTGTGTTTGCACTGGGGGCCGCGTCTCCTAGCAACTGGCTCTCTCTCGCTCCTCAAGTTGCGGAGGAGGCAGTGCAAGTGTGTGTCTGTGAAGTCCTGGTGTCATTCAGTGTCTGGGCCCGCGTTTATCTCACACAGCTCGCTGCCTGAGGTTGTTTAAGGTCTGTCGGGTTGGGTAGTGCTCTGCTGAGTGTGTGGGCGAATAATATCACCTACAGTTGATTACCCAGCTCTCCGGTGGTTGATGGATGAACATGTAGACAGGAAATACAAAGAAGAGCACACAGAGTGCGTATATACTCTGGTTTATAACTGTATCCTCTGTTCTGAGTCCTCTGATGACCTTTCGCTTGTTCAAGAGTAAATAATGTTGCAAATAATGTCAGTGTTCGTCAGAGAGCTGAATGCAAACCACAACATTTCTAGGTAATTGTGCAACACAAAGAAATAGTTCAGCCAGATTTATCATCATGTACTCAACCTCATGTCATTCTGTAGCACTTTTTGAGTGGTAATTGTTTCTCAGGCATAAAACATGGTTTGGATGACAAATATTTTTTCGGCAGATGATCAAAATAAGGGGTCGTTACACAGAACGTTAAGTCTAGATGCATTTTTTTTTTTTTTTTTTTTGAGTGCTGCATTTCTAATTAATTTTTTGATCCAATGAGTTTCGGATGCATTGAAATATTTGAATTTTTGTGGATAGACTGCATATGCCATAGATATGTCTATGGTATTTGTGCCCACCCAACCAGGGGTGTTTCCCAAAAGCAAAACTTATAGATATGTATACATAGAAGCTACATTGCACAACTCCTGGTTTTAAAAACCACCTAGATTTCAATTCCCAGAGAAATGGGATAACTTTTCACATGTCAGAATGTGTTGGTTTGTATTTTTATAATGAGGCATGCATATATATATATATATATATATATATATATATATATGTGTGTGTGTGTGTGTGTGTGTGTGTACCTGTTTTTCTATTCAGGTGGGGACTTAAACCTGAATACACACAGACTCATGGGGACTCGTGTCACGGTGGGGACCTAAATTGAGGTCCCCACGGGTAAACAAGCTTATAAGTCACACAGAATGAAGTTTTTTGAAAATCTAAAAATGCAAAAAGTCTCCTGTGAGGGCTAAGTTTAGGTATTTTTGCTGATGTTCACTGCACGGAAAAGAGCAGCTCAGACATTGTTAAATGTCTCCTTTTGTGTTCCACAGAAGAGAGACAGTCACAGGTATGGACTAACATTAGATGAATAAATGAAGTGAATAAATGCAGGAATATGAGCAGCACACAGAAGCAGAGGGGCTGTATCCAGCCCTAGGATGAAGTGTCTCTGTAGGTAATGACTCAGCAGAAAATCAAACAAAGAACATCAAGAGCTCATGTTCCTGAAACACCAGACTGCAGTAAGGAATGATGGCGCTCCGAGCGGATCGGGTTCTGTTTATTGGCTGGTGAAAGTGCAGTCCTCAGGGAGAACCGTCTTTTTTTGGCCAATGACCTCACATCTACATCTGCATCTTCGTCTAGCAGCAGCGCTTTTATGTAACGTTTACTCTCAACATAAGACTGTGGGCAAAAGCAAAGCAAACCCTTAAAAGGATAGTTCACCCAAAAATATGAATACCTTTCTTCAGTGGAACACAAAAGGAGAAGTTCCATGCTTCTCCATACAATGAAAGTGAGTGGTGACTGTCAAACAAGATTTTCAGTGAATACCAACTTAAATTTCAGCGTGTTTCTCTGAAAAGCTATCGTATTAAGAAGACTTGGAATAACATATGAGAGACATTTAGAGTTTGTCAGCCCCAATCCCCATCCACTTTTATTATATGGAACTGAGCAGCATGAACATTCTTCAAAACTTCTTATTTTTTGTGTTGATCAGTATGATGGTGCATAAATAATTACAGAATATGCTTTTTGGGTGAACTATCCCTTTAAAATGCCAACGCTTGGCATAGTCTGATATTTTTATGGTAGGTTGACTGTTTTGAGTGTCCCCACCCTTCCTATTTAACAGAGACAACATTCACAAGCATCTTTCCATAAGCAATTCTTTCTCCTCGGTTCCGTGTTCAGCCTTCATGGTGAAGGCAAGGCTTGCTGTAACCCGATGGAGTGTGAGCTGCAGAGGCTAAAAATAGCAGAGCTGTTCAGTGAGTCAAAACTCTGCAGCAGAGACCGACTCAGACAGACTGGTGCATTGACACAGTGAACAGAGAGAGCACAAGAGATTCAAGAGTGACATGAGACAAGCATGTGGCATATTGCAGTTATACTAATGCACTGTGATCTGATTGTGGCCTTTCAGCAGGATTTTATCTTGAACCTAAGAGATACGCTAGTTTTATGTTTCATTTCAATAACATAGATTAATGAATCTCAAATTTCACTTAAAGTCAAATCTGGTTCCTGAAGCAAAACCAGTAATTGTCCAGTACACCATATAGGCTACTTCAGTGAAGTCAGTTGTAAACAAGCTCGCTGGGAGGCATAGAATTAAACCGGGCTGAACTATATTTTCCCTGTGGATTAGGGATTGTGGTAATCTCTGCATTTGTTTAAGATTATACAGATTGCTTTATTCCTGTGGTCTACATTGAGGGCTGTTGTGAGTGTATGTGTAGAGCTGTGATATTATAGACTCAGAACCCTTTTATATCTCACATTTAAACATTTATATACAGATTATTAAACATAAAATTCAGTTTGTTGCACAATGGATGTAATCATTATATATTATGTCCATCTGTCAGATAGATAGATAGATAGATAGATAGATAGATAGAACAGGTCATGTTAGTGTTCAGAATAGTGTACAATAATATTTAAAGACTGGCATAAGGGTAGCAGGATCCTGTTTTTGTAACCCTTCAATTCTTGGGTCACAACACTCACAGAAGCCAGATTCTTCTCTATTGGCATAAATGGTAAGTGTGCCGACTGAGGCTGTGAGCCACGGTTGCTTAAAAACTGATTCCTATCAGAGCATCATCACTAAGCCGTCTCTTGTTCATATCAGCCATGATGGCATTCTAGAAAAGAAAGACTTAAACACTTAGAAGATGAAAGATTTTAAACAAGTTTAAGAAGTATTACTGTTGAGAATTTATTACAATGTATAATAACGCACTACCAATACTGTCCAATAGATGGCATGATTTCCTCACAATGTGTCATTATGACTCAGTGTTATCAGTACAGTATATGCACAATAAATGTATATATTGTACCTGAGAGAAAACGTATTGTTTTGAAAGAGATAAAATTATTTTTTTTTTCAAAATTTTCATTAAAGAAACTTGTATTTATTTCAAATGATTATCAAAAGGCAGTGATTATTTAGGAAAGACTGCCTATGTCAGTAATTTTGTAGAGAGCAACTTGAATAAACCATATAAGACAAAATCTACAGTCTGAAGCTATCTGACAGGCCATTAGGACAGCAAATTACTGCAGTCATTATACCTTGTTGGGATGCAGGAGCATAAAATTCCTTTTACTTTTAAGAGGATCTGCCAAATGTCTTGAATGCAAAGACCATTATGTTTGGATGCTATATAGCCTACTGTAAACATGAACAGGAAATAATTTATCAAATTAGAAAAAAAAAAGAACAGGTGACTACAGCACTGACATTATTATTATTATAGGAGAGACCAGGCCTAGGTGTCACAAATTACTCCAATGATTATTTAGTGTTACAACATGCCCCACATTATAACATAAAACCTGTATTAAACTTTTCAGTATACAATCGTGCATGCAAATACAACTGTTAAATAAAGATTAACTGGTTACACTGAGACAGTGTTCTAAGATGCCTCATTATTATCAAATTTTGGGATTTGAATTACACGTTTGTAATCTTTGTTACTTAAGATAAGTTTCAGTTTGTTTGAGCTATCAATCATGTCTGGTTGATACCTGCTATATATATTTTTTTTTTTCAGTGTGTTAATATATAATTATTCTTATCTGAGCACTCAGCCAATAAGGAAAGCAGAATCATTAGGAAAGATGCAGTCTATCATGACTCTTTCATTCAATTTATATTGATCTGTCTTCTCACCTCCATCTATGCTCGTTTGACCATTCATGTTTAAATTAATTAATAATTAAAATCCTGTATGTAAATTGGTGATTTAACACCTAATTGTATTAAATCATATAAATCTTTGTGATCCACAATTTTTTATTGAAATTGTGACAGATGTTTCATTAGAAATAAATTTATAATGAACTTATAAATATTAACAATATTTATAAATTGCAAACAAAAATACAAACTATAAAAACAAATAGTATTATATATATATATATATATATATATATATATTGTCTTACTATAGCTTCTAGTGGCTTTATTTATACAACAGTTCTTTCTGGACCTCGAATCTATTTGGCTGATTCGAGTGCGATATTAGAGTGATAACAGAGCTCCTCCAACCACTTCACCATTTGTATCATGTATCCCTATATATTGTGTGTGTGTGTATATATATTATACACACACACAAATAAATAAAAATAAATATATATATATATATATTTTTTTTTTTATTTGTGTGTGTGTGTGTGTGTGTATATAATATATATACACACACACACTATATATATATATATATATATTATATATTATAAAAAAATTATAAAATTATATGTATATATATATATATATATATATATATATATATATATATATATATATATATATATATATATATATATTATACACACAAATAAATGAAAATAAATAAATATAAATATTTATTTATTTATTTGTGTGTGTGTGTGTGTGTATAATATATATACACACACACAATATATAGGGATACATGATACAAATGGTGAAGCGGTTGGAGGAGCTCTGTTATCACTCCAATATCGCACTCGAATCAGCCAAATAGATTCGAGGTCCAGAAAGAACTGTTGTATAAATAAAGCCACTAGAAGCTATAGTAAGACAATCTCTGGTGTAGAAATACTTCACCTTAGAAACTGCCATATATAAATGAACATGAATCCATGAAATGGATGTCACAAATGAATATCATATACATTCTTTTATTAGACATTAACAAAAGCCATGGACATGAACTAGAAGCATCTGGGTCTTTTGTAACGTCTTGACATCTTCAGAGTATCATCTGTATCCATTCCCTTTTAAACAGCACAAAGAGTGATTCAATGGGTTAGATTGAACACTATATTTAAAACATACTTTAACGCTAGTTATGCTCAGGACTGTGACTTAACTGTACCTACCAGTCTGCATAAGGCAGTAGCAGGGCGCTTGCGGGAGCAGTTCATGACACTCAAACTTATTCTCTGGAAGGCTGTAGTTAGTTTATCTATGGAGGATGATGGTTGGCCAATATAAGTACCTACTGGGGTCTGACCGTGCCCATCGGTCTGCCCAAAAGCGGAGCTCTGACCAAAGGCAGGTGTCTTCCCAAAAGCTGGCATCCAAATGTGAGCAGGGGTCTGTCCAAAACCTGGGACCTGACTGGAAGCAGGGGTCTCCCAGAAGTTTGGGGTTCGACCGTGAGCAGAGGTCTGCCTAAATGTGCAGCTCTGACGGTGAGCAGGGGCCTTGCAGAAGGTTGGGGTTCGATAATGAACAGGGGTCTGTCCGAAAGCTGGGGTTTGACCCTGGCGTTTAGAATATGAAAGTGATGCTGCTCCAAATTCTTGAGTCCCATTACTGAAACTCATCTTCTGGAAGGTTGCGATCAGTTCATCAATGAAGGATGATAGGTTAGTGTACCCACAGTGCACAGTTAACCCACCATTCCGACCAAAAGCAGCAGTTAGACCGAAGAAAACCTGCCCTGAGCGCTGGCTAATGGCAAGCTGACTGAAGTCAGGTAGTCGTCTGAAGTTTACACACTGCATTACAATACTAGATGCAGCTTAATTATTGCACTGGGCGATTTTTAAATAGCTACATTTACTCAATAGTTGCTCGTACTACTCAACTCTTTTGTCCTCTCCTTTCTCCTAACTGACACTTTGTAGCGCAAACCGTCCTTTTTACTTTAATCTGCATAAGCGAAGATTCTATTTTAGAACGGTCAGTGTATTTACTGCTTGTGGCGTCATGTTAAGACGACATAAGTAACGCCACTGCCCTGATTCCCACACATTCTATTGAATGATTAAGAAATCATCTTTTCATCAGTAAACTTTACCTAACCAGTCAGAAATTTGTATCTTAAGTTTTCTTGTGCATACGTACAACGCAAACGTCCTTAGAACGTGAAGGGTTAACGTTATTTATTTAAAGTCGGGCGTTTTCCCCGCTTAAAAGTGAGACTGAGAGCGAGTAAAGCTGATTTTTGTTACAGTAGCGAACATAAGATCAGCAAATGAACACTTTAACGTCAAAGTTTCATTCAAAGACCTAATTCGTACGCAAACTGTCACGCTAGTAAAAAAAAAAAAAAAAAAAAAAAAACCTGGACCTTGGTCAACTAAAACATTTACACCCTTCACAAGTTAACAGAAACTGAATTTAATTTCCAAGCATGTCACTCCGAGCAAGACTGCGTTGTAAATCTTGAATATTAATTATAATGCAATATTGTATTGTAATATTCATTGTATTGAAATCAATTTCAGCAAATAATCATATGGGTTCATGTTAAATATGTATTTCATTTTGGTTGGGGTAGGCAGTATGCAGTAGACATTACATCAATAATTTCTAAATATCGCTTATCCTGGGCGAAAAGACCATAAACATTATACAAATAGCTTCAGAAGTAAAGGCTGCAAACGAGGTCATGAGGTCAAGGTTTTGTCAGTCAATGATGCCCTTTGGTGGTTGGAAATCTAAATATTTTATAGGCTATAATTTAGGGACATTTTACAGTAGGTTTTAAACTACACAATATACTATGTACAACTAAAACAAAACATGTTTGTACTCTTTCTTGCTGTCAAACTCAGTGAACCGTGTCTGAAGTTCATGTAAAGCACCTCATCAGTGGTTAAACAACTCCCTTGACTTGATCTGGTGTGTCATAACTGCAAAGATTTATTTTCTTCTGTTTATGCATTCACCCGAATGTGCAAATGTATTGGAATGGTCCAAAATAATGTAATAAATCATATGTCATATATGTGAATTATTCTAACTTTAGTTAGCCTTTTTAATAACTGGTCAGGGACAACAGATAAAATATTGGGCACATTTACAGTCCTGTTTCTGTTTATTAATGAGGGCAATGTACAAAACTGTCATTGAGGTGGTTCCATTTCAAAAATACATTTAATAAAAAAAAAAAAAAAATACTATCATCTACCATTTAGGGTTAAGTAAGGAACAAAGATGTACTTTTTAAAAATGCCTACCTATAACCTAATGTACATGTGTTTATGTAGCTAGAAATGGAACAAACAACTACATTTGTATCTTTTTTTGTTTCATATTAACGTGCTTTTTTTTAAGCTGCTGCTCTGATTGGTTATTCCCATATGAGAGTGGAAACAGTAAATCTGGTGTCAAAGAAAGTGTAGCTTCAGACTACACAAACACAAGAAGAGCTTCTCTGACCTGCATGAACTCATGCTGTAATATTTAGTGACACCTGGTGGGATAATCTTCAGCATGTCAACAGATTCAGTCATTGTTTTTATTGCTCGAACAAATCATTTTATGTAACTGAATAACTCACCGGTTGCTTCATCTGAATAATTACACAAGCTTGTGTCGAGATTTTTCCCTCTGGCTTCCAAAACCCTCAACAATGCAAACTGTAATATCAATTATTATGACGTAACACAAAAGTCTACGCAAGCGGAATCAAGACAAAACAGTGATTATATCAATGACTGAAATATTTATTTAAAAACTGAAAAATAAAACAAACCCACACACATAGTTTTAGTATATATCATACAAAGATATTCTCCAAAATGTTACTGAGCAGTCTTGTTTTTATTCTCCATTAACAAAAGTGAGAGGCAGTTTAGAGGCTGGCTGAGCTGGTAAGACTAATCTAAACGGTGAAATAAACCATTACCAGAGGAGATGATGACACTCCAAAAAAAACGGAAATTAAATACCCAGTGTCGCAACTTAACATAACAGCCAAAGCAGTGCAACGAGTGAAACAATATGAGGGTATTAAGACATAACAACATAAGGTATATACAGTATACATCATATCTCAGTCACACAGCATCCACCCAAACACACACACACACACATTATATTAGTATTAAAGAACACACACGCACTCATGGTTTAGCCAGCGCATGTTCATATTGAGTCTACAGGACCCTTAAACTCAATTATTTTCTCTTTTACTTACTGACTGGTAGTTTGTGGAGAAGTTGAGGTAACCCTGGTTTGTAGATGACTACAAGACTGCAAGTCCCTGTGAGCCCTGGTGAGAGCTGTGCTGCTGGCAGACAGTGGTGGTCTACAAGGCTATGTGGTCTACATTGCTTTGACAGAAGTGGACAGACCTCTTGAACCCAATGCATTTAACTTAACATTCTTCATGCATCTCATTTTTGTGTGAATCTTATGAAAACAGTCAGGAAATGTCAAAACCCCCAAAAAAAAGAATTCTATTTTGCGTAAAGAAAATTAAGCCCATTATATATATATATATATATATATATATATATATATATATATATATATATATATATATATATATATATATATATAACAATTCTCCCTTAAACCTTAAATTCATGTGAATTACTATAAATAAAACTATAGAATTTAAATTGTAAAGCACACTTGTAAGTAGCTATACATCATGGTAATATTTGTACTGTATATAATGAGAAATATATACAATTCTAAAAGAGACTTAATTTTTTTTAAGCAAAATATTTTTAAAATGAATTTTGACCCATTTTACAGAGCTCATAAAAAGAGATAGTGATGGAAAAAAGATGGGAGGAAACGCGTTCTCTCTCAAAACTTCTGCGTTCCCTAAGAAACTGTTTGCTCGCAAAACATTTGCATTTTTATCAAGAAACTGCATACGCTCACAAAATTTTTGCGTTCACTCAATATATTTGCATTCAATATCAAAACCTGTGTTCCACAAGAAACTGTGTTCGCTTGCAAAACTTGTCTTGCAAATTTTTTTGTTTCCTAGAGAAGCTTTGCACTTCCTGGCAAAACGTTTGCGTTTTTCTCAAGAAACTTTGCATTTGCTCACAAAACTTTTGCATTCCTTCAATATATTAGCTATCGATTGCAAAATCTATGTTCCTCAAGAAACTGTTCGCTTGTAAAACTTCTCGCAAAATTTTTGCGTTTCCAAGAGAAACTTAGCGCTTCCTCACAAAACTTTTAGGTTCCCTTGAGAAGCTTTGCATTCTCTCGCAAAACTTTTGCATTTCCTAGAGAAACTTTTGTATTTGTGTTGTGATGGAAATACAAGGTAGAAAAACTATATTTCTGTGCTTTTTTGAGTGAAAGCAAAATATTTGCGAGCGAAGGCAGTTTCCCAGGAGAATTTAACCCTTTTACGAGAGAACAGCAAAATGTAATTTTTCCTCCAATCTCATATTTTTTCCATCACCGTGTCCCCCTTAGGGGCTCCGTACCATTTCTTTTTCTTTCAAATATCCAGTTTAAAAAGGGAAGTTCAAAATTCCAAACGAAACACACCAGAGTCGAACACAGGGATGGCTACATCTCTTCTCACACCACACTCTACTGATTTCATGATCTCAGTTCGCAACACCAAACTACAAATTTAAAACACTGTCCTAATGCTACCCAGATCACGATTTTAAAGGTCTTTGTGAGGGAATGTGACCCTTTTTCCCTTTTGGAAGGCACGGAGGTCTCTCCTTGCCTCAGTTTGAAGGGGTGCGCGTATGTGGAGCTGGAAGAAGACAACAGGAATTAACAGATACTGTCGTATTAACAGTGTGCAAACCATACGGGACCGTTTGAGGGACCGTTACTAATATAATATGGTGCCATATCTATCTGTGCTGTATCTAGCCTGATGCGAGGTCTCACAAAAACAGTCAGTTCATATTCAGTCATGGATTTGAAACTGGTGAAACGCATCAGGACAATATCATATGTTAGATGAGCTATTTCGCAGTTTGTCCCTATAAGTCAACATGGTGGAACAGTAAAAAGCCAGTGGATAAAATCTATTAAGGGTTTTCCTATAAAATGAATGCCTTGGGAACATAATCAAAGGAAAGCTTAACATAAAAAAATACTAAACAGAAAAAGTGAGTCTCGGTTGAGTTTGCTAGTGTTTTCATCAGGTGTTAGTCCACAGTAGGTCATCATCTATTACTCTTTTTAGTCCAGTGACCACTGCTAGGGGACTAGGGAAGGACGGACCCAGACGAGGGCGATCCTACGCGATGCTAAGGAATGCGTTTGAGAGGTGGAAGTCGCACACTGCTGCTGTTTGTAAAAGTTGAGCCCGGAAGAATCACAGCACAGTGTCATTTCCTGCAAAATGGGGTGACTCACCCTTGTGCAATGCACCATGGGATGTTTCACGGGGAGACGGGATTGTTCTACATGGGGAAGATTCTCTGTTCCGTATAAGGAGGAAGAAAACATGCCATCCACTTCCTTCCTCTCACTCCCCTTCGTCACGCAATATCGTCACACTCCTCACGTCTCCAGACTCCACGGGCAGGGGAGGGAGCAGGTTAGAAAAAAAGCACCTTTTATTTGGATTTAAATGTACAATAAAGAAATCAACGAGTTAAAAAGTACAATAAAAAGGGAGAAGGGAAAGATAGTGTGTATATAAAGACGTCAAGCGCCCCGTCTGTAGGGCTGCTGCACAGAACGCGATGAGCCTCAACCCGTTCCTGTGGACAAAAACAAAAAGAAAGAGCGAATTATGTACGAGCAAACATGACGCACCCTTTGCACCACTAATTAGCCTGATAAAAATAAATCTCAATCCACTCTGTTCGCTAGGGAACTCTGGAATGATTTTTGAGGAGGAAGCTGATGGTCAGACTGTAGTGTTGTTGACAGACAGATGTTTGTGGTTTTACTAGGGGTCTTACCCTCTTCCTCTCCTCCCCAGCCCTCTGCGACGCCAGCGAGCTCATAATGCTTCTTCCTCAGTTCACCCAGTCGCTCCCGCTCTTTCTGCAGCCGAGTCTCCAGCTCCAGCACCAGCACCTAAGACATGTTAAACGCTCAGATTTGTTCACGTACTTGCATAAAGACATGAGAAACAGGTTAACACACTCTCACCTGTGCATCCATCTCTTGCCTCTTGATCTGAGTGAGTGTCATTGCAGAAAAGTCCATAGTTTCTGAAACAAAGAGAGAATTCAGCATTACTTATCAAAACTGAAATTGTATGGCTTTTAGTTCATGTCTAAAAGCTTTCAGGCTATTGAGGTGTTTTTCTTGTTTGCAGGTGTTTTTGTCCAATAAAATTCTTTTAAAAATGAAAATCTCTTTCAATTTTTGGAAACAAATCCAAGATTTCACCAGGCTATGAGACACATTTTATATAACTATAAAAAAATAAAATAATTAATAACAGTGATAAGTTTTATTACACTTTATTTGGATAGTTTATTTAAAAAAAATAAAATAAATAAACAAAAAGTGTGATACTATTATATTTTAAAATAAAGAGTATTAAATAAAAATACATTTACTTTATAGTATACGCAGAAAATACTATGCTAATATTTACGTTTTCATTGTTTTTTATTTTTTACTTTTTATTTTTATATGACTTTTCAACATTTTCAAAGCTAAAATCATCAAGCTTTTATTTTATATTTATGCTGTCAAACGATTAATTGCGATTAATCGCATCCACAATAAAAATTTTTGTTTACATAATATATGAGTGTGTACGGTGTATATTTATTATGTATATATTAGGGCTGTCAATCGATTAAAATATTTAATCGTGATTAATTGCATGACTGTCATGAGTTAACTCGCGATTAATCACAATTTAATCACTTTTTATTTGTTCTAAATGTACCTTAAATTAATACTTTTTTAAAGTTTTTAATACTCTAATTGACATGGACAAATATGGATGCTTTATGCAATATATGTTTATTATTAGTGAAACTATAGTTAATCTAGAGCATGAAGACTGGACATGTTTCAAAGGTCAAAGATGTTTTTTTCAAATAACTTGTTCATGTCTATTACACACATGAAAAAAGAACATAGAAATACCAGGTTCCCATTACTTCTCTTTCTTTGCACTGAGAAATTGACTTAGACAAGCCTGTTTACATTTTCACACTACAGGGCAGCTCACTTCTTCTGAACATGCTAAATGTACATTTATTATTTATTATTACATTTGTTTGCCTCTCTGTGCCCACAATACAGTATTTTGATGCAGCTAAATTCTCAATAAAACTGTTTTCACCGATATGTTTTTTTCATAGATATATTTTCTGTTGTCAGATAACGGGATGAATATGAAATAGTGACTAATACGCGACCCATTAAGACTACATGACCAGCTCTACCTTCCAAGATGTTAATCTGCACCAAAATCCTGATTTATAATCGAGTCATCATCTGATGAAATCAAATAGCCTAAACATAAGATAAAGACAATAACTGTGCTGTGATTTCGGCTATACTTGCATGTAAAATTAGAGAAGCAACATAATATCGGTTTTAAAGCAGCACTATGTAACTTTTAGCGCTCTAGCGGTTAATAAACAGAACTGCACGCATCCCGCGGAAGAACATTCTAACCGGAGCTACTTCTCTAAGTTTATGTCTATGGCGATTCACGCAGGTAATGTGTTACTCCGCAAAGGTGGCGACCCGACCAGGCTACAATAGTCCATAAATAAGCACTTATTATAAGTGTACCGTAGAGATTCGGGATAAAACAAAAACGTAGTTTGGAAGATGAATTCATGATGTACTCGCTCATTATATGCATTTTGCAAATTCTGAACACAGAAAAAGCAGAGCGAGAGAGAGAGTGAGAGAGAGAGAGAGAGAGAGAGAGAGAAAGAGAGAGAGAGAGTTGTGTGCACAGCGGGAAAGCGAGACCTCGCGCTTGTGCGATGTACAGTACCGGCGAGTCTCAGAAACTAAATAAGGTTTGGGCAAAAACTAAAGATTGGTCGCTAGGCTCTTTTTGAAAAAAAATAACAATAAAAAAAAACACCAACAAAAAAATAAATACATTTAAAAAAAGTTGCTAAAGGGGTCTGAAAAGTCGCTAAGTTGTCAGTACTGACAGCATCTCCATCCATTTCTCCAACCACGGGTTAGGCCACGGCTCAAACAGAAAATGCGCGCTGCGTTAATCGCGCGTTAATAAAATTAGTGCCGTTAAAATGAATTTGCGTTAACGCGTTAGTAACGTGTTAACTCTGACAGCACTAGTATATATATAAATACACACACAAAGTATATATTTTGAAAATATTTACATGTATATACATTTATATTCTGATATTTTATATTATATATAAATATATTTTATATATAAACATAACATGTTTTTTCTTAAATATATACATCAATGTGTTTGTATTTATATACACATAATAAATATACACGGTGTACACACATCTTTTTCTTTTTTTTCCACAGATTCTCCATTCTCCATCAATGAATCAAAAGTGTCTGTATTTACTAGCTTCTGCTAAAGCATTCACACTATGGATATTAAAGGAAGCACAATGTCACTGACTCCATGTGACTGGTCAGTGTTGTTTAAATGCCTTTGCCTCCAGAGAAGAGTCTCAGCAAAAGAGCTTGTGTGGAGGACAGCCTGACTGTGTAGACTTGCTCATTCATCTATCTCTGGAGGGCACCGTAAACCAGTTTTCATAGCTATAGTTAAATGTGAAATGGGGTAATGAGACTGTGGAGGTCAATGAGAAATAAATTGAGGCTGCTGCTGCCACTGTTACTACTTTATTCTGGCTCTTATTTAATGAATAATAGAAAAAGAAATTACGGGGGAAGCATTGCAAGCCAGATTCAAACCTGAATTTCCAAAATGAGCAGCACAGCTAAACATGTCTGAGAATGTTGAGTCAGGAGAATGTGCTGTATATGTCCAGCAAAACCTCACCTGTGTCCTCGATCTGAGATTTGCCAGACTTGGTTGATGCCACAACCCCTGCTGTGGCCTGGGTGACCCCTTTGGAGGCCTGCTGGAGACGGGAAAGGTTTGTACTGCCCTTGTCTGCTTTTACCTAAAAAGATAAAATATATTATATATTATTAAATATAGTATAACATTATACTGCTTTAAAGTTCATTCAAGTGCAAAAGTTGCTGGCAATTTGTTGTTGTACCTTAGAAGCTGCGACCAGCTGAGCCGTGCTGGCAGCGATCTCATGCGAACACACCATCAGCTCCTCAAACTTGCCCTTGCCTTGAACCACCTGATCAGCTGCATCACTGCAGGAAGAAAAAAAAAAAAAAAAACTTTACTGGAGGTAGCACAATGGTGATAGTTCATAGATCAATTAGTGTAGGATTCAAACCAATGATATATGCAATGTGGAAAACACTACAGAATTGCAAAATCCAGTCATTAAAATGGAATTTACAGTATAATGTGAAATGTCACTGAATTGGACAACTTTTGGATGAATAAATCAAAAGTAGAGCTTTACACGATCAACTTCAAATTGCGATATCGATTAATGTCTTTTGATTATTAAATCGCCAAAATCGATTAATGTCTTTTGATTATTAAATCGCAATATAAAGTCTACATGTTCTGTGCATCTAAGAGTGAAAGAGTGGCTATGTTTTTATTTCTACTGTAAAATGTAGTAAGTAATAATAATAACAATAATATAATTTATTAAAACTTTAAGGAATCAATTTCATTGCCACAGTTTTTTGATGACAAATTTGCTTTAAACATCTTAAAACATATCTATAAAATATATAAAAAGTATAGCAGAATTTATAAGTAAAAAAGAAAGGGGCATGTCAAAAAATAAAACTGATTTAATAAGGCCCTGTTATTATTAACATTTTAATAAATGTATTAAATTGTTCAAGTTTTATGAATTCAATTTATTACACATGGTTTTTATTGATTCAAATGTAATTAAACTATTAAAATGAACACAATTTGAGAAAAAATAAAAACAGAATTCATAAAAATAAATAAACAGAAATAAATAAATACAATGGAAAAATACAACTGATTTTATAGAGTCCTAAAAACCTACAAGCTTTCTGTTACCTACTGAGATTTGCAATCACTATGTCACAGCATCCTCCAAACATGTTTATTTTCTCACTGTCTAACATACTCACACCAACATGGTGGCACCCCAGCCCACGGCCTTGGAGGCGGAAATGAGACCTTCCGTCCATCGGGAATTCTTGGCGTAGAACTCCTTCATAGATGCGGCCCCCTGTGAACACAGCAGCACTTTCATTAAAGGGTTAGTTCACCCAAAAATGAAAATTATGTCATTAATTACTCACCTTCATGTCGTTCCAAACCTGTAAGACCTTTGTTCATCTTCGGAAAACACAAATTAAGATATTTTTGATTAAATCAGAGAGCTATCTGACCCTCCATAGACAGCAACGCAACTGAAATGTTCCCAGGTCCAGAAAAGAAGTAAATACATCGGTAAAACAGCTCCATGTGACATCAGTGGCTCAACTACAGTTTTGCGACACTACGAGAATACTTATTTTTGCGCAAAGAAAACAAAAATAAGAATTTACTCAACTATTCTTCTCCCCCAAGTTACGTCTTCCGCCATTTTAATGAGTATCACAATACATACACATGCTTTCCTCTAAGCGTAAACAACGCTTATTACGCAGATTATACATTCATGCGCTCTTTCCCCCTGAACGTAAATAACGTTGATTACGTCAAATACGTTCTTGGGTACTCTCCAAAATGGCGGAAGACGTAATTCGGGGGAGAAGAATAGTTGAGTAAATTGTTATTTTTGTTTTCTTTGGGCAAAAAAAAAAAGTACTCTCGTAGCATCGCAAAACTGAAGTTGAGCCACTGATCTCACATGGAGCTGTTTTACTGATGTATTTACTACTTTTCTGGACCTGGGAACATTTCAGCTGTGTTGCTGTCTATGGAGGGTCAGATAGCTCTCTAATTTAATCAAAAATATCTTAATTTGTGTTCTGAAGATGAACGGAGGTCTTACGGGTTTGGAACGACATGAGGGTGAGTAATTAATGACATAATTTTCATTTTGGGGTGAACAAACCCTTTAACACCTGTTTCTGTCATTTTAAGCTCGAGTTTTCCTAAAGGTGTTAGATGCGTTGACTCACTTTGCCGCTCTCCACGATGTCCCTCTGCAGGTCTTTGGAGGACAGCACCAGCACTTTGATGGCCTGCATGAGATCTGTGCAGGACGCCAAGATCCTGCAGGGGGCGAGACAGAACAACATTTAAACACTCACAGGCCTGTTTCGTATGCACCAGGGTGGGTCTGCTAATGCGTCTGGGTGAATGTAAACGTGCAGCGCTATCCAAGTGAAATAAGCTCAGCATGGAGACATTTTGATCACTGAATACCAAAATCCACTGAAGAACATCAACCAAATAAAATCTGTAAAACCACTTTTGTAACTGTAACCGTAATCGTAAAAACATTATTTATATGAATAACACATGACTTGGTCAGCCTGACCTTTCATTGACTTCCATTTTGATTCCAGTGTCAACCGCCCTGGACTTATTGAGCATTTCCTGTTTGAGAGCAAAGGGGAAAAACATTAGAGGAGTAGATTGGAGCGCCTCATGTTTTATTAAGCATCTGTCTGTAGGACAGGGAGAGCCGGGAGCCGTCGGATTACCTCAATCCTGGCGGCGGCTGACTCTACAGCCGCTGAGGTGGCTGCCATCTCCTGCTCCACCAGATCTCCCAGCTCCCCTTGCTGCAGTTCTAGACCCCGAGGACGCAACTTCTGCTCAAAGAAAACAAAATAGCATACTACATTTATTTCGGTTTCATATTTATATAATATGCATACTCATGGAATACCTGCATGGTACATACTGAATGCTAAAATATGAGGCATATAACCAAAGCACACTCTGTGGACTACAGTATCCCACAATACAATATGCTTGATCTTTCATCTGCAGCATGGCCAATAATTATCTGATATTAAAGGGGTCATATGATGCGATTTCAAGTTTTCCTTTCTCTTTGGAGTGTTACAAGCTGTTTGTGCATATATAAGATCCCTGAAGTTGCAAAGACTAAAGTCTAAAAACCAAAGAGACATTCTTTACAAAAGTTAAGACTCGACCACGCCCCCCTAAAACGGCTCATTCATACACGCCCCCACGTCTACTACACGGTGTGGGGAGATTTGCAAAACACCACCCAAATGTATACGTAAAGAAAGAGGGCGGGATTTTTATTCATGCTGTAGTGTTGACCATGTCCAGGAGACACTGTGTTTTGTTGTGAAAGCAAAACTACTTTGTTTGGGCTTCGAAAAGAGGACACAACTAGAAATCAGTTGTTAAGTTGTATTCACAACACTGTTCCAGAACAGTTCAACCCAAATATTCGAGTGTGTGCAGCACATTTTACGGAGGACTATTTCCTGAACCTGGGAGTAGCCTGCCAGCTGTGCTCAAAGACTGTTTCTATAAAGTGGGGCAATTAGTAAATCCTGACAGTAGTTTTTTAACGCCAAAAGAGGGTTTGCGCTGCTGCAAACTGATAGTAATCTGGCCCCAAAGCTGATAACACTGACTGTAACCTTGTTAGATGTTACATGTACTTACTATAGTAATAACAATAAATTATGCATAATTACATGCAACTAACCCTAAAATAAACCCTCATCCTAACCCTAACCATATATGTAGTTAATTACAACTGCTTAAATGTATAACTACACTGTAACAAGGACACCTTAAAATAAAAGTATGCTAAAAACCAATTCAAAATATGAACAAATACTATAATAATACTAAAATAACACTGGCTAGTACACAGTATATCACATACAGTATGCAGTATACCGTACACAAAAAGTATCCCATACTAGTTTTGGCCTAATTTAAATGACTCAGTGAAAAAATAAGTAAATAGAAAGGATTCTCTCTACCAATTACATGCTGCTTTATTCAATCCACTGTTACTATAGTAAAACGAGGACTGTCTCTCAGTGGCTCGCTCACCTCGCCCAAGGCCATCACGGTATCCAGTGCCCCCCTCAGCCGGCTGCAGTCTGCCGTCCCCATAGACTCCTGCTCCTTGAGCTGGCAGAGCAACGCCAGGGCCTCCGCGCCACAGGCCTTCACGTTGTCTGCCAATGCTGCCCACAGACAGACAAAGGCAAAGACAGAAAGCAGAGAGCAGTCAGACGAGCCATCTGTCACCTGCAGACACTGCACATACGCTCGGGCAGACACACTTTTCCTGTGACGTGATCGCTCGTGCGCGTGGGAATGCACATTAGCCGTTTTGAGTTATGTCATGCTCCTTTAAAGCAGCTCTACCGAAACCACCAGACCTCCGGCGACGGAGTTATTAATAGAACTGCAGTGACACTAATGACCTTCATGATGTATGGAGACCAACTCAAACAGAAAGTCTTGGACGTCTCTCTATATGTGGATATAGCGGTGCTGTGAAATATTTAGCAGTTTAATAATAGAAATGACATTTATGCTGCCTATATCAAACAGATAGTTCTGGTTCCGGATGCTGATTGGTCGATACGGTGTATGTATGTCAATGAATGTGTCTTTAAGGAAGTATTTACATAGAGGTGCATCAGCTGTGCTGATACGATAACATATCAGCACTTTTGAATACGTTTCGGGAGATTGACGTCTCGTGCTCACCGTCAGCTTGCTCCACTAGCACCATGTGGGAGGTGGCGCTGCCCTGCACGATGACATCGCCCACCAGGTGAGCGAACTGAGTCACTGCCCGCACCAGTCCAGACACATCTATCACACACATACAGGAAAATCAGTGAGAAACTGTTTCAACATGATCATATGAGTGCCTCTCATCTCAACAAAAGTGATGAAATGAAGTCTGAATGCATTCATAATGAATCATTTTTTGTAATGGATTTTTAAAAGGTATATTATTAGTTGAATTTTTTGAGCTTGTGCATTTTTATTGCAGAAGAGTGATGGAATAATAAAAGTTTTCAATAGTGTGAAAGTATCTCAGCTGCCTTAAATTGAAAATTTACGATTTTTTTTAGTACCGGGACAGTTTTTCCAACAGTTAGCATTGTAGCATGACAAATCACTTCACCATGGATGTGTCATGTTTATTGTGCAGCCTTACTAGCAAATGAGCCAAAACAACAGCCTGACAGAATGTTTTCCCTTTGTCTCAAGTACAGTCATTTCAAAGATGATTCAGATATTTGTTTTAATGTTTCAGTTTGTTCAGAAAGTTCATTTCAATAAAAAAGTAGACTCTAAAATGAGTTAATAAATTCTGTTCATGTTTGTTTGTTTTTTGAGAAAAATTTTCATTGTATTTGTGTATTATATATAAATGTGGTTTTTTTTTTTTTACATTTTTATTATACTACTGCTTAAAACTTTGGAGTTAAAACTAAAACTCATGCGTTACTGATGACAGAGAATAGCGTACACACTTTGCGTCCATCAGATGCTCTCCAAAATGGCGCTATGCTGACACAGAGAGACCGAGAGGATACGAACTGTTGAATAAATGTCGTTATTTTTATTTTCTTTGCGTACAAAAAGTATTCTCGTCGCTTCATAAATTTCAGATTGAACCACTGACGGCAGATGGACTATTTTGACGATGTTTTTTATATTTTTCTGTGCCTTGACAGTGTAATTTACTTGGCAGTCAATGGGACAGTCACAAGCCTCCCGGTTTTCATCCAAAATATCTTAAATTGTGTTCCGAGGATGAACGAAGCTTTTACGGGTTTGGAACGACATGAGGGTAAGTGATTAATGACAAAATTTTCATTTTGGGGTGGAGTATCCCTTTAATGTGTCAAATCATGAATTCCACTAAAATATTAAACAGCACAATAGTTTTCAATATTGATAATAATAAATGCTGTAGTAACGATGCTGAAAATTCAGCTTTGCCATCAGAATAAACTACACTTCAAGGGAGAGAAAAAAAAAAAAGGATTATCTAAAAGATATAGTTCTTTTTAAGAAGATTCAATCAAGCTAACTATGTTTTCAAGAGAGTAGCATTACTGTTCTTTTACTACTTTAAATGGTGTATAACTTGTAAAGCTGTCTTGTAACTTTCGCAACTCTGCTGGAGTGAATGCAGGGTTCCTACACATTTTCCATTTCAAAATTCCATACTTTTCCAGACTCAAATTTCCAAACCTCTCGGTAGATTTTCAGACCATATTTAACAAATGGTTCATAGAGCATTATTTTCGCCTTTACATTTGATATATAGTACAGTCATCTGTAAATATTTTTATTTTCTCAGGGTTTTTTTTTTTTTTATTGATTTTCTCGATGTGACAACACACAGAGCCCCTAAAATAAAAAAATAAAAAAAATAAAAAATACAGACTTTTACATGCACACAAGAAACTTTTTTTGTGCCCTCGGGAAACTATTCACATGTGCATAAAAATGTTTTGCATGCTTACGCATTACAATTTCAACCTGGTCTCATGGCATAAACATACCTGGTGGCACTTTTTAGCGAGACCGTTTTTACGTACCTTACTGTACGTTTCGCCGCAGTTTCATAGAGAAATGTCCACTGAGTGGCGTTAAAACACGGGTTCAATATGTAAACCCTGGCACGTTTTTATTATGTTAATATAGGTACGTATTGCTGTGTTTTTATTACGTTGCTTCAGGTACGTATTGTGGTGGTTCAGAATTCAAATATCCAGGGACCGTCGCTAAAAATTAATGCTCTGTCGTGTTGGAAATATGCCCAACACCAAACTCAACCCTAAACCTACCCGATAGTGTTGACAAATGCAAAACTGATATAAAAATTTGTTAATGCAATCATGCTATTTGAACTTCCTTATATGCAGAGTTGAACTGTTTTGTCAAACCATAGTTACACAGGATTCGAACTGGAGCTCCACAGATCTCAATACGTCTCCGTACTCCGTGAGCTACCGAACGAACCTACCGTCTATGAAAATCCATAGATATGAAGCTGAATATGTGTGATGCTAACATTCAAAAGCATCAGTTTTCAAATCTCCCAACATATTAACATTGTTTTGAAGTCATAACATAATATTCTTCAAGTAATTGTGCGAAAATTACACTTTATTAATCGAAACTCTGTAAATTTGTGTGAAAAGGAATAAAAGGCGTCTGAGTTTTACTGACTCTAGTGATCATTTCTTTTGGAAACTGCAGTGATATGTACTTATTGTTACGTATTTCGCGTCTCACTAAAAAGTGCCCCCAGGTACGTTTATGCCATGAGACCAAGTAGTACAATTTCTAGTTTTATATAACCTATTTCCTCTGTGCATCACTGCCATCTATTCATTACTGTGAATAAAATGATAGCATGGATGCACATGAATTAACAGAGATCTACCTGGTCAAAATTTTTATTTTCTTAAGGTAGTACCTCTAATATCAAGGCCTAATGTCTAATTTAACACATCGTCTGTGGTGGTGGAGAAACCATGACATGAAATGGGCTAATAGCATAAAATTTGCCAAGTTCAAGGGTCTATAAAAAAGACTGGTACTGTAAAAAATTTGGGGCAGTATGCCATATTTCAAGGCAATGCAAAGTCAGTGGCGGCCAAGAAACCACACCGCAAAATGGGCTAATGGCACAACATGTGGCACAGTGTGCATTATCATATATGCTAAGTTTAATGGTTTCTTGTGCACACATAAAAGTCTGTATATATTTTTATTTTTGCAAAGGTCCTTGAGGCTAATTAATACGGTGCTAAGAATATAGTGAGAAGAAACCCAAAATGCTTATAACCGGCATTTTGCATAATGAAAAAGTGCACCTTGAATTCATTCAGTCGTATTTGACAAATACTAAAGAATCACTAAACAGCTGCCATGAAACCTCACTTCTTGTATGTTACATTTATTTTCATTAAATTATTAAATTTTCTATTATAAAAAAAACTAAATAGGGGCAAAAGTCTGGAAACACAAATATTTTTCCATAAGCTGCTTTCTTTTTTCCGTACATGGAAAATCAAATTCCACACTTTTCCATACTTTTCCAAACCCCATAGGAACCCTGTGAATGGTAAATTGATGAATGCTGGTTAAGTAGGGAAATGAGTGCGTGTGTGTGTACATATAATTCACCTGTGTTATCTGACACAAAGCCGTTTCTGGCCGACTGCAGTCTCTCCACGCAGTCCAGAGCCACCTGGCACCTGGACACCAGGTAATCTACACACACAAGGTCTTTTAATATTTATTACGCTCTCATAGGGCAATTCCTGCTTTGTGGTATAATCAGTGGGAAGGTTTAAGGTAATTTGAGCTGGTCACTGACCGGCTGAACTGGTGCAGGTAATGTGCGTGGGGTCGTCTAGCTGATTCAAGCTGTCCTGTACGATCCTCCCCGCCTCCTCTAGCGCTGCCCGCAGTGCCACCCAGCGCAGAGAGACCAGCTCGCTCTCCAGAGCCTGCTCACGACTCTCCTACAGATAAAAAGACAATGAAAACAGGCATTTTAGACTCCATGTTTGCCATATTTACAGCATATGTCTTCTGGTATAATGAATCTGAACTCATACAAAGCCATTATTGCAACAAGGCAACTAAAATCAACAGTAAACACAGAATATTCCACCTTCTCATTGAGTTGGTTTTGCAGGGCCTCAGCAGATTTCACACCACTCTCCCTCTCATTGGTCAGACTGCTTTGCACACGCTCTAACTCCACCCCCAAACTGGCTAGCTCCGCCTCCTTCTGAGATACAGTCTCCATAAGTCCAGTCTTCTCAGCCTCCAAGGCAGACAGCTGAGTACTGAGCTGCTCGTTTGACTATACGAAGAGAGTGAATAAAGTTACATAAATCTTGTAATTGAATGTGACATTTTCTATAGAAAACAAAAATCAAGAGAAACAAAATCATGAGAAACAGTGATGTTATTGTTTACTAAAACTACTAAAAATCAATTAAGTTCATTAAGTTTACTAATTGAAAAAGCTCAAATAAAATAAAATTATTAAAACGACAAATGAAAATACACAAAAGCTATATTTTAAATACTAATAATATATAATACTAAAACAGAAAGAGAGAATGAGGGGTAAACATTAAAAAGTGAGAAATACTGAAAATAAAAGAGCTGGTGTTCATTTTTTACTTTCATTCCTAAATTTATTTCAATGCTATCCATTTAATCTTTCTTTCTTCAATAACTGCATATACTGTCTTTTGTTATTTCCATAATTTAAGCATTTTATTTAGTTTTATTTTTTTTATTTATTTATTTTTTAAAAACACAGTTAAATTTTATACTTATTTCCATATATATAGATCTGGTTATTTTTCACAGAAATTATTTAAAACAATTGGAAAATAATCAAGGAAGTGGTTTGGAATGACATGCGAATAAGAAACTGATGACAAATGTTTATTTTTGGGTGAACTATCCCTTTAAATTGGATATTTGTCATGTCTGACAAACAGTATCAAGTTATGTGCCAAACTGTAACATTCTGGGGTGTATTCAAATACCAACAAATTATTTGCCATAACATTACAGTGCTGCAGTGTTGACAATTTTGTAGGCCAACCCAGAATTAGCATCTCAATCTGGTTTCCTCAACAAAAACTCAATTTTGAAGCCTAGATACAATCTCCAGAAGTAAAAAGTTAGATGCAGGATATAAACAAACCACACCACAGTTGCAAGACTTCACCGTCACTCGCCATTAAACACTAACTTTTGTTTGGCATGATTATATTTAATGTCTCTGACAATCTTTGTAGTCCCATTTAGTTACTTTAAAGCATCAGACAAGTAAATGCTTTAAAAAAAAACAAGGGCATGCATTGATGTATTGTATGCCATAGAATAAAATAAAAATATCTTGAGCTTGTGTTAACCACAGACCTTATTTCAGGCATTTAATCAAAAACCCACAGACTTTGGCACAACAGAACTGCAAGTGCTAAAATGCAACTTCGTTTCCGGGGTTTTTTTGATCTACAAAAAACATCCCTGCAAACCTGCATCACTCTATAAAGCTTATTAAAAGTGAAACTGATACAGTCATGCTATAGATGTTAACTGTGTCAGTGTTTTGAGGACAGTTGTCTTGAGTTGAGTCAGCAGCTGGAGGTAGGTGCGCAGGTGACAGAAGGAAGTGGGATGGAGGGGAGGAGGAGTGACATATCAACTCCCACATGCAGTCTGGACACATTAACTCAGGTAATTCAGCCCCCAACACAGAATCACCATGTCCACCTGTTCTATACTAACAGCAGAGACAGTGATACATGGATCCTGTGGCTGGGCTGAGAGCTGAACAGGGATGTATGGAAGAGCATGAAGATTCGTCTACAACAGGTTGATGAACATCTTTTGAACGTAAGAGTTAACTGTATTACAAAAACATTGTGTGTTTCATAACTTAAAACTTTCATGTTAGTCCAAAAACAGCCTTTGTTGAAACCATCCTGCCAAAACGGCGGTTCGTTTCATATTTCATCTCAATATGATGTCATAATGCGACAAAAGATCAACGCCTACTTCTACATCATTGCCTCTTTAGCCCCGCCCACCAATTCACACACATAAGAGGAGGTGAGTAAATACGAGAGAGGCACAAACACAGGATTACTCAAGCAAGAAAACGATAGAGATTCATCCAAGGATTATGTACAGCTAGCTAATAAGAGGTCTGTATAAAGGTGTTTATTGTGTTTGAAATGGTTTCGTACTTGGCATTGCTCAAGGATCGGGTAATATCCCAACTCACAAGTGTGAGTAACAATGCTTTTGCCATGCGTCACTATTGCTTTGTCTGTTACAGATTGTTTGATATGTACAGAGTATGTATACATTTTTAACCACAATGACATATTGTTTTCAAAGAACATCACAGCAGTGTGTATCTATTATTTTAATATGCAAAATTGTTAGCCAATCATAGCTGTAAGCGTTCACGTCCAAGTCTTAAATCTGGCATGCCTATCAAAACTATGCATTTCTAAGAGAAAATAGCCTATTAATTTTAAATTATCCACCTTATTCTTCCTGTAAAAATGGGCGTGGCCATTTGTAAACTTTATGGGTCTGGCTTCCTGTCTCATTCACTTCCAGCTATTTTAGCTGTACAAAACAGCTCGTTTTGCTGCTTGATATTGCAAACTGGTGTCTTACCATAGTATTTTAATGTATTATCTTAATTATGAACACAGTGGTTTGTAGTGCAAACGGTTTTACCGTTTACTGCATGTTGTTATTCTTCTCGTTTTTTCCCTACAGCCGCTAATGAACCAGAAGTCTCGCCCATAGGCTTACTTCCGCGTTGAAAAATAAGGTGGATAGGGTTTTTTGATGTACAATTCTTGCTAACATTATAAGTGGACCTCAGAGAACATTATAAAATAAAAAAAGAATGCAGTTCATGACCCTTTATAAAGTATTAGGACAAGGAATGGAGATGGTTTTGTGACAGAGGTGAAGAGGAAGAGAATGATGGGTAGAAGGTGAGGTCCCACCTGTTGGGAGGAGGTGACGGTACTCTTCAGGGTCTCTAGCTCAGATCTGCTGGACATGAGCTCGGCTTGTAGAGCTTGAAGCTGCTCTAACTGAGCCTTCTCCTACTCGTGCACATACATGAGGATAGGGACGTGTAAGACAAGCAAACTATGGAGACATCAGGCAGAGGGAGTGTGTTTGTGTGTGTGTGTGTGTTCAACCTGCTGACTGGCAGTATCCTGAGCGGCTTTCAATCTGTCCTGCATCTCTTTTTTCACATTCTCCACCTCATCCTGGGCGGCACGGGCCACAGTCATCTGACGCGTCACCTCGGCATTCTGTGAAACACATAGACATGTACAGTTTAGCACAGAGCCAAGACTCTTGGCTGACCCAGTTCTTTTCCCAAGGACGTAGCACCCACTGTCAGTGTGATGACAGCCTCTAAGCTTGGCAGAGGAACACAGTGCCAAGTTTCATTTGTGCAAGAAATGGAGTAGAGTCTGCAGGGAAAAAATTCTGGTGAAGGAGCTAAACCACCTGCAGGTTTACTGACAGGCCTGACACTGGAGCTCAAGTCAGCAGTATGTAGTGTGCACCCTGTGTCTGTGAAGTATGCAAATTCACCATCTACTATCTACACATAAACACAGAATACCGACTGCATTTGCCAAAACAAGCATGCTGAGTGAGATATTGTATCCCACAACCCAATGTGCTTGACCTTTCATTTCTAGCGTGAAGGAAATGTGAAATAAATTAAATGATATAATTTTTTTCTTTTTTAATTTAGATTTTTATTTGGCAATGATGCATGAATAGTGACAAAGACATTTATATAAAGTTACAAGAGAAAATCGATTTCAAATAAATGCTGTTCTTTTGAATTTTCTGTTGATTAATTAAAGAATTAACAGAACAGGGGGGAAAAAACAAGTATATAACCTATGTCCACAAAAATATTAAGAAGCACAACTGCTTTGAATCACAGGAATAAATTACATCTAATAGTTTACAAAATAGAAAACCGTTATTTTAAATTGTATTAATATTTCACAATATTACCACTTTATTCTGTATTTATGATCAAATAAATGCAGCATTTGTGAGCTTGAGAGACTTGTTTCAAACTCTTATTGACCCCAATTTGAACAGTAGGGTCATTCCGTGTCAAATCAACCAAATATCAGAAAGTTCCCTGGCTCAAATTTTGGATTTTGCTAATATTTTTTTTGTGAAGAAAGATAGACATGTACAGTGATGAAAGCCAAAATATTAAATGCCGTGGATGTATATTTAAGCAATCCACTATTTTGTAGAGGGGGTCAAAATGTCAATTTTCACTTGAGATTCAGAGCCAAATTACAGGGGGGCAAAAATGACTTCAGAAAGATGGCAGCATCATGTTACTTTTACTCAGAGATTGGTAGGTCTATTAGTAAACCTGTTGACTTTAGCAATTTAATAAACTTTTGTTCTGGAATCTTCATTTTCAAGGCCCTGTATCATTCAGTCCCAGAGATATGGGATTTTCATACATTTTCATACTTATTGTATTTAAAGAGGAATGTCTGAAGAATAAGTAATGTTGAAACTAGACATGCATCTTGTTTCCCTCTTTCAAAACAGTTGTATAGGACATACCTGTTTGAGTATCATAAATATTATTTTTTCCAAATTTTGTGTGCCTGTAACTCAAGTAGTATTACGGTTATCTTAATATGATTTTAGATTCTGGTTCCTAAGAAACTTTTGGAATCTTTATTTTTAAGGCCCTATATGGTTTAAATCCTAGAGATATTGAGATCCCAGTGAAGCTCCATGTCCAAACTGTTTTATCCTACCCATTTTCAATGGTCAAAACCAAATGTGGTTTTGTGTTTATCTAGTCATCACTGTTGACAGTCAAATATGCAAATAATAACAGTAACCCAGGGTTTAAGAATGTACAGTGTGACACGTCAGATTATGAATGACCAAGATTAACTGTTAACTCTAAATTCTAATATCTCTGGAACCGAACCATATAGGGCCTTAAAAATGAAGATGCCAAAAGGAAAAAACCTAATATCTAAAAGGGCATTAAGATATCTTTAATGCTTCTTGAGTTACAGGCATGCAATCTTTGGAGAAAAAAAAATGGCTCTTTCACCATTTTTTAATGGTCACCATTGGCACATAATACAACAAAGATTGCAACATATTTTACTAATAAACCTACCAATCGGTGTAAAAGTAACATTATGATGCTGTCATTTTTACCCTCATGTAATTTGGCTCTGAATCTCAGGTGAAAATGGCCATTTTGACCCCCCTCTACAAAAAAGTGGATTACTCAGTAAATATTCATCCACAACATTTAATATTTTGGCTTTCATCACTATACATGTTTATCTTTCTTCAGAAAAATATTAGCAAAAATCAAAAATTTGAGCCGGGGACCTCTGGTTTAGTTGACATGGAAAGACCCAGTAGCGTTTACAACAAACAGCATTAAATGTGCTTATGGATTTATTGCATGTATTAATGTGATCATTTGCCCAATAAAATATGCATATATTCATATACAGGCAGTGTGTGAACTAAATGTAGTCATCAATTCACCTTCCTCAGCAGGTCAGCGTGGCTCTGGACCAGCTCTGTGTATTTTTCCTTTAACTTGGTGTAGCGTTGCTCATTAGCTTGTGCTTTTCCTACAAAAAAATACAAATACACAACCAAAATATCAACATTAAGTATCAAAAACACAAGCCTTGACATGCCTCAGACCTTCCTCTCTGTGTCACAGAACAGTTAGCACCACTGAGAGCCTCAACACAGGCCTGCAAGCTGGTGAATTGAACTGTGGACTATATGGTTTATTAGCATTTGATTGGAGACTGCAGTGAACTGGAGTCCCTTCTGGCTGTGTTCCTCAGCTCCAGAGAGTAAACAGACAGACTGTCTAATAAATATGCACTGCTGTCCAGCATCTGTGCCTACTCTGCACAGCCCTTTAACGGGATGGTTCACCCTAAAATGAAAATTCTGTCATTATTTACTCATCCTCAAGTTGTTCCAAACCTGCCTGAGTCATATTTTGAAGAATGTTGGTAACCAAATATCTGAAGGTAGCCATCGACTTCCACAGTATAGAAAAAATACTATGGAAGTCAATTCTACCAGTTTGATTACCAACATTCTGTAAAATATCATCTTTTGTGTTTAGCAGATAAAAAAAAAAACACTTATAGAGGTTTGGAAAAACTTGAGAGAAAGTAAATTATGACAATTTATATTTTTGGGTGAACTATCCCTTTGATATCCTGTAACACTTTATTTACAATATAATGTATGCTGATGTTCCAAAAAAAGCAACAGTTTGAGGTGAACCACTGGGTGTAAACAAACCAAAAAGGAAGGAAAGCCTGTTTTTTGTTTTTTTTTGTTTTTTTTTTTTTATTTACGAAAGAGGAACAGAGCAATAGTTTGTCTTGAAGGCCTAATTTACAGCTCAGTCCAAGTTCTCTAAATATTAAAGGAGTCAATTCCCTTGATCTCTTGACATATAAGAGATCACTGTACTATAAAAACATCCTGTAAGTTTCAGAACTCAAAACTTTCTCGTTAGTCTAAAAATATATTGAAGCCAATCTGCCAAAATGACAGTTTATGTAATGTACCACTTTCTGATGTAGTAGTGTAGCTAAACACCACCTCCACAGAAGACAATCAACGCCTGCTTCTACATCGCTGCCCGTTTAGCCCCACCCACCGATTCGTGCACATAGTGGGTAAATAACGAAAGAGACAAACGCACGTCTACGCAGAAATCAACCAATAAAGATGCCTCCAAAGACAACAAGATGCTGTTCAGTGTGAAGCTGTGAAAAAACAGTCTTTGCAGTGCCTTCCTTCTGATCCTAACATCAGGAAAGAGTGAATTAACTATTTTTAATGAAGATCCAGACTGTCTCAGTAAGAACTCGGTCCTTTGTTCACTTCATTTTACCACGGATTCATTTACAAACGAGACATTTCAGCACAGGATTTTCAGAGAGATTGAAAAAGAGACAGAGACAATGCTGTCTCAACTCTATTGGATCCAACAGTAATTTTGCAACACACAAGTGTGAGTAACTGTTTCTATTACGTGATCACTATTGTTTTGTCTGTTATAACAGAACGTTTGATATGTACTGAGCATATATGTGTTTTTAACCTAAATCACAGCAGCACCCATCTATGAATGATATAGGCTGGCAAACATACACAACTGTTAGCCAATCATAGCAGTGGACCTCAGAGAACAGTACAAAATAATAAAAAAGGCAGTTCATGACCACTTTAACAGGGTCGTGAAAATTTAATGTAATATTTGAAATAAAAAAAGAAATTCCATGTACTGTATTTTAAATTGTTCCAACAACAAACTCTTACTCTCGATTTCGCTCAGGCTGCGCTGCTCTTTCTCTGTGTCCTCTTTGACTCTGCGCAGGTCATCTAGCTCCACCCTCAGGAACTCGCTCTCACCCAATGCCTGCTGCTTCAGGTGAGTCTGCTCCGCAAGCTCCGCCTCCAGCTCATTCACACGCCCCCGTAGTGCTTGACAAAGACGGCCACTCTGAGAAAGACCAAAAGAATGAATGATTAGTGACAATTTTATTTTCACTTCTCTTCCACTGTACATGAACCTTCGGTAAAATGTTTTATGCTCATCAAGGCTGCATTTATTTGATCAAAAATATAGTGATCACAGTAATATTGTGAAACATGTTAACAATTTAAAAGAACTGTTTTCTATTGTAATTTATTTTGAAATGTAATTCATTCCTGTGATGGCAAAGCTGAATTATCAGTAGTCATTACTCCAGTCTTCAGTGTCACATGATCCTCAGAAATCATTCTAAAATGCTGAATTGATGCTCAAGAAACATTTCTGATTATTATCAATGTTGAAAATAATTGTGCTGCTTAATATTTTTGTGGAAACCATAATTTCTTAAAAATTTTTAAAGAACAACATTTATTTGAAACAGAACTCCTTTGTAACATTACAAATGTATTTACAATTACTTTTGATCAATTTAATGCATCCTTACTGAATAAAAATATGAATTTCTTAAAAAACAAAAACAAAACATTACTGACTCCAAACATTTAAGTGGTAGCTTATCACATTTGACCTCATCTCCCACTCTTTACCTCCAATCTGAAGGACTCCAGCTCCTCTTTCAGGGCCTGTAGCTCCGCTGTGAGCTGCTCAATCAAACGGTCTCTGAGATGAGAGATACATGTTTGTGAGTCCTGTTATACTTTGTTCTAATAAACTCAAAGAGCTTCCTATAACTTATTAATTATATTCTCCAACAGTATCTCCAAGACTTACTTCTCATCTTTACGCATGCCGTTCTGACTGTTGAAGTTGAATGGGTCTGTAGCAGCTGAGGTGCCAAAGAGGTCGTCAAATTTGGTGTCCACAGTGCTCTAATGGAGAAAAAAAATCTCTGTCTTTAGAAACTCAAGTAAAAAGGAAAGTATACAGAGAGTTTTGGATAGTGAAAGTGTGTGTGTTACCGGTAAAGGTGGGATGTCCGTGTCCACCAGGTCTTCTGTCTCTAGAACATGTTCGCTCTCAGGGGACGAAGACTCCACCGGAATCACCACCACTGGACTGATGTGCTCGGAGAGGGCTGATGCCCGCAGGAAGTTTGGCGGATTCTGAAGAGAAATGAAGAGAGACGTGAGGAAACGAAACTACTGGAATGTGTTTTCAAACCATTTTTCCCGTTGAGAAAACAGACAACCCCACCCTAGTCTCATGCCATTGGTTGAGCTGAAGTCACTATGTTGTGATCATGAAGCTCAAACAAATAAAAAAATAGCTCACTTTTCCTTTAATTTTAATTCTAAATGTCATGCAAATTGAAGGAAAATATGTTGCTTTATAGGGCAGCCTGTAGTATCTTCATGGAGTCCAGCTGAAAATCCTGACTCTAGAAAACTAAGCAGGCAGATATGTAAATGAGTTACACAATTTCTTTCCACTAGCTGTATTTTTGGACTCAGGTCAGGCAGGAATCTGTTTGGTATGCAGGAGTCTCACCTCAGGAAGTTGTGGGATCTGAATCAGTCTCTTGAAATACTGCAGGTTACTGGAGCGATAGAACAGACTCTTCAGCCTGGAGAGAGAGAAACGGAGTGAAAGGAAAAGATTGAGAGAGTGAGAAATGACAAAAGAATAAAGTAGTGGCAGTCTGTGTGACTCATGGCAGCTGTTCTGACTGGATAGTGACTGACAGACTCACTTCTTAAACTGCTCCTGGAAGCGATCCCTGTGGCCCTGCAGAGTATCTGCTGGCAGACCTGGAAGACAAGAGTACACAAGATTGAGAGCATGCACTATTTTACGTTCTATTTTGATTAAATTTTGTTATAATAGCCAAAGGAACAACACCAAATACAGAACAAATACAAATTCCCTACTACAATATATAAGTAAAATAATAAATAAATAAATAAATAAATAAATAAAAACTAAGTTCAGACTGTGGTAGCATTGCAAAACATCCCACCTGTATCTGATTAAGTATTACATATGTTAGGCTACGTTCACACTGCAGGAAAATATGGCCCAAATCTGATTTTTTTTTGCTCATATGTAACTCATGCTTCATGACAGTGTGAACAGCACAATCCACATTGAACCCAATCTTTTCAATTCCAAATTGGGCCTCTTCCATCTGTGGTACTAAATCAGATTCAGATCAGATGTTTTGCAACGTGACCGCAGTCTGAACAGCCAAAACGAATTTATGCGACTTTTACGTCATTCTAGATCGACGTTGACTGACATGAGTCACTCCAAAGATTTTACAAAACGTACTGCTTTGATCACTCAGTGAATCGTTTTACAATGTATTACAGAGACAGTGTTTTAGAAGCTAAACTTACTGGATTGTACAGTAAATATTTAAAAACTTTGCTTTCTTTCTCCTCATCTTTGTCCTCCTTATCACCTGCTCACGAATTTGCAGGCTTTCACAGCACATCAGCTTATAAACAAACCCGTAAACGCTTACTTCAGTGACCTCCGTTTACTTCCATATGACAGTGCATTTCGTGCCGTCTTGTTATCATTCTTTTGCGTATGCAGGTCAGTTCAGCACCGTCATTCGTTCACACTGAAATCTGATATTTGCCACATTTAAAACTGATAATGTGAACAAAAAACGTGTCCGAGTATTAAATCGGAATTGAGCACTAATGCTTGCTGTGTGAACGCAGCTGAAAAAAACAGATTCCATGTGATTTGTGCTGTTCACATTGTTAAGATCTGAGTCACATATAAGCAAAAAAGCAGATTTGGTCCACTTCTGTCTGCAGTCTGAACATGGCCCTTTGTGTGTGTGAAGAGAGAGATGTGATTTATGGACTCACAGGAGTGGAGTTTGAAGAGCAGTTTGACGGTGTAGTCATACAAATGACTAGAGTCCAGAATGACCTGGATAAGAGGGGCCAGACGACACTGACCGGCTGCCGTCACCGACACGGAGCGAGACATATCCAACGAGCTGAACACTGTGAAGAATAAAAAAAAAAAAAAAAAAAAAATCAATACACTCCCATCATTCCATAGATACTAAAACCTTTCTGTCATGCTCTAACACAAAATTATAACTATTATTATAAATTATTAACATCAATTGTGCACATAATTGATTAATAATTTAAATTTAAATTAACTATTTATAATAATATACCTTATTTCCCAGAATAGTTCATGTAAAATAAGTTATAATATGCATAATATATAAATAATTTATAATGCATTTTTTGACATTTTATTTGTTTTTTAATGTATATAGCATACATTGTGTAAGAAAGATATAATATGCATAATATATTAATTTAGACTAAAATACATATTTATTTTTCTTTGTAATATGCTTTTGTTATAAATAACCTTTCCCCTACTACCTAAAAACATGCTTGAAATACTCTAAATGGCCTCCATTTCTTAATTGGCAAGTTGTATTATTTTATTGTATGAATCTTTCTTTCACGCCATTCCCTTCAACATGCTGTTTTTCTCAATCTATCCCTTTCATTGCCCACTTCCTCATTCACATTCATCCCCACACTCCCTCCCTCCCTCCATCCATCAGTCTCTCTGGTGATCAGTGATGCAGGCTCCTGTGAGACCCCATCTTCTCAGCACACAGAGAGGTGTGGTTTCCTGTGCCAGGGAGCTGGGTTTCAGCCAACAACACTCGCATTAACTTGACTCCCTAATGCTTCCAGCACAGGCACACTGAGATCTATTAGTGTTCCAGCTAGATTTTATTGCCCGTTTCAGCAGAAATATCTATCCCGATAGAGATATCACCTGTTTTTTACTCTAGAATGCACATTAGCTATTCTTTACTGTGAGGTTTTTTTCAGAGATTCCAGTCTTTCTCTATTCAAGTATATTAAAGGGTTATCTCCACCCCAAAATGAAAATTTTGTCATTGATCACTTACCCCCATGTCCTTCCAAACCCGTAAAAGCTTCGTTCATCTTCGGAACACAATTTAAGATATTTTAGATGAAAACCGGGAGGCTTGTGACTGTCCCATTGACTGCCAAACAATTAACACTGTCAAGGCACAGAAAAGTATAAAAAAACATGGTCAGAACAGTCCATCTGCCATCAGTGGTTCAACCGTAACGTTATGAAGCTACGAGAATAAAAATTAATACGTTAATTGTTTGGCAGTCAATGGGACAGTCACAAGCCTCCTGGTTTTCATCCAAAATATCGACGAACGAAGCTTTTATGGGTTTGGAACGACATGGGGGTCAGTGATTAATGACAAAATTTACATTTTGGGGTGGAGTAACCCTTTAAAGCTATATTTGTCTGGCTACAATCTACTTAGAAAACAGCATAATCAAAATAACCACCAAGGACTCATCTGGTGCTCAAACACCTGCACTCCACTTTAAACTTACCGCCTAAGAAAAGGTTCAGCTCACATTCCAAGTAATCAAACATCTCCACAGTCAACTGGAAGCTACGTTTTGAGAGGAGAGGAAACAAACACACAGAGCAATTACAGAACTTTATTTAATAAAACAGACTGAAAAGAAACAAATCTTTTGAGAAACAAAGCAATACTTACAAATTATTGACGTCGTTCTCACCCGCCTCATCAAGCTGTCTGTTTGACATCTGAAGGTTGCCTGGGAAACGAGGATTCTGGAAAAGCAAGTGGGGTAAATGTTATATTTGTGAGAGTCTGACAGCACAGCCTTTTAAAATACTCATGAAATGGCTTGATAAATGCAATTTTCTTTTCTGTATTGACGCATTTCATATTGACGCAGAAGCAGGGCCATAACATATCAAAAAGCTTGTCTAGGTTTAAAAAAAAAAAATCTATAAAATATTATATATACAGTGCCCTCCAAAAGTATTGGAACAAAATTTCTCTGTTGGCTGTGGAGTCAAGACATTTACAAATATGATTAAAAGATGAATATGAGACAAAACTACAGAATGTCACATTTTATTATTGGATGATTCAACACACAGATGTTTTACCAGCTAAGAAGTTCAGCACTTTTAGAGTTTCATCCCTCTATCTGATGTGAGCATAAGTATTGGAACAGCTGCCTCACAGGTCTTTCTAAGTGATCAGCTGTGTCCTGTTGCATTCATTCTTCAGATATTAAAAGCAGGGAATGTGTCGTATCAGTTATATCCATTACTTCTGCATTCTGAATCTTGCATTCGATGATGACACACACAAACCAGGATGAAGACGAGGGAGCTGAATTTGAGAGAAAAGCAAGCAATTTGGATGCTAAAAGAAAAGAGGAAGTCAATTAGAGCTATAGCAAAAACAAAGGGCATGGAGAAATCAAGAATTTGGAAACCACCAGCGACACCAGCAACCGACAACTACCTGATCGGCTGAGAAAACAACAGTAGTTGATGACAGACAAATCATAAAAGCTGTGAAAATGAACTCTAAAAGACGTGTCTGTAAAATCACCAACAACTTCCAGAAAGCTGGAGTGATGCTCTGACAATCTACTGTCCTCAGGAGACTTTGACACAGAATTACAGACGCTACACAGCAAGATGCAAACCTCTGACCAGCACCAAAAATAGAAAGGCAAGATTAGAGTTTGCAAAAAAGCATAAAGGCGAGCCAGAAGAGTTTGGAACTGTGTTTATGGACCGATGAGACAAAGATGAACCTTTATCTAAGTGATGGGAAAGCAAAAATGTGGAGAAAAAAAGGGAACTGCAAAAGATCCCAAGCATACAGCCTCATCTGTAAAGCATGGTGGAGGTGGTGTCATGGCATGGGCATGTATGGCTGCCTCTGGAACAGGCCCTCTCAACTTTACTGATGACTTAATGTATGATGACAGTAGCAGAATGAATTTGGAAGTGTACAAAACCATCCTGCCTACCAATATTCAAGAAAATGCCACCAGATTCATTGGGAAGTGCTTCATATTGCATCAGGACAATGACCCAAAACACCCTGCCAGTTCAGTCAAGGAATTTATAAGGGCAAAGAAATGGAAAGTCTTAGATTGCCCAAGCCAATCTCCAGATTTAAATCAGATTGAACATGAATTTCACCAGCTGAAGAGGAGAGTAAAGGCAGAAACTCCCCAAAACAAGCAACAATTGGAATTGGCTGTATTAAAGGCTGGGAAAAGTATTTCAAAGGATGAGACCAAGAGTCTGGTGATGTCTATGGGTCACAGACTCACTGCTGTGATTGTGCGCAAGGGATCTGCAGCTAAATAATAGCTTTTAATCTTTTATATCTGCCTTATGTTCAACTGTCCCAATACTTATGCTCACATCAATGAGTGGGATGAACTCTAAAAGTGCTGTTCTTTTTATTGGGTAAAACATGTATGTGTTGAAACGGCTAATAATAAAATGTGACATTCTGTAGTTTTGTCTCATATTCATCTTTTAATCATATTTGTAAATTTCTTGACTCCACAGCCAACAGAACAATTTTGACTTTACTGTTCAAATACTTATGGAGGGGACTGTGTGTGTGTGTGTGTGTGTGTGTGTGTGTGTGTGTGTGTGTGTGTGTGTGTGTGTGTATGTATGTGTGTGTGTGTGTGTATGTATGTATGTGTGTATGTGTATATATATATATATATATATATATATATATATTAATTAATTGTGTATATATTATATTATATTATAAAAAATAAACAAAATAAATGTATTTATAATTTAATTTACATAGACACATACATATTATATACATACATATTACTTTCATATCGTTATCATTATTATTATTATTAGTATTATAAAAATATTTTTAAATATATATTTAATAATACTGTATATATATAATTAATAGATGAAAAATATAAAGATATCTTTATGTAATCGTCATCATTATTAAATATATTAGACTAAAAATAAATGTATTCTTTTTTAATGTGTGTATATTATTTAAATATATTTGTATTGAAATATTTATCGTATATATTTGTTATTATTTGTATATTTGTTTTGTGCTTTTTTTGGTAATTTTTGTTATTTTTTAGGACTAACATTTAGTTGTCATGAGGCCACAAAATAACTGAATGAAGACTGGAAATAAAGATCTGAGAAGGAGAGTTAGAAGATGGATGTTCTGCTGAAATCTCCTTCAAGGCCTCAATCACTCACTTTGATGTGAAACTCCATTTTGGTGATGAGCAGTTTGAGGTAGATGCTGCACAACTTGCCGTAGCCTTCACTCAGATGACCCTGAGAAGAGAGAGAGCAGTGTGAGGGCAAGAAAAACACTAAACACTTCAAAAGGAAATGATGTCTTTGCCCTTCTGAAGCAGCTAATGAGTCCTCTTCTCATTCTCAGCTCATCAGCTCACTTCACAGTCCAAAGTATGAGTCACTGTGGGCAGATTAAGGTCATGTTTGGTGTTTGTTAACATGTTTGGTGTACACACATAATCGGACCAGCTGCGAGTCAAGTTAATGAGCTCATTCTTTCACTTCCTGTTCCCTTCACCACTTACTGTGACATCATAACAGGAAGGGGACAGAGTTGCTCGCAGGAAATGTTTCTCCTCAGTCTAATCCTGCAGCACGTTATCAGCAAATACTCAGAGGGATGCAACTAAAGGTCTTTCCAGTAAACAAAAGTTGCAATTCAGCATGTTCCGTCTGACCCTGCCAGCTGGCCAGTGATACACAGCTGATCGAAAACTGCATTAGAAACACTTGCATTGATGACAATAATGCTAAAGTCAACATGAAACGGCATTCACAAGCCACTGCATCAGGGCTGCTCAATTAATGGAAATAAATCCGAAATTGCAATATGGTTTAGTACGATTATCAAATTGCAACGGCTGCGATTTAATTAAAACTATATATAGACCGTGTTTCAGAGTGAAGTGCAGAAGGTTTTTTTTTTATTTGTTTTTTTTTTTTTTTTTTTTACACATGAGCAGCTCATGATCCAGTGTTTCAGTATCTCAGATCGGCTCACTTTACAGTAAATACTGCTCCATCTCATTTGTTTATCTGCTTATAACATGCATTCGGAAGCTTAAAATGTGCCACCCATCTTTCCAAACTTGAAAAATGAGAAGCAACTATTGTAATAATACTAATAATAATGAAAAGACTATGTCAAACAAAACCAAGCTTTAAGGACTTCCTGTGATTTTCCACCAAAATAAAAGTTTAAAAGGTATAACTTTTGGAAAGTTTCCAGCCTCTGCCGCCTCAATATATGAGGACATGAACATGATCTCTAGAACTGCTCTGAAAATCACTTCATTAGCATTTTACAGTTTCTTTTGAGAAAAACGATCGTCATATCAAATACAAACAGAAACTTAAAGGGGTGGTTGATTATGATTTCACTTTTTTAACGTTGGTTAGTGTGTAATGTTACTGTTTGAGCATAAACAATATCTGCAAAGTTGCGGCGCTGAAAGTTCAACGCAAACGGAGATATCGTCTTTTAAAATTCTGGCAGTATATTGCCTACAAAAACGGCTCGTAGGGACTACAACGAGTTACTTCCCAGGTCCGTTACGTCACGATCCCAGATAAACCCCGCCCTCGGGAACATGTAACGAAGGGGGCGAGGCCATGCTGCGCTGCTTTAGAGAAAAGGAAGAGAAAACTAGGGGTGCACGGTAAAAATCTATTCATATATGAATCGCGATTCTGTCTTCTAACGATTCTAATGGATTCATAAGTTTCAAAATCATGTTTTAATGCAGCGGTTCTTAATACTGTTCCTCGCATCCCCTGCTCTGCATCTCTCTCTCTCTCTCTCATTCAGATCGTCAGATCAGCTCCAACAAACTCTTCCAATTATACACTTATTTTCACATAGCTATGAGAAGCGTTATAAATGGACGCGTGTGCAGCTGCCGTACTGTATTAAAGCTTTAATCAGGATAAAACCGTATATTAAAAGCTAACAGAAGCAGTAGCACCTACAAATAACAGCGTATCTAAAAGTATGAACCAAAAAAAAACAAAAAACAAAAAAAAAACCATACCATTAAGAGCCGTGCTTGCACAGGTTCTGCGCGATCCTCTTCACTATTATCCTCTGCGTCTCAATCGGGTTCAGATTGATAAGCTATATAGACGACGCCATTGCTTACAATACAACCGGAGCATATGTAGCTGAACTGAGGGGCGGGACATTTAGACGCACACTTGAGGGGGTTTAGCCAATCACAATACACTGGACCAACTAACCAATCTGAGCCCATCGTGTATGTCTGAGGGAGGGGCTTCATAAAACCAGGAAATAATCGGGGTGTTTATCAGAGAAGGAACAGAGCGGTGTGGAATAAAGGTAAATTATGTGAAAAATAATGCGTTTTTTTAAAAACTAAGCATGAACACGTTAGACTGCACCCCATAAACACAATCAAGCCTAGAAAAAAAAAGTCAACCACCCCTTTAAAAGTCTTCACAGCAACCCATCAAAATAAACGTTTGGTTTAACTTGAAGGACCTGTGACAGAAGTATATTACTTAATGTAATGATAGTACTACTACCACTAATTAAATAAAAACATTATTTTATATTGAAATACTTACCACTAATTAAATAAAAACATTATTTTATATAGAAATATTTGCCAGAAAAATTAACCAGAATTTATTTACAAGAAAAATGTAAATACACAACACAGTATTTCTGAAATTAAAAAAAGAAATCAAATAATAATTAATTATTTTTTATAAAACAAATTAATTAGAGATGCTGATGCTTTTGATTGTTAACATTTAATGAAACCATTAAAATATAATCCAGAAAATTAATGGAAAACACAATTTGGTAAAAATAAAACAGTTCATAGGGTCTTAAATTTATTATTTTGTTAAACTTTTAATAAACTGCTGTTAAATTGCGTAAATTTCATGATTTCAATTAGACATGCTTTTTAATTATAATTTTTTTTTTCATTTAACCATTAAAATAGTTTTAAAAATTTAAACTAAAAAAGAAAAGCAATAAATAAAACAATAATATAACAATTATTATTATTATTATTATTTTCATATTCATTATCATCATCATTATAAATCACAAAATATTCAGCTAAACTGTGCAGTCCTACAAACAAGCACAGCAAACATGGAGTTTTTTTTCTTAATGTTTATCAGAAAAATCACAATTAAATTCTCACCAAATCTGTAATGTGACAGCTGCAGATTTTTGTGTATAGACACCGATTTATGGCATGTAAGAAAAACTATTTAATTTTTTTAATTTTATACTGTATTTAATAAAGAAAAAATATTATCTGGAATATATTGTCTACTATTAGATATGCTGATATATCAATCAAACAATGAATCATTTATATATAAAGCACAATAAAAATAACAGCAGTTATTAATAAAACTTCTAGATAAAAGACCAAAAAGAATAGAAACATCCAACATCACACTTCATAAGATCTCAGGGATGTTTGACTAGTACACTCATAACAAGCAAATCTCTGTAAGTGTTCCTCCAGAGTGACAAACACATGCTCACGTCATCGTTTGCTAATTACAGATCATCTCTGCGCTGAGGTTAGTGTGTCTGACTCATACACAGAATGCCAAGCTATTCAGCTGTCAATCAGCAGTAACAAAATGACTTGCTGACTGACACACTGACAGTTTCCACAATGAGAAGAAAACTCAAGGGAACTCAACAGGGCCTCATTCCATACGACAGAATTATATTGAGTGAGCCTCAGATTTAGTGGGAAATCATTAAAACCTGAAGCCACAAGTTGTATTCACATCCTTACCCACATCCTGCTCATGTCGTTCAGGTCAGCCTTGTGCCGCATGGAGTCCTTAATGACCTGAGGTGACAGAGAGGAGGAGGAAGTGTTGAGACAGCATTCTAAAAACAAAATAAATCAAATACATACCTCTAATTACCCTAAAATAAGATTATCTCAAAAAAATAAATAAATAAAATAAACAAAAATATATATAATTTTACCCTCAAATTAGGTAAATCAAAATAAACTAAAATAAATACCTCATATTACCTTCAAATAAGATACTTCAAAATAAAATTTAATAAAAAAAAGATACCACATATTAGCTTTAAATTAGATTAATTAAATTAATTAATTTATTACCTCAAAATAAAATACAACAGTTACCTCTAATTATCCTCAAAATAAAATAAGTAATCTTAACTTCAAATTGGATAACTCAAAATTAAATAAAAAAATACTTCATATTACCCTCAAATAAAAGATACCTCAAAATAAAATGAAATAAAATAAAAGCAAGTTTAAAATTAATTCCATGTTTAAATAAAAGATACCTAATCCTCCAATAATGTACCTCAAAATAAATAAAACAAAAAAAGATAATTTATATTAGTTTAAAACGTTTTCAAATTGAAATAAAATTTAGATATCAAAAGAGCAGGGTGTTTTATGGGCAATATGTGATATATTGTATACGAGTATAAACACAAATATTGGGCAAAATAGTCTCTTTTTAATTAGACTGAATAATTTTTATTGATAATTTTCAGTATGGAATGAAATATGACAATGTATTTTGGACTGAACACTCTGCATATGCAGCACTGCATTGAATTTTGCCAAAAGTTATCATAGATGGCTGCATAATGCTGCTGCCTACCTTTTTGAACAGATTTTGTGTCACGAGTGTGCCTATGATGCCTTAAAATCCTGTCTAAGCAGAGAGCTGATTAGGTTTTTGGAACAGGGCTTGTGAGAGTTTGCTCAATCTGGATCACACACACACACACCATGTGTAACTGATGCATGCTGCGTTTACTATGGGGAGCTATTTTGAGTGTGTGAGAAAAATAAATGAATTAAATGGAGAGCCAGATATCAACTAACCAAGAAATTGAGAGAAAGTGAGCGTAAGGTGGAATTAGACTTGTAAGAGATAATACGGCTGTATATACTCACGTTTGGATGGCCGTCCCTCAGCAGCTTGTGGAAGACGTGGCAAAATTTCCAACAGAGCACAGCATTGCTGGAAAGGGGCAGGCGGTTGACAGCAAGCCAGAATGTGTGAGCCCCCTTCTCATGATGCGTGCCCAATATGCACGGTGAAGACAGCAGTCAAGGATAAAACTGAGGGGTGTGGGATTTAAATTCTGCTTCTCTGAGATGTCCACATCTTTATCCAGATACTCTAGATACCTGAACCAGCCTTCTGGAAGAAGGACTAACCAAACTGCATCATATAAATGAATAATAAGTACTGGAGCAAAGAAACACTGATGTGCAGCAACATGGAGTTACACATACACTATATGGACAAAAGTATTGGGACACCCCCTTCTAATTAACAGGTTTGACTACTTTAGTAATTTCCATGAGTACAATTCTTAATGTTTAAAGATATTTTGGGGTGATGAACACATTTATGGGATTGATGCTGATAAAGTCACCGTGGCCAAATATTGGCAGAATAATTAGTATGTCTACTATTGGTATGTCTAACATAACATAACATAACATAAAACATAAAAATAAAAAGCAAGTTTAAATGCTCAAGTTTATAAAATAAATACCCCATATTACGGTCAAATCAGATACCTCTAAATAAAATAATTACATAAAATAAAATTAATTAATTACTAAAACAACATAAAAGAACTTTAAAAACTCTGCAAGTTTATAAAATAAAATACCCTCAAATCAGATTCTTCAAAATAAAATTAATTAAATAAACAAAAAAATAAAAAATAAAAGCAAATTCAAAAGCTCTTCAAGTTTAAAATACTGGCAGGTGAATTGGTCTGTAAATATTATAAAATAATATTATAAAATAAATAATAAAATAAAACAAATATATTTTCTTTCCCAAAAGTAGGGCACTCAATGACCAGAATATAATGAAACTATGGTTATTTGGTTATTTAGTGATGCCAATGTCAACAAGTAGATTTGATTTTAGTCTATTTTGAGGTTATCGGGTGATGCCGTATGCTTATTCATCATAAAATAAGCTTCATAATTCTAATTTAACCCTCACACATTCCTTCACAGTTCTCTTTCAGGGCAACACAAACAAAAGGATATTCCTGGCATGCTTCTCTTTGACAGCAATCTCCTGTGTGTTGATGGCTTTGTTGATGCTCACTGCCTGTAAAAGAGGAAGAGATTTTTTGGGGCCTTTCCTTCAGCGATGTTAAAGATTAAAAACCAGCTCATGGCAGAAGAGTCTTCCTGTGTGCTGAGGCAAACAGTGAGTTTTAGTGTTTCACTAGAGCCTTATTGAGCAACTTTAACCATCGCTGCGCAACCGCCACTGAATACTAATGAAGTTGAGCTCAAGGAGTGTTTGACAGGCAGCATGACCTGAAACACTATTACTGCTTGGGCTACATCCTCCTAATAGTTTATGATTCATCTCTCAACCATAAATATACTGACAGCGTCGAGAGCTCTGATGCAGAACAAACTCGTGAGAGATATTGAAAAAGCATTAGCCATATGTTTTCTTTCCTGTTCCTGTCACAGATGCCAAATTGCCATCAGTTTTAGGTACCTTCACAACGTAAACAGTGTTCCTGTTTAAACAAGCATCACATTTTCGGCATGGTCAGCTGAACGTAATGAACCCTTATCGGCCCATCAGATGATGCACATGGTTGCATGAGCCAATTAAGGTGTGACAGGGGAGTCGAGTCTCTCAGTCATGCTTCCTCTAAAATGTCTGAAACTCCTTTTATTTAGAGAAACAAACACTTTAGTTCTAAAACAACAGTTCTAAAACATCGCTAGGCAATCTGTGTGTTACAGAGAAGACCCATGATTACATTTTCATGTGACATTGCTGTGCTATGTGGTCATGAAAAATATCGTTTGCATGCATTTTTTTTAGCACTGCGGTTTAAAAACAAGTCATTTTAAGCCACTGAAACTTAATCAGCAGTGGAAAAAGAACTCATTCGCTATATGTACATGCTGTCAGAGAGATGCACGCACATGAAGACAGTGCTCATAGAGTGCTGGAGTACTGAACAGAGTTATTTTGCAGCTTTATAGGCTTTGAATGGTTAAATAGGCTACACACATGTATGTCAAAATGCCCATCTTTATAAGTAACCACAGTGATTTAGGTCTTAAGTGAAAGCAAACAGCTGAGAAAGAAAACACATGTGTAACAGTATATTGGATCCGGGCAGCTCTTAAAGTGACAGCAGTCTGACATGTTAATCTAACAAGAGAGAAAATCTCACTGTTCTTGTTTAAATCACATTTGTAACTTTAATAAGAAGAAATATGCATTTAATTTACACTGTGAAGAATATTCAGTGTTTTTATACATTTTATTACTTTATACCAGCGGTTCTCAATTCCAGTCCTCGCGTACCCCCACTCTGCACATTTTGTATGTTTCTCTTATCGCTTCAGACGTTTGTTCTATTTGACTGTTCTAAGTGCCCTGCGAAGTGGACATCACCGGATATTCCTCCATGATTCCAGTTTGAAGCAAATGTATATGTTCCATTCAAAAGGCATTGAAGTGTGCGAGATGTGAATTTAAATTGTATTTATTTACAGAGGTATATTATGTCACACTTCATGCTTCTCTAGTAAGTTTCGTCTGTGTGTGAAGACGCTGCAGGCTGTGGCACAGCACAAATCCGTGAATGAATGTTCCGAAGTGAAGTAAACTTCAACGAATTTCCCGTGCTCATGGAGTAGGGAGCAATGGACACTGTGTAGGGACCATGTCAATCGGAACACAGTTCTGGCACGGAGCTCACTTCTAACGAGCTGATGATCTGAATCAGGTTTGTTAAAGAGAGACATGCAAAAAATGCAGAGCAGGGGTACGCGAGGACTGGAATTGAGAAACGCTGCTTTATACAATGTATGTAGCATTTATTATTTATTTGTTCTACTGTAGTTTTTTTTGTCCCATTGCTTGTTTCTTATTCTTATTTAATCGCTGACTGTTTACTTGTCTTCAGTGAGCTTGAGTTTTTGCATCACATGAATAAATTACATTTTAAAAATACTGAAATAGAAAACAGTCATTTTAAATAATAATAACAATATTTCACAATATTACTGATTTTACTATTAAAACACTTTAAAATATTACTGAATTTGGAATGGTAGTGTAAACGTTGAAAATCCTTTGCTCTGGACCAAAACTAAATCTGAAAAGTTTTGTTGAAGAGGCAAGGGGTCATCCTGACAAGAAATTCTGGCAAGGATGCTGAGAGAATGCTGTTGTAGTGTGTAGTTCAGTCTTCATCTCTGTGCTGGCTTCTGCTGCCAGACACACTGTTAAAGGTGACAGGGCATGGCTTTGTGTAGACAAGATGGATTTGTTGGATGAGCATCTCATTAAGTCACAGCTGTGATCTCAAACATGAGGACAAGGATGAAGAAAGGACAGCAGATTGGAAAAAATCCATCCAGGTTTCTTATCAACCAATCCAACAGAATATTTTTAGGCAATGCTCTTACGCCTAAAACAATACATTGACTTGAGAAGTGGGTTTCTTCCATCCCGCTCCAACAATCAATAATGCATTCAGAGCTGATAAGCATATGACTAAAACCGTCCATGAGCCATCAAGTCTATAAAAAGGTAATCAGTAAAAATGACGTCAATAAATTTCCATTATAAGGAAATGAATACCTTTAAAAATAAAGGAGTAGATAAACATAGCAGCTAAGGCATCTAAGAGATTGTGACGCTGGTGTGAGGAAAGGTGTGACCTAATTTGTCCACATTAAGACTTTGTCGTCTATGTGAATGAGCTGTGCCAGCTGCCCAGGGCTTTTGGCACTGGCGAGTGAATTATTGGCATCCCGGCCCATTATCTCTCTCACAGGCACAGGCAAATGATAAGATGAAGTGATAACCACTTATTAAAGTAAGAAGAGAGAAATAAACTGGGAAAGATTACAAGCAGAGATGAGCATAATGTCATCACATACTTAACCCTGTAAAGCCTGACATGAAATAAACAAAATTTAATAAATGGAAGTTTATTGAACATTCAGACAAATTCAAATAAAAAGAGTCTAGAGACTTTTTTGAGTATAATATTTGATACTTCAAGCTTTTATGTCTCATACAGTCTGGATATAGAGCTCATATTCGAGGAAGGGGGGAAAAAAACACAAATAAATTTGGTGCAGCTGATGATATTTAAATGGCCAAAAAGTAAGACCAAATTCTGATAGCTCATAAATCAATGATCAATGAGATCTTTAATAATACAGAAAATGCATTATATATATATACATACATACATACACATATGTATATAGTGGAGATCAAAATTCGAGAACCTAGAATTTCCCAAATTTCAAAGTCGCTGCTTAGTCCTATTTTAAGTTATCCTAACAGGAGTAAAAGTGCAGGTTAAGCACTTTTCATGAGTTAAACACATTCTGAAGCACAAAAAACTTAAATGAGATTTGATAAAGAACACTGATCAAAATTAGAGAACATTTTCAAATAAGTTTTCAGTAGCCACATTTCCATTACCCTTCAAATTGCACAAATTGAATTTGCGAATTGAAAAAAAAAAACGGCCAAAGGAAACACGTCAATTTCGCAAAAACTCCCATATATCCCAAATAAAAAAAATTTACGCTCTCATGAGGTGGTTTTTCAGGCAATTTGAAAAAGATATATAGCAAAACTGCAATGGAACCCATTTTTTCGCATTTACAGGTCACCTGGCATACGTAAATCACATGATCATTCTTTAATGTACTATAACAGCCGTCAGAGCTGATCGCGGCCACTCTAGTCAATGCTTGTTTATACCAGCCGCATAGCGGCACGTTCTCCACACTGCTTCATTGGAGATACATGCATATGTCTCCTTGGCTAGTGCGGTGGCTGCAATATACGTAGGTTAATCTACAAACATTCGTCGCCATGACTTATCGTGAGAGGGAAAAAAAATCATTTTAGTCGCATAACATCAGTTAATGGAAACGCCGTCAATTCGCAATAGATTTTTATTGACATTTATAAAATATTGCAAAAGTTTTGCGCAAAACTGTAATTGAAACCCACCTACTGACTTTGCAAGATGGTCAGCCGTTCTAAAGTGACTGAGACCCTCCGACAGCACGTTGTCCAGATGATTTTTTTTTTTTTTGACTAATTATACAAAAATGTATAGTTCTACAAAGATATTATTATCAGAGCAGATCAGCATGTTACAGCACAGTACTGCAAACAGAAGTGTGAAACCTGTGTGCTGAACACTGCCAGGCGGTGCGGCGTGGCATATATTTTTGGCTCATATTTTCAGCCATTTTTTTTCTTTCAGCCAAAAACCGAAAATGCCATTTTCGGCCAATAATTTCCGGCAGCCGAAAATTCGGTGCATCCCTAGCAGCCATAGCAAGACAAGTTGGTCATTCCAAATCTGATTTCTAGAATATTACAATTTTACAAAGTCACTAACTCATTCAAGTCCCCCAAAAATGCTGGTCGCCCACAAAAGACAAATGCACGAGAGGACAGGATAATGCAGAGAATCTCAATGGGGAATTGGTTCAACACTGCAGCTGGAATTGCTTTCCAGTTTAGCACAGAACAGGGTACGAATCTGTCTTGGTGATCTCACCAAGACAGTGTCTCGATGTTTAAGAGAATTTGGACTGAAAACCCACTCTGCACAGTGACCAAACCACTCATCAGCAGAAAGAATCAAAAGGCTAAGTTCACCTTTGCTGAGGAGCATGTTGTGTGGAGAGAGGAGAACTGGTTCAAAGTTCACTTCAGTGATGAGAGAAAGCTTAATTTATTTGGGTCCGATGAGAAACATTATGTATGTCATTAAATTGAAGAAAGACTAAACCCAAAGTGTGTAAAGAAGTCAGTAAAAGGTGAAAGAGGAAGTGTCAGGATGTAGGGATTTAAGTTTTCTGCAGCAGGAGTCGGGCCTCTTATACAGCTACATGGCAGAGTGAATGCAAATGTATATCAGAACCTCCTACAGCAACATGCAGTTTCTTCCCTGCAAACATCTCTCAAACAGCCTGCAATTTTCATGCAGGACAATGCTCCCGTCACACTGCAAATCAGGTAAAGCAGTTCCTTGAATCTGAAAACATTGGCGGCCCAGAGTCCTAATCTAAACCCAAATGAAAATCTCTGGAAAACCTTTAGTGACAAAGTTAAGGCTAAGAAACCCACTACAGTTACCGAACTGTGGAAGAGAGTGGAAGAAGAGTGGACCAAGATCACATCAGAGCAGTGTGAGAAACTAGTGATGTCCTGTGGCTGCAGATTGAGTGAAGTGATTCAAAGCAAGGGACTCTACACTTCCTACTAATTTCTGACTGCTGTAACCTTCAGAAATTGTAATTGTAATGTTTCTTCATGCTACAATCATTGCTGTTCTCTAATTCTCACTGTTCTCACTGTGTTTTCTACAAAATAAAGGGTTTTTGTTGAAGTGCCTTGGTTATTTTAGTATAACACTGTTATACTAGTATGGTATAGCTAAAAATAAATTCCTTTTTTTGAAAGATGAAGATATTATTTCTGAAAAAAATCAAGCGTTCATAGATTGTTCTCTAATTTTGATTTCCACTAATAGATATACAGTGCTTAGTTTTATGATCAAAGCTCTGTAGTTTTTATTGTGGGAGCAAAACATAGCCCAATAATGACTGAGAGATGAACAAATAAATGTTCCTGAAATATATGTATCACATTTGATGCTCATATTTATATAAATAAAAAATGGAAATATATTTCAGATGACAGAAGACATATAGTAGATTGTGTACAACAGGTTTCTCAAGTTTTGATCATGTTGATAATATGGTGACCTTGCATATTAATATGGTACAGTAGGCTTTATAAGGTTAAAGGGATAGTTAACCCCCAAAAAAATTATTCTGTTATAAGTTACTCACCCTCATGTTGTTCTGTATGACTGTATTTATTATAAGTGGAAAGAACTAACTTTTGGACTCATAGGGGCCTGGAGTCATCTTTATATGAAACTCAGATTTGTATTCAGAAATACAGAGTCATCCTATACAAAAAAAAAAAAAACCATGCAATTGCTTTATTTCTTCTTTCCTTGAAACCAGAGTGAGTAACTAAATTTCCTGCTTTTGCGTTTCAAAGAAAGCTCTCCAAACAGCCTGTTATGCCACAAGTAGTTTATTCAATTTCTCGCCTACAGCAATATCAACCCATTAGACACTTAATTACTGTGGCACTTTTTCTATATGGAGCTGACGCAAGCTTGTTAAGCAAAGCATATGTGACTGATGATCTGCAAACATCTGCCTTGCAAACCGTTCTGACAGTTATGTTGTATTGAACTGCCAAATGCACAATATCAATCAAATCAATGGGATCTTAGTCAGGAGTAATGCACTACAGGCATATTAAGGCCAGCTGTCCTCATGTGACCCATCTGCTGGGAGAGGAGACTGTAAGGAAATAGCTCTCCTCATATTGAGGTTTATGCTTTAACCCATGATTCTCCACAATTCCACAGGCAGGGATGCTTTTAGAAATAATTAGTGGACAACTAGTTGCAACTGAACTCTATTATTTGGGGGTGGGTGATTTTATGCTTGAATGTGGTAGAATAGAAAATAGGAGTGTCCAAAATAAAGAAAAGAAAAAACCTTTTTAAAATCTAGTTTTAAAAAAATAAATTTTCCTTGATAAATTCCTCCTTGAGTGTACATTTTAATTATTTTCAAAAAAAAGTTTAAATATACACTACATTTCAAAAGTTTGTGGTCAAAACTTTAACAAATTCTATTTTTTTTATTAATGCAAAAATGCATATAAATTTATCAAAAGTGACAGTAAAGACATTTACAATGTTACAAAAGATATGCATTTCAAATAAATGTATTGCGATTTCCATAAAAAATAATAAGTAGCACAGCTGATTTTGAATTGTAATAATATTTCAGTGTTACTGTTTTTACAGATTTTTTTTTTTTTTAAAGCTTCTTTAAAAGTTCTTATGGTATTGTATTTTTCAAGGTAAAAAGTATGTTTTTTGAGGATCACGAATTATTAAATCTTAAATTGTACGTTTTTGGGGAGTCTTACCACCACACGACATCTTACAACCTAAACTAATCTTGCCATATCATAAAATAGTCAAATTATGTTTTTTTGTTTTTAAAGGAACGTATTAATTTGGTCAACAGGGATCTTGATTAAAAGTCATTTCCTGTTTTGTAATGCATTACACAGACAAACGTGTAATACATTACAGAAAGTTATGTATTACAAGTGTTTTAAAGAATCTGCTTAACTGCTTATTACGAAATAATAAAAAAGTATTCCAACCTTTCACTAATAATATTGATTCATAACATCAGTATTTTAGAAGTATTTTATTCTTTTAATGAGGCTTATTTCTCACCCTTGCGTTTGTGACTTTATACCCCAAGAAAAAGCTAAATGAATTTGAATTCAGAAATTTCCATTAAATATGGAATAAAACTGAACATTAAATAAACGAAGCAATCAGAAAAAAAAAATAAAATTGTCATTGACCCATCCAGTCAAATCCTGATGCTTGGGGTGGGCCGATCATCAAACTGTGGTCACATCCATATGATATCTTGTCTCAGAGGTAGTTGCACAGGGGTTTTCTTTTGTCTCTTTTAGATCTTCCTATCTTGGATCACCCCGTCCTTCCCATATCCGGCTCACTGAAGAATGTAGACTCAACCCACAGTCCTCCACAGGACACTGCGCCCAACCCAAACAACTTCCCAGCTTCCCATTTTGGGTAATCTCACTGCTTTGAGGTGGTTCAGAGAATAGGCTGCCAGAGCACAATCGCTTGCAGAAGCACTGCTGATAGCGAGCAATGAATGAGGCATTGATCTGTGGCTTCTCTTCAGCATTTTCTGAGGCGTGGGTGTAAAACTAAAAATAGCCTACCTCTCGACTTCCTGAGGTGGCCCTCTGTTCACAAGACTAGGTCTGAACAACCTGAAAATACCAAGACTCTTTCTCACCCTACAAGAACATACACAGACTTCTCCTTTCTTGCCGTGTTGATGAGTGGAGGGACTGATGCTCACACTTAGCCAATTGTGTTTTTTTCAGCTAATACAGTCTTCTGAAAACCGCTCCACCTCTCTTAAAGCTCACAGCAGTGAAAGGCAACAGTGTACTGGGTCACGAAATTACTTTTTCTTTCATTTTACAGACAATTTTACTCATATATGACTCAAACTTCCTCTTTCAGGGAACATTCAGTCAACACCCAGTAAGGGCTCTGGAGTGGAAAAAAACAACCACACTAAACAACCATGCCGTGATGTCATTAAAAAGCAATACCTGGTGAGTAGAATTTATTTACGGGTCTATTTTTTATATTTATGGGGGTATTTTTTTCTATATATGTTTTTCTTAATTTTCACTCTGAGCAAATACAGCTGCTAATTATAAAAGCTAATCAACATCAAATGCAAACATATCCTTTATTATTGCACTTTATACTTACAGGGCTGCTGAATGCTTGAATCTGATTGGCTGACGAACTTTCTAAGGTGTGAAATTATTTTCAGGGAAACACACAGGTGAAGTAGTTCCAGGCAGGTCTTGACCACATTACATGTCCATATCACTTTGCCAAATGATTTCAGTTATTTCAAAAGGTCCTTACAGCTTACAACAGCAAAAGAATCAAAACCCACAACGACACTGACCTAGCAAATAAATATAGTAAACTGTACGATAAAAATGACTAATTATTTCCCCACTAAATTACATTTCAATGTAAAAATAAAACAATGCAGAAATATTAAAGCAAGAAATGAAGAGATGCATCAATGGCATGTTTTCTTTCTATCCCCCCTATATCTAGGGCCTTTTTTTTTCCTTTTCTTTTTTTAAATTGGTGGCATATCTGCCCCAAGCCCTGGTTAAATTCTGACCCTTTTGACATGACTTTTCAGTTTCAGCAGTGTGCTGTAGTGTGGCATGCATTACTCAAGCTAACTTGTTTTAAAGGAATAGTTAATGCAAGAATGTACATTTGCTGAAAATGTTCTCACCCTCAGGCCATTCAGGAGTTTGTTTCTAGACAATATTATAGATAGAGGACTCATATTTGATCTGGAAGCTGGAAGATTTGTTTGTTTGATGGATTTGTTTATTACAAGCACGCAGCTCTTCACTTCACAAGATGTTAGCTGATGGACTGGAGTCGTGAGGATTACTTGATGATTATTATGATGTTTTTATCAGCTGTTTGGGCTCTCATTCTGACGGCACCCATTCACTGCAGAGGATTTCTCCAAATCTGTTCTGATGAAGAAACAAACTCATCTACATCTTGGATGGCCTGATGGTGAGTATATTTTCAACATTTTCATTTGTGGGTGATCTATTGCTTATATAAGTATTATGTATTGTTTTTATGCAAATTCTTGTCATGATAATAAAATGTTTACTTCTAATTCATCTGTCGAACAATAGAAAATGATGCTAGCAATGCTGTGGTCATAGGTTCAATTCTGTAGGGAATGCATGAACTGGTAAAATTTATAACAGCAATGCAATGTAAGTATCTTTGGATAAAATCATCTGCCAAATGCATTAAAAAAAAGCAAATAAAGCAAAATAAATAGTGAGATGGTGATTAAAAATGATTAAACTCAAATACATAGTAACCAATCACAGCACCTAAAATATAAAGTTTTTCCTATAAATTTCTAACCTAAAATCTGGTTAAATCTTGTTCTTGTGTTCTTATTTGTCACAGACGAAACAAATCAGATGAAGTGGAGCAGGTTTCTGAAAAGGCCTCACAGGCCTTTTGGTTAAAGAAAAGGAACTGAAGATCTGTAACAACAGCACAACTGAAAGAAACCTTGAGTTTTACGAGCTTGCAAACTAGAGGTTTCTGAGGCCACATCAAAACCTCTCAATCAAACCCAGATCAAAACCAAGCATTGCTCCCGCTTCAGTGCAATTTACATCAATCACTGACTTTCCATAAAGCTTGATTTAGCCTCGTGATCTGCACAAACCAAATCATCAGTGACCCCACTCAAGTAAAAACATGTTTTCATACCACTGTCAAGCAGAGCATGACATGAGAGATTTGAGAACAAGCAGATATCATATAATGTTGATAGCGGGCTGGGAGTCAAAGCACAGAGAAGGACGTAGTGATTCAAGTCAAAACAGTGAATCATGTGTCCAAAAATGGTACAGACACCGTCTCAGATCTCACAAGACCCTAAGGAGCCACTCAAGAGTCAAATCCAACACTATAAATTCTGTGACCCTCAAACCTCAGTTTGTATTAGCTGCACACTTAAAGCAACAGTTCACCCCTAAAAGAAAATACTGTCGCTGTTCACTCACTCTAATAAGCCTGTATGACTTACTTTGTTCTTAAAAACACACACAAAAAGCAATGTTAGGAATGATATTACAGTCTCAGAGTCACCAATGAGTATTTTGTATACCATGAAAGTGAACGGTGACTCATTCTGGCTAGCATATGCTTTTGTACCACAACTAAGAAACAGTTGTACAGGCTTATAAGGGTGAATAAATAATAACAGAATGCATTTGTGGGTAAACTATCCATTTAAGTTAATAAAACAGCTCGTCCGTTTCTGACATTAGCGGTCCATTTAAACGCAATTTCCCACCAACAAGGCTTATATTAGCACACTGGCTGTGACTTCCTAAAATCCGGGAGTGTTGTGGGAAAAGCCTATTTGATGAGCTCAAACAATCGCTAAAATGTGCTTTGAAATATTTAAAAAATATATGAAATATCGCAGCAACTCGTTCAGACGTAACGGTCCGCGGAGTAAACGCTCGCGACGGTCTAAACCTGATGTAAACAAACACACAAGACCTCGATACAAAACAATCCCGCGAACAGACAACCGCCAATCCCTCCCCACCCCCCAAAACCTGCACATGCACTAACACCAGCTAAACATCAACATCTCGTCGATTACATACCATTTTATTCGAGTCCATAGTTCAAACGGGGTTATGAAAGCGAAGCTGAACCGGGTCCCTGCTCGGGAATCGAACGCAGACTGAACGGTCCGTTAACTCAACATGTGTCCGGTTCAGTCTCGAACAGTCCCTCTCTCTCTCTCTCCTTCTCTTTCCAGTTCCGTTCTCTTATTTCCCCCTCGTCCTCCTCCTAGATGGCTAGACTCGCTCTACAAAAGCCACTGCCTGAAGAACCCGAGTCATAAACGTTTAATGGAAGCGCTTAAGACGCTGGACTAAATATTGTGACAGGTACTGACCACAAAATACAGACTAGAGGAGGAGTTCTTCATGCACTTATGTCATTTGCCACAGCTTTTGACTTAAAAGGACACAAAGGAGAACGAGAGCAAAATTCTGTCAAATGTTACATCACTAAAAAAAGAAACAGGAGTGGAAATGTTTGTAATGCAAGGAGGATGATGCAAAGTCTTACACATAGTGAGACAAAAATAGCACGAATGCTTCTGAAGAATATCAAACTGCACTAAAACTCAACTGCAAGCTGACCCATGAGACACACTGCAGAGCAAAATGCGTTATTATGGCACGTACAGACTTATGCATTGTCTAGAACTGTTAGTCCACTGTAGGAATCGCTATATATATGTAGGTTAACCATCAATATGCATAATAGTATAAGATTGATGACATTCCAGTTAAATACTCTTAGTTTCACATGATCACGTGTGTACTGTTGGTGAATGGCGCCCTCATTTGGTTGTTTTTTGATGCTGAGATAAAGCAGCATGAGAATGAGGAGCTCCATACATTATTAATCTAACAGGTGCTCCTGTGTAACAGGAGATCCAAAGACAGGCTTTTAATTAAGAATAGTAAGTATATAAAAAAGTGAGACCGTATAAATAATAAATCATTAGGTATTTGTTATTGTTAGGACATTAGTCACTACATAAAACTTCCCCTCTATTAGAAATATTTTATAATTGTGAATACAAATGTTTGAACTAAATGCAGTGCAGTGCAGTTTTATGAGCGTATCACAGGATCTAATGTTCACACGGTTCTTTTATATTAAACAATTAAAATTGAATTAAAAATAATTTAATATGTTTATGTACGTCATACAAAAAAATCTGAATACAAACAGATGTATCCACTATAATATACCATTCAAAAGTTTGATTCATTCAGTAAGATTTTTTTTAAAGCAATTAATACTTTCATATTCAAGGATGTATTAAATTGATCAAAAGTGATGGTAAAGACTTTAAATAAATGCTGTTCTTTTCATCAAAGAATCCTGAAATAAATCTCACAAAATGTTTCCACAAAAATATTAAGCAGCGCAACTGTTTTCAACGTTGGAAATGATAAGAAATATTTCTTGAGCATTAAATCAACATGTATGATTGGTTTCTGAAGGATCTTGTGACACAGAAGACTGGAGTAATGATGCTGAAAATTCAGCTTTGATTCACAGGAATAAATTTGATTTTAAAATAGATTAAAATATAAAACAGTTATTTGAAATTGTAATAATATTTCACAATATTACTGTTTTTACTGTGCAGCCTTAGTGAGCAGAAGAGACAAAAAAATAAATAAAATCTTACCAACCCCAAACCTTTGAACTGTAGTGTATATCTGTATTATTTGCTAAAATATGTCAATTATCTTCTAAGATATGCTGTTCTTTTACATAAATCTGAACTGTTTAGACAGACGTCCAAAAAAGGGCACAAGATCAGTTGATCTGGACATGATACCAGTCAATGTTTACATAAACTATGCCACCCAAATCATTCATAGAGTAAAAATGTGGCAACGGGAAAGGGAGGGGGGTTCTCCAAACAAAGCGTGCTCTTTAAAGGGCAATCACTTCCTGGTACCGTGTGGTAGGCCCATCGGGACAGTTTACACTGCACTGCTTCATTGGTCAAGCATATTCCACCCAGAAAGACGCTACGGCAGCGTAGAGTGACTGCGAATGAGTCACTGCCCACACACTGTCTATGTCTGTCCAGCTCACACTGACCACAAGCCTGGAAACTGCAGGCTTACACTTCCCAGTTAATGACCAACAAGTTTAGTGCCCACTTTAAATAATGAACAAAAATGTAACGTTACAGATGATCCGAGCACGATGCATCGCTGTATAACTGTGACCTTTGCTACAACCCACAGGATTCCCACATCTTTTGACCGAGGAATTTTCATGACTTCTCAAAGACTTTACAAAAAAGCAATTTCTTGTTACTGAATTATTTTAGAGATAAATTGGCTATTAAATTATATTATAGGAATTTCAGTAACTTTTTAAAATCTTAATAATTTGACAACAAAAATACAGAAAATACAGGTTTTACAGAAAAAAAAATAAGGGGATGTTCACACAGAATGCGTCTATGTGTCTAAAACGCGAGACGCAGCACTCAAGAATGGTTTTAAAAAAGCATAGTGCAAAATGCCCCCTATATAAAAGTTGCTATGCCAGCTTGCTACTGTAAACAAAACCTTACAACGCTTGCCCCGCCTCCGGTGTCTTCGGACTGGTCACTGCATGTAAAAGTTGAAATTCTTTCAACTCGACACAGAATCTTAAAAATGCAGCGCTCATGTGCGAGAGGCTGCAGAAGATGTGAGATATGAGCGCAATGGTCATACATGTCCGTCTAGCGAGTTTACATAGAAAAACAACAGAAAAGTAGCTCACTGGAATGGAAAAACACATTCTATGTGAACAGCCCCTAAGAGAAAACACACACACGCATATATATGTACGTACATTGCCAAAAGTATTGGGTCACCTCCTTCTAACGAACAGGTTTTACTACTTTAGTAATTTCCATTAGTACAAATCTTAATGTTTAAGCATATAATGATATTCTAGGGAATTGTGTGCTTCTAATTTTAAAGCAACAGTTTGGACAGGAGCCTTTTCTATTCTAACATGACAATGCCTCTGTGTATAAGGCAAGGTTCAAAAAGAAATGATTGATTCAGTTAGTGTGGAAGAACTTGACTGGTCTGCAGAAAGCCAAGTCCTAATCCAAGCTGAACACCTCTGGTGTGACTTTAAATGCAGACCTTGAGTCAAAAACTCATCACCAAACCACACTATTTAAGGATCACAGTGCAGCCCACAATAATCAAATGTAAAACTAAATGCAATTTTTAATCTTTACGAGTCTTTGCCACTATCCTTCAAACCACTGTTTTACCCAATTATCAGAAAAAAAGTTTTTAATCATTTAAAATGTAATAACAATAAAATAATAATAATACAGTTATTAGAAACATTAAAATTCATTTTGTAAATTTCATTTGATGCAGTCACCAAAATGGGATGTCTTATTTTATAGCTATATAATTTTTTTTTATTTTTTTGGTATTTCTTACCATTTAGCTGGCTCAATAGTTGACACAAATATGGCACTACTGTTTTGTAACAATATTTTATAAATACCATGCTTACTATTTTTCTCATTATACAGTAAAAATGGGCCTGAATACATTAAATATATATTTCCCTTTATACTAAGGGAGTTCATCATAAAGGGGTCATATTTGATTATCATAGAAATAAATTTAAAGAAGTAAGGCTAAAAAAAGAATTACATACAATTTGTCACAAACCTATAATAATAATAACATCTAATATGACCACATTCCCTGTAGTAATGCATTAATGGTCTGTTTGATAGCAGTGTGACCTGAACACTGTTTCTGGCACAGGCATCTGGCGGCCCGCCAAACTGCATAGGATTTTTAATCCACAGTGAGCGAACGGAGGCCACAGGCCAGGGCCTGCATGTTCTGCTGTCTCAGGGCTTTTCATACATGCCCTCCTGCAGTCAATGACCCTAACAAACACTCCTCACCCTCTGAAACACAGGATCTACAGTAAATGTGCACATATCAGATGGAAAAATTCTAAAAAGTTACTTTTAACAAGCAGAGAAACAGTAAAATAGTTAATTTAGAAAAAAGAAAAACACTAAAAGATGGTAGGATATTGAAACTACTGTAGACAGAGAAACTGAAATACTGAAAGTAGAGATTGGCTGCTAAGAGGGAGGCGAGATTACGACTGTCTGGCTCTGTGAGGGCGAGTCTTGGAAAAACAGAGGGGGGCAAGATTAGGCTCCTCCCGAGAATTCCTCCACGGGCACGGTACCAGCACAGGAAGAAACACAAGCTCAAGAGATGCAGGGTCATAAACTTAACTGCTTTAAAGTAGGATAGTTTGATATAACAAGAGGAGGAAGAGGAGATATGGGACGAACAGAGACAGAATGACCTAAATTAGCATTAAAGGAATAGTTCACTCAAAAAAATTAAAACCTTCAGGTAGGGGTGTGCGATATATATCATCTGCGATTGTCGTTTAAACGATGTGGGATTTGACATTATCGAGTATTTTGCAAAAACCATTCAAAACACACCTACCGAGTACACGCATTCATTACGTGAAGTCTAGATTAGTGCGCGTGTGTAGAGTGTGTTCTTTCACTGCACTTTCACTACATTTAGAATGAACACAAAATTAAAGACATGGGGCAGAAAATGTATATAGTCTATTTTGTACCACTTCATATAGCCTAGTTAATCAATTTCACACGAAGAATAACGAAAAATAACGCTCCAAAAATTACCATGATTACAAATGTGATATTGATTTTTTACAACAGTTCAATAAACAAGAGGTTAATTAAGAGACTTGCGTTTTAGACAGCATATTTCCTGTTTTTGCTTTATTTTGACAACAAAAATCACTCCAAACACAGCCACAGCACTGTTTTGCGTCTCTGAGCAACGTAAGGGCGTTTCGTTCCTGAATGAATCAACCGTTTGAATGATTCGGTTCAATCGCTTTGACTCACTTATTAACAGTGACTTGCTGCCACCTGCTGGCGATTGTAATTTCATATTCAAAGTATCTTTTATTATTTAAATAATTTCAAATATCGGTATTTAACATTTTGTGTTTAATATATCAAACATGATTTATGTATTTGTAATTGCAGGTTAAATGCATTCATGTCTTGCATTAAAAAGTGTGTAAATGCATCTAAATGCCACTTCAGATGCAGTTTAAACTTATTGGAAAAGATTCATTTCTATCAGTATGAACTGACCACCACACAGAATATGAAGAATATCAAAAACTTTAGGAGTCAGCTGTCCACGACAGTCCTTTAAGTACCAGCACAGTAACATACAGCAAAACATCGTCTAATTATCGTTATCGATAAAATCCCAAAAAATACTGAGATATTATTTTTTGTCAATATCGTACACCCCTACCTTCAGGGCATTCAAGATGTAGATGAGTTTGTCGCTTCATCGTAACAGATTTTAGCAATTCAGCATTACATTACTTGCTCACCAGTGGATCCTCTGCAGTGAATGGGTGCCGTCAGAATGAGCGTCCAAACAGTTGATAAAAACATAAGTAATCCACATGACTCAAGTCCATCAATTCAGGGCTTGTGATGTGCAAAGATGTGTGAAACAAATCCATCAAGGTGTTTTCAAATTCAAACCATTGCTTTCAGCTAAAATACAGGTCGTCTATCCATAATATTGCTAGTGAAAAAATCATCATGTTTGAATCAGGAGAGAAATATGCAGAGATCAAGCACGGTTTACAAGTGACAACAGTCCAAAACTGTTTTGTCAGATAGCTTTATCCAAAACAAATAAGTTGGTGGATTTTTATATGAGAGGACAACAGGGGATAGACTTTTTCATTGGAAGAAGCGTTATTATGAATTGTCTCATTTTTGGCCAAAAGTGCCAATAAATTTGTTTATTACAAACTTGCAATTTTTTGCTTCACAAGACGTTTTTTGATGGACTGGAGTTGTGTGGATTACTTGTGGATTATTGTGATGTTTTTATCAGCTGTTTGGACTCTCATTCTGACGGCACCCATTCACTGAATAGGATCCATTGGTGAACAAGTGATGTAATGCTAAATTTCTCCAAATCTGTTCAGTTGAAGAAACAAATTCATCTGCATTTTGGACAACCTAAGGATAAATACACTTAGTAAATTTTCATTTTTGGGTAAACTAATCCTTTAAAGTGATGAAAATATACTGAAAAATGCTCATTTGACTTCTTTGAAAACTCATTTGACTTCATCGATGTGAAACAGGACAACAGTCTTTTAAAAATGTAAAACGGGACTTGTGAATTGTTTGGATTAGGGCTGCATGGTTTGGGGTGGGAAAAAAATAGCTATGTATATCATCAAACTTTATGACTGTCAACTAAAGTGTCGCACAAAGTGACCATTTTGAACTACGCCTGATACAAAATGTTCTGCGGGATGTTTACGATGCTTCAGACTGATTTGCAGATGACTTATTTTGGCAACATTCTTTTAACATGTTATTTCATCCGTGTGGATGTCCCTCTGCTAGACTCCGACCACAACACAGGTTCCCTGCTTAGATTTCCTCCATATAAAACTCAAGTTAAGTAGATGCTAGTTTTCTAACACCCAGCCACAAGGCAAACCATGCTCATGTCATTACAGAGCACCACACTAACATCCTCTCATTTAAAACAGGCTGAACTCACACCACAGAAGGCCTATTAATCTAAACATAGCGTTCCAAGGGTAGAAAAGAGACGGGATATTATGGGATAAGACTTCCTCCAGGCAAACTAGCTGATAAGGACTGCTCACAATAGCATTTCCTACTGAGACCTGATCAGTTTGTGCTGTTTGAAGTGTTATTTTTAGATGTGAATGTTCAGTTTAGGCTTTATAGTTAAAATTTAGCACTCAGTGTTTTTGGTTGAATTAAAAATCAAACTGACGAAATCTATTCTAAAAACAGGAAACCTCACGTTTGAGTCTGACCCAGTGATCGGTCCTAAAGGAGTTCAAGAGCGCAGGCGTCACATGAGTCTCGCTAATCCATCTCACTGTCCTAGTTGTAAACAGGACTGAATATTGCACGCTTGAGTCAAACATGATGCTGCAGATTGCTGACATTGATATCAAACCAAATTAAGAAACCAAAAATTAAGCGAGAACGAGGTCATGCTGTTTTCAAACACTCTGAAAGCCACCAGTAGGGCAGTCGGCTGCAGCTTCATTCATGTGACCTACTTTTTCTGATGGCTGTGTCTGGATGGGGAGGGGAAAGACCCCCAGAGAAGTGAGAAGAGTGCATGAACAAGGAGCATGCATTTCTCTATACTTCACAACACACTTTCAGGCTCAAGCACCCAGACACTGACTGCATAATTCAATGCATGTGCACCTTAAAAAGGTCATGATAAACAAGACATTGTTTATTCTTCTCTAAAAGACTGAAGGCACATGGAAATCCACTATAGGCTTATGGCAAGAACCAGAATGCATGACCGTAAAACTCAATGGTTTTAGCGCTGCATCTCTAAAACACTAAAAGCTTTTACATCTGCTCGATACAAGGCCATCAGTTTGGAAACACAAGACTAAATCACAGAGGATCCTTTTGGTATATCCTCTTATAATGCATATTAATGTCATATTATGACAAATGTGTGCATGTAATTGAATTTTTAATGGCATTTGAAACAGCATTATCTATATTAACCTGTACTGAAAGAGTACCAGGAAGAACTTTGCTCCTGTCCTGAATCGATGACACAATGTGGACTGATAAAATGAAGGTGCGATATGGTCAAAAGTTCACTGAACAGAAAGCTGAATTTAACAGGCCATCAATTATAGTTTTGTAAACACAATGGCTTTTATTGTGGAAATAAACATTCATTTTATGATGGTCCTGTGCAACTGATACTCGACTGCCATTGGCTCATCTGCATTCGAGGGTGGGCCCAATTGCCATTACATGTTTTAAACCGTAATATCTTAGTCTGAACCTAAAGCAATCCCAACAAACTATATATCGTTTGAAAGCTTAAAGACTCTAGTTTTCATATTTGGTGACTGATATTTTTAAATATTTTAAAGAGCAACTGTAATTTATTAATTTGTAAGAAGAGTACTAATCAGAGTCAGAGAGTGAGTTCTCACCTTTACTTTGAAATAGTGATACATATATAAAATCATGAAAACTCAGTAAAAAAAAATCACCATTCATATTCATGTCAAGTGTTCAAAAGATAATATTCGTTCTATTTTTTGAGAAAAAAAGGTCTAAAAGTGTTTCGAATATAAAGAAAAAACAATAAGTTCTCAATTTTTTATGCAACGTGAACTATAACCTACGTCCATGGTTCTTGTCGCATGTCTTTTATGTTTTTTAGAGGTTGAATTGAAATCAAATACTGCTATACTACCCTTGATACTTCTGAATGTGATGTCTACATCATAAATATTGAGAAAAGTATGAGAAAACATGTTTCAGATCACTCAAACCATATATGGAAATGGAGCCGCCCTAATATGGTTACTAATGGGGTTTGATGGTCATCTAGTGGAAAAGCTTGGTACTACGCCCAAACAAAATTTCACTGAAAGCTCATTTTTTGAGATATCAACCTCAAATTTGGAACACAACTTCTTCAGATTTTTTATTTTAATTTCCTAGCAGTTTTAGAGTGAAACATGTTTTGTAAAATATATATTTTATAGAAATTTTTACATTTTATATTTTCATAAACTTAAACTTCCATAACTTTTCTGTAATATAATTTTTATAACTTTTTTCACCTCTACAATAATCTGCCAAGTGTCTTCTTTAAAAAGAGACCAACCTTAAGTGCACCAAAGCATTCACAATTTAAGTTGGAAATGTCATTTTAAGGCCTATACTCAAAAAGTGGAACTGACAGTTAACATTTTAATTATAGAGGTTATTCAGTTTATAGTCAAACAGAAAATTCTCTTAATTGAATTCAATCAAGATTTGTGAGTGAGACTTCTGTGAGATTAGTATTCTCATTGTTTCTGGAACTTATTTCAGTGCCTAATACTGCTTGATTAGACATTTATAATACAGTATATACAATATATTTGTGAGAGTATATTACAATATATTTTATAATTTATTAGTGAATGTGTTAGTTTAAAATAGCTTACTTGTAAGATTTTAATTGAACTAGTTCTAACTACTAAATGCAACGGAGATAAGAAATGTTAGTTGACTGTAAAATATTAACTTTACCACTAGTATCAAAGGAATAAGTGCTAGTAATGATTATTGTAATAGACAGGCTACAAATCTCTATCGAAATGCCAAGTTATTAGAAAACAAGAACTAACAAAATACAAACAAATACTAGTTTGTTTTAAGCAATAAATGTAAAAAAGGCTTGCCATACAATGAGCGCGTTGGCGATACACCGGCTACATGAAAAAACTTGCCCTGTGGTGTTTACAGTTCCTTACCTGACTGCGCTCGAAGTTTTCCTTTTCAGCTTCCAAACTGTTGGCACCGCCAGCGCGACGGCTGAGCACTTTGGGAATCGGGTTGGGGACTTGCTGCATGGAACTCTTGACGCGGTCCATTCTGGAAATAAAATCCAAAGTGCGCGAGCGACGGAGAACTCTTAAATCAACATAAATAGAGTGTAGTTAAAAGAGATTGACTCTAGCGATGAGCACGACAAAACCCAGCCCTCGCCGCTATAACAAAAGGTCATTTTCTATGTCCACCGCCCACGAATATCATTCCAGCGCTCTCCGCTGTCTGCTCGCGAGCGTGCAAAACATGCGTCTGTGCGCAGATCTGTAAGCGAAACACAGCAGCGTCAGTGCACGCGATATACTATACAAATCAACTCAAGCGACTGTCACAGACTCCTCCCAGCGCTTACATACACTGCTGGAGGAAAATCATTAGCTTCCTCCCTCCACAACAGTTATTCTGATTCACACGCTTTACTACAGTGAACATTTCTCAAGGTAGTGAATTTTTCTAAGGGACGATGTATTTGAGTTTCTTTTTTTTTTTTTTTTTTTTTTTTTTTAGCATTAAATACAGGTTTTGAGCAAATTATAACAATTATGTAATGAAACTAAAAAGTAAATAAAAAATGAACACGAAAGTAAAAAATAAGTACAAACTAAAAATAGTGACAAAAAGTTACACATAATAAAACTTAAAAAGTATTGAAAATTTAAAAAGTAGCCTAGGCTATGTAAAAGAGCATGTATCACAATTCTTTTCTATTCTATTCTTCTTTTTTGTGCAGATGTAAAAGTCTGTTTCACGTTTCACCTGAGTGGGGGAAAACTCCGCCCTTAAGGATTGTGTCATTTTTTTCTCAGTGAAACAAAAGTTAAATGTGTTCAGAAAAGTTATCGTAGTTTTTGTGACAATGGCATAAATTATAAACCAAGTATGAAAAATATCCAGAGTTTTCATGTTATTAGATTTTTAACAAAAATTAAATTTGTGCCAAGGGGGCGTTTATTACCCCACCTGTGGGGCAAAACGCCCCCATGGGTGGGGTAAAATGCCCCCCAGTCTGACAAAGCAATTTGCTTTAAACCTTTACAGCAAAATCAGAGTACAGGCAGTTTTAGCTTAAAATTTAAAACGAATATAATCAATAATTATGAATTACAAAATTATAGTCTATTTAAAAAAAAAAAAAAAAAAAAAAAGTTAGCTGATGATAACTGGCTAGCTAACTAGCTACCTGATACAAACTTGAGGTAATTTTTAAATATTTTTATTCAACCAACTAGTTAGAATTCATTTGATGGAAAAACAAAGGATTTGATGTTCAGAACAGAATAACTACAGTAATATCCCATTGCCCCCTGGGGGTGTTTTACCCCACACACTATGTTTGAGAAAAAAAAATCATGTCATTCTGAAAATATAATTATATTTTTATTAAATAGCACGTACTCTCTATCTACAGGCCCTACTGTTCTCGTATCATATATAACTGTGATGTTCTACAAAACAACAAGCTTTGAAACACTTTTTTTCTTACTGCTGAAAATTAGATCATTTACAGTGAACTCTGTTTTCTCTCTGGTACATCACCAGTGTAAGCTTCATGGTGAAAACTTCTACATCACTCTTGTCAATGTAGTCCATAGTTACAATAAAAAAATAATCTTGACTTTATCTTGTGGTTATTTTGGGAAAAACAGTACGGGGGCGTTTCCCCCACTCTATCCTACATGTCAATTTTCAGAGAACTGAAACTGAGCAAGGAGCCTTGTGTTAACCTCAATAATAATAATAAAACCCTTCACATTTGACCTTCTCCCAAGCGAGGTCCATATCTATCTTTAACTTGCCTTGTTCCGTTTTGAAGTTAAAGGGATAGTTCACCCTAAAATGAAAATGTTAGCATCATTTACTTATCCTCAAATTTTTACAAACCTGTCTTTCTTCTGTTGAACACAATAAATGTTGGTAACCGAACATTTTCGAACATTTTAGTATTTTTTCCATACTAAGGAAGTCAGTGTCTACTGGCAACTTACCAACATTCTTCAAAATATCTTCTTTTGTGTTCAACAGAAGAAAGAAATACGTTCAACATAAAGAATAAAGTAGTACGTACTTTCAATTCATAATTCAACTTAATGGTGAGCAAATGGTGACAGATTGTTTATTTTTGGAAGAACTTTTCCTTTAAGCAGATTCTATGACCTTGCAGATGCATTTATGTTATTGTTTGTGACGTATAACCAAGGCAGATGATAAACTTTATACGTCATTTCTCTCTTGACTGTTTGACTTGTGGGATCTCACTTGTATTCTCTTTGTATTTGCCACACCAATTAATCACATTATTCCTTTATCAGCAAATATCACTGTCAGTTTATTGTCTGCTGATTCCACTTGCATAACTATATTAAATAGCACAGGCACATGCAATCACTAACTGTGTCCTATCTCTAAATGGGCAGAAGCCAGATTCAATTTCCTTGCAAAGCAGATTCTATCAGATGGCCGAGTCAGAGTTTTGTTTCAGTGATTCAGTAGAATGACAGTGTGAAGTTATTTTGGTCTTTGGTCTTTGTCCTGAGTAAACATTATCTTTTCTGCTTGTCAGCACAAGATGCCAACTGCAGCCAACACCACTATAATGTCAGCAGAGGAACCTTGAATTCCAAGACACCAAAAAATCTAAATGTGATTGCTTTACTATATATGTACACTGTCCTAAATAGTGCTAATATCTTAAAATGCTTAAAATTGGCTGTACTCACCCTCAGGCTATCCAATATGTAGATTAGTTTGTTTCTTCATCAGAACAGATTTGGAGAAATTCAGCATTAAATCACTTGCTCACCAATGGATCTTCTGCAGTGAATGGGTGCCGTCAGAATGAGAGCCCAAACAGCTGATAAAAGCATAACAATAATCCCTAAATAATCTTTCCTTTCTTTCAGTCAGTCAGTGTCAATGTGTTTTTCCAACAACTATAACAGCATTTCATTTTTTTTTATGTTGTATTATAAAATAGATTCCCCCCTAAATTTGCCATCCAGTATAAATACAGTGGGTACGGAAAGTATTCAGACCCCCTTAAATTTTTCGCTCTTTGTTATATTGCAGCCATTTGCTAAAATCATTTAAGTTCATTTTTTTTCCTCATTAATGTACACACAGCACCCCATATTGACAGAAAAACACAGAATTGTTGACATTTTTGCAGATTTATTAAAAAAGAAAAACTGAAATATCACATGGTCCTAAGTATTCAGACCCTTTGCTGTGACACTCATATATTTAACTCAGGTGCTGTCCATTTCTTCTGATCATCCTTGAGATGGTTCTACACCTTCATTTGAGTCCAGCTGTGTTTGATTATACTGATTGGACTTGATTAGGAAAGCCACACACCTGTCTATATAAGACCTTACAGCTCACAGTGCATGTCAGAGCAAATGAGAATCATGAGGTCAAAGGAACTGCCTGAAGAGCTCAGAGACAGAATTGTGGCAAGGCACAGATCTGGCCAAGGTTACAAAAAAATTTCTGCTGCACTTAAGGTTCCTAAGAGCACAGTGGCCTCCATAATCCTTAAATGGAAGACGTTTGGGACGACCAGAACCCTTCCTAGAGCTGGCCGTCCGGCCAAACTGAGCTATCAGGGGAGAAGAGCCTTGGTGAGAGAGGTAAAGAAGAACGCAAAGATCACTGTGGCTGAGCTCCAGAGATCCAGTCAGGAGATGGGAGAAAGTTGTAGAAAGTCAACCATCACTGCAGCCCTCCACCAGTCGGGGCTTTATGGCAGAGTGGCCCGACGGAAGCCTCTCCTCAGTGCAAGACACATGAAAGCCCGCATGAAGGACTCCAAGATGGTGAGAAATAAGATTCTCTGGTCTGATGAGACCAAGATAGAACTTTTTGGCCTTAATTCTAAGCGGTATGTGTGGAGAAAACCAGGCACTGCTCATCACCTGTCCAATACAGTCCCAACAGTGAAGCATGGTGGTGGCAGCATCATGCTGTGGGGGTGTTTTTCAGCTGCAGGGACAGGACGACTGGTTGCAATCGAGGGAAAGATGAATGCGGCCAAGTACAGGGATATCCTGGACGAAAACCTTCTCCAGAGTGCTCAGGACCTCAGACTGGGCCGAAGGTTTACCTTCCAACAAGACAATGACCCTAAGCACACAGCTAAAATAACGAAGGAGTGGCTTCACAATAACTCCGTGACTGTTCTTGAATGGCCCAGCCAGAGCCCTGACTTAAACCCAATTGAGCATCTCTGGAGAGACCTAAAAATGGCTGTCCACCAACGTTTACCATCCAACCTGACAGAACTGGAGAGGATCTGCAAGAAGGAATGGCAGAGGATCCCCAAATCCAGGTGTGAAAAACTTGTTGCATCTTTCCCAAAAAGACTCATGGCTGTATTAGATCAAAAGGGTGCTTCTACTAAATACTGAGCAAAGGGTCTGAATACTTAGGACCATGTGATATTTCAGTTTTTCTTTTTTAATAAATCTGCAAAAATGTCAACAATTCTGTGTTTTTCTGTCAATATGGGGTGCTGTGTGTACATTGAGGAAAAAAAATGAACTTAAATGATTTTAGGAAATGGCTGCAATATAACAGAGTGAAAAATTTAAGGGGGTCTGAATACTTTCCGTACCCACTGTAATATGATTTGGATGAATGAGGTCTAATTTCATGTTTCAGTATTTCTTGTAATTTTTAACTTTACAAATCACTATGATTTTGAGACATGGTGCTGGTTGGCACAGGGTTAATTACTGGTTTACAGGATGCTGTTACCAAAATAAAACATCTGAATGTTTGCCCTCTTGTTGTTTTCCAACCTGTAAAGAACCTAAAAATAATCAATCTATTTATCCTAAAAAAATATATAAGAATACAAAATCTGGTTTGGTTGGTGACTTTAATCATAAATTCAGTCTTTTGTAGTCTGTTTTTAAAGCAATTAAGCTTTCATCTGCACCTATTTGTTCCACCAGAGATAATTCTTCAAAGAATAAAAATTGTGGCAACCAACCTCAGTCCAGCTGAAAGGATACCTAAAGAAAAGCTGTCAAGAGAATTTAATTTCTTTTAATTTAGCGATTCTTAGTGGTTGTACAACACTACAACACTTGAATGATACGTCTGTTTAAATATCTTGATATTTGTATTTACAGCATTCACAAAGTATAACAGTAAATTCCAGGTACGAACTTTTTGCTGAATTGTACAAAACAATATAGGCCTTCTTGATCGCCTATAAATCTCATCAAAAAGATCTAATACAGGATAAAAAAATGTATATCTTTTAATTCTGTTGTAATCTTTAATAGTTAACTCGTGGGCCAAATAAATTAAAAAATATGACAGCTGCATGTGTGTTTGTTATTGAAACAGAAATCACATCACTGAATCGAGTTCAGCTCAGTACGTTGTGTGTGAATCATTCTTTTGAGTCGGTTCTTTTTAATGAATCGATTCATTGAACCTTTCTGAACGGTTCGTTCATGAATCGCACGGAACCGTGTTTTTGACTCAACTAAAAAACTAAAAAAGTGTTATATATTGAACGGAAAAGCGTCTCTTGGGGAGATGTCCTACTCATAACGATTTGGAAACCGGTAAGAAAGAGAACAGAAAAGGATTTTACTGATAATTAATGCGAAATAGCTGAGTTAACATAAATATCGATGCTATCCGACAGATGGTATACTGAAACAGATATGGTTTTAATAAATAGACTAACGTGTTTTAAACCAAAAGATGAAAAATTAATTTTATTAGTGTTGTTTAATGTAAATGTAAATTAAGTTCTAAGTGATGATATAATAACTAATTTAAATCATTCAAGTGTAGGTATATATTGTGTATATTCTTCAGGTTTGTTTTTAGCTGTTCTCATTTGAATGTTTCATGAATTTTCCATGTGCTGACTGACACTGAAGCATGATGTCAGACAGATGACAACATTTTCAGGATTGCAAAGTCCTTTGTGACAATGAACTCCTGATAAGTAGAGGGCAAACGATCAGATATTTGCCCCACTTCACCTGAACTGACTCAGTGTGAACTTTCACCTACATAACTCAGTTATTAAGTCAGGAAAACGGGAAGTTGCTTCATTAACGTGTCAGATGCAGGGGAGCAAATTTCATCTAACAGTAGGGGGGGACAAGAAACATAAAATTTATCAAGAGCAATTTTTGAAGGGGACACAAATAATACAGCCAAAATTGTACTTGTAAGGATAGATACACAGCATGTGTAAACAGCATAGAGACCGTGTTTAAATATGAGTTCGGTTCATATGGTTCACCACGCGGTCATATTATAATGATTATATTATCTATTCTCTCCCACCCAGGGTTGCCAGGTTTTCACAGCAAAACCCGCCCAATTACTACTCAAAACTAGCCCAATCGCTTTTCAGGGGGGATTTCCGGTAAAAATCGCGTTCCAGTGGGGTAAAATACACGTTTTTTGGTGGGGCTCCCCTGATAAATGTCGCTTTCCAGGGGATAAATATCACGTTATTGGGGTGGCTCCAACCCGCGGACATGAAAAACATTCCGCGGAAAGAACGTTAAAGTAGCCCAATTCCGCGGGAAAACCGCGGACTTGGCAACAATGCTCCCACCGGGCTAGTGTCCTGAGTGCATTGAGGCAGTGGACCAAACCACTGTGAGGCAAGGGAGGGGGGAATCAAAACATTTCTGAACTTAAAATTTTGTTTGACTACTTACACAATAATTTTAATTATATGTTCATTATATTATTTTCAAGACACAGAGTTGCTTGTAATGATATTTTTAGGGGGGGACAACCCTCAGATGGGGGGGTCCTGTCCCCCCGTCCCCCCCGGGATTTACGCTAGTTTCAGTAATTCTTCAAATCTGCGCAAATCACGAGTTTCAGGCGTGAAACGGCTCCGCAGGCGCAACTGTGAATGTTTTCAACTTTACAGAGGTAGCAGAAAATTGTGTCTAAACGGTCTTTGTAAACTGTTTATGTCATGCAGTGAAATCCCCGACCTTTGGACTACATCAGTCGTCATTACGTCGCGTACAGTCTGTCAGCAGAGATCCTTCCAGTTCCTATAAAACCCGGAGCAGTGGCTCAGTCCCCATTACAGCAGCCTCAGACAGCACAACAGGTAAAGGGCTTTTTCTTTATTCTTATGCTGATATTTAAACCTCTTACATTTTTAATGTTATCTACTGAATTGTATAGGCTACTAGCTTTAATAAAGCTTTGCTATGACTGCTTAATCATTTGCTATGACACTTTGACTCATCTTTTGCAGATTATCTGCTAACTATAGTGACATGGCTTCTGTGGACGTTGTGAATAACCAGGTGTGCCATTTTAATCCTCATTTGTGACCCTGGACCACAAAACCAGTCATAAGTAGCACGGATATATATTTGTAGCAATAGCCAACAATACATTGTATGGGTCAACATTATCGATTTTTCTTTTATGCCAAAAATCATTAGGATATTAAGTAAAGAACATGTTCCGTGAGGATATTTAATAAATTTCCCACAATATCAAAACTTAATTTTTGATTAGTAATATGTATTGCTAAGAACTTAATTTGGACAACTTTAAAGGCAATTTTCTCAGTATTTAGATTTTTTTTTTTGCACCCTCAGATTCCAGATTTTCAAATTGTTGTCCAAATATTGTCCTATCCTAACAAACCATACATCAATGGAAAGCTTATTTATTCAGCTTTCAGATGATGTATAAATCTCAATTTCAAAAAACTTTACCCTTATGACTGGTTTTGTGGTCCAGGGTCACATTTATACAATTTATCTCATTTAAATTGTAATACTAATTATTAATTCTATTAAAATATTTCTAAATAAATGTATATGTTTGTTGGTTAGAATGTCAATTAATCTGTTCATTCCTGTCTGTTCCTTTCTAGAATGTGGTTGAACGCATAGTTCACCTTCCCTTGGTTATTTCCACCTATGACTTGGTGTCAAATGTGTACTGCAACACCAAGAACAACCATCCGTACTTGAAGTCTGTGTGTGAAGTGGCTGAGAATGGTGTGAAATCCATAACCTCAGCTGCTTTTCACAGTGCTTTACCAATCATTGGCAAGCTAGAGCCTCAGAGTAAGTTGATTGTTGTTTGCAGGTTAAGATCAGGGCTGATTTTAGTGTGAATATGTATTTACTAAAAGTTACTGTCTCTCTGTAGTCTCTATGGCAAATGACCTGGCATGCAAAGGACTGGATAAGATAGAGAAGACTCTGCCGATCCTACACAAGCCATCTGATCAGGTATTACGTAATATTTGTCGAAATGTTAAAGTCGGCATGAAACGGAAGTTGCAATCATCTTTTCTTTCCTACTGTGATGTATATCCAAATGGGACTTGATTTTGTCTATCTGGAATTGATTGGATCATTTTCGTTGGCTTTTGCTGAGATCTCAAGTGAGTGGTTGTCAAAAATCTGCTATAAAGCAGCTGTAGCAAGACAATAGTGTCATTATTCAGCTCCAGTCAGTTCAGTTCGGTTCAATAACTGTGTAAAGTTCATTTATTATGAAACAAGTTAAATTCGGCGATTAGCAGCTCAGCTGAAGACAGTAGTGTTGTTATTCAGCTTGAGTCAATTCAATGTTGATTTAGCTCAAAAACAGTGTTGATGTTGCAATATACGTGAATTATATATAAAAACAGCTCTACCGAAGACAACATTGTCTTTGTTCAGCTCAATTCAGTTCAAGTTTTGTTTTCATCTGATAGTGTCAGTGCTGTCAAATCCATGATATTACTGCACATTAAGAGTCTTTTTGACCCCAACTAATCAAACCAATAGGCAAGAAACCCAAACTCTATCAGGTGACAGAAATGGATGAAAAAAGCCTGGGAGAAACCAGGCACCAATGAATGAACACAGTGTGATGTTGATCAGGATAATGTCTCAACTGCATTAGGTGTGAAGGAAGAGTTACCAAGAATTACTCATTTTGATTTCATGGTGACTTTAACAGTACTGAGCAGACAAGAGGCGCTGCAAAGTTATCATCATATTACTTCATAACTATTCGCTTGACCAACACAAAATAGGTGTCATATTAAAGTTTAGATGCTTTTTATAGCGTAAATATTCTTCATAGCATTTTGGTTTATAACTTTCCGAAACATTAGTAAACCACAGTAGATCGCTTATCTTTATTTAAATGGAAGTTGTAATCTTTTCTTACCTACTGTAATGGTGAAAGCAGCTTCTCGAACAACTTGATTTTGTTCATTGGTATTTGACTGGATCAAATGATCGCTGCTGTTTCTATTGAGTGCTGCAAGCGTGACATCAAAACCGAGAAGACTTCTTAACCATGGGTTCCCTCAATATTTTCCTATGGGATTTTCATAATGGGGTTTTTCAATTCATGAGTTGGTAGACATGGTCACCACTCTCCAATAGCGCTATCAAACGATTAATTGCATCTAAAATAAAAGTTTTTGTTTACATAATATATGTGTATATTTACATTACATTTACATTTAGTCATTTAGCAAACACTTTTATCCAAAGCGACTTCTAAATGAGGACAGCAGAAACAATCAATTGTAGTATTAAAACAACTAAAACTGATTCAAAACTAAAAGCTAAAACTTTATAAATACTATATACACACATTAAAAAAAATAATTAAATTAAAAAGACAAATGCATACAACAAAATTTCTAAACTTAACATTTAAATGAAAACAAAATAAACCTACAAACAATTCAAAATATTAAGAGAACAAATGGTATGAGTATAATAATGATTCTAACATAACACTAAGCCAAACACCAAAAACAACTACATGTGCATGTACACACACACACACACACACACATACCCATAAATTATATATATATATATATATATATATATATTTCATTTCCATTTAGTTTGTTGAAGTACAGAAATAACTCAAATTAAATAAAAGTAAAACTTAATAAATAACCTATACAGACATATTAAAAAACTAATAAAATGACAAACATTAGTACAACTTTAGCTAAAATTAAAATAGATAACATATATACAAATCAAACTACATTAGTTTAACAGTAATCCTAAAAAATAACATATGTGTGTGTGTGTATATATATATATACACACACACAAACACATGCATGTATACATTTAAGAAAAATTGTTTATATATTAAATATATTTATATATAATACAAATATAAGAATATATATATGTAAATGTATATACATGTAAATATTTTCAAAATATATACTGTATGTGTGTGTATTTATATATACATAGTAAATATACACAGTACACATATTATGTAAACAAAAGCTTTTATTTTGGATGCGATTAATCGTTTGACAGCACTACTCTCCAAGCACTGCTCTAATGGTGTTCTTCTCTTTCAGATCGTTGCCAGTGCTAAAGAGGCAGTGACAGGAGCCAAGGAAGCCGTCAGCGGTACCATGAACGGAGCCAAGGAGTCTGTCTCCTCCACCCTCAGTGAAGTGACGGACAGGACACGTGGAGCAGTACAGGACAGCATGGAGAAGACCAAGACGGTGGTGAGTGGTGGAGTCCAAACGGTGATGGAGAGCAGAGTGGTCAAACTGATGAGCAGCAGCGTGGAGACAGCACTGAGCACATCTGAGACTCTCCTGGAGCAGTTCTTACCTGAAACAGAGGAGGAAAGAGGTGAGGATAAGGGATGGACCGGGTCCACTGGCACTAGGATATTTTGCTGATATTTAGATTGTGACTTAAATTTGCTCAGCTTACAGTTGTAATAGATTTTCTTTCCTGTTGTGACATATATTAGAAAATATATAGAAATTTTTTTTCATAAAACGCATAAATATCTATACATATATATTGAGACTCTTAAGTGCTGTGAGAACTGCATATCTTGTGATATTCTTGTGATATGCTTCTTATGAGGTATGGCTTGTTAAATTACATTGAAAGAATATCCATACTGCATGCTCTGTTATAAGCATCAAATAGTCCTAGGAATTATTACATTTTCCTGGAAAAGAAATATTAATTCTATTCATGAGTGGAACGTTAGACTTAGGAACATCTCAAAGAGACCCTTGACTAGCAATCTGAAATTAATTTTGTCTCAAGAGCCTCACTAATCTTTATAAAACGGCAATGGAAATTCTCAAATCTAACAGTTGCTTATTTGTCCTGTTTCTCTGCTTAATCTCTCTCAGAAACTGAAGTGAAGAACTCCGGAGGACTGGAAAATAACAGTGATCCGCTCAGTTACTACGTACGGCTGGGGTCTCTCTCCAGCAAAGTCCGGGACAGGGCTTACCAGAGAGCTGTAGGTAAAGTTCGTAATGCCATACAACGCAGCCAAGAGTCCATATCTCAGCTAAACCACACCATGGATCTAGTAAGTTGATCTGAGATTCATTCAGAGATCTATAATAACTGTCAAAATACTGTCTTCTAATATCATGTTTTTTTTTTTTTTGTTTTTTTTTTTTATTAGATTGATTATACCCGCAATAATTTTGATGTGTCTAACCAGAAGCTACATGTGAAACTGAGTTCAGTGATTGGCTGGAAGATTGTCTCTCAGAGTCAAGAAGAAAATGAGATGGTCACAGACAACGAAGCTGAGGTATCTGATATATCATATGACTGCAAATTAGGGCTGCACGATTTTTGCAACATTTTGGTGTTTTGCAATATATATTGTGATATTAAAAATTCAGGAATTTTCACCAGATTTATTTTATTTTATTTGTTTTTTGGTGCAAAATAAAAATAATTTTTAAAAAATGCTGGAAAATTACTTGTTATACAGATTTTTTTTTTTTTTGTTTTTAACTCTGAAAGTTCAATATATAGTGCAGCCCTACTGGAAATTATAACTACAGTCTACATGACACATGACATTCAGCTACATGATTGAGGATTACTCAGTTTCTCATTTTCTCTCTTGCAAATATATATATTTTTTTTAATCAGCAAATTGAATCACGCACATTGACCATTGCCCACAACCTCAGCCAGCAACTCCAGAGCACATGTCTGGTCTTGGTGTCCAGTCTCAAAGGTCTCCCTCAGAACATCCAGGTCCAGGCCGTCTCCGTCAGCCACTCTGCCATGGAGATCTACAGCAGCTTCAGTAAGGCTGCCGCTATAGGAGATCTGTCCAACAGCGTCCTCACCACCAGTCGATCCCAGCTGAGCAGAATAAGAGATTCCATGGATAACGTCATGGACTACCTGCTCAACAATACACCTCTCAATTGGCTAGTAGGTCCATTTTACCCACGTGCAGAACGCGGGGCTGCAAACGGCTCTGAATGTAACAAACCAAGGACCCTTCGAATCACTGAATGAAGACGATGAAATTTCAGAATATTAACCATTTGTTTCTGTCTTACAAATATGCGTAAAGTCACACATTCCTGCCAGTAAAATCCTTCTCTACTTTGAAAGCAGTGATACTTTCTGTGATAACAATTATAAATAATAATATACAGAGTTTTACCAAATAATATTTCTGAAGTATCTTAACTTTACTTTTCTAAACCTGCATATATCTAATCTTTTTAGGTATAAATAGTGCCTTTTTACACTGTTTAATTTGCTGCCTTTTTATTGTTTTTGTACATTTCTAATAAAATAATACATTTACAATATTCTTCTTGCTGTGTATGTTGTTTTGAGGATGGAAATTTCACCTTGATAATATTTTTATTTAAACCTTTCACTTAGACAATACAGTGTCTTTTTTTTCTGATAAATACAATATTTTAGATAAAAGGGATTAAAACGTCAGTAATGGGTCCACCAAGCATCTTAAATATAACAAGGGTGAAGTCATATACTGCCCAGACATCATACGTAAGTCTGCAAAATGCCTGGAAAGCATCTGCTGTGTACAAAAATCTGATAAATGTCTTTAAGATGTCAGTTTTACATACATTCTGAATCATAAACGTCTTAAAGACGTTTTCTAAATGTCTATTTAATTTACAGTATTCTTACAGGAAACGTCCTAGAGACGTATTGCAGATGAGCAAACTCTAAAAAATGTATCTTCCAGATATAAACGCGCACATCAAGTAGACATCTCTGAGATGTATGTGTGCTATGATTTTTGTGTCAGCAATTTTAATAGATTTTAATGACTAATCTCATGCGATAATAAAAGTGTAGGTAAATGCTGATAATCTTTTTTTTTTTTTTTTGCATCATGAAGTTGCATCACATTTCTACTAATCTAAATGCATTTTTTGATAAATCTATATCAGCATCGCTGAAATATTCAAATATCTAAAAATCAAACAATTCAAAAAAACTATATTTTGCTATTTGTTTATTTATTATATATTAACTCTACAATTTTACATTATTTTAATAAGTCAATGTACATAAAATAACCACTACAAAAGTATCACACACAGGTTTCAGCTATTCACACATTTGTGAATACAGTTAGAAAATACAGTGAATACAGTTAAAAAATACAGTTAAAATCAGAACAGTCTCAGTTCATTTGAAGCATTAGAATAAATGTGAGAAAAAGAGCAATGAGGCTTAGAGAAGGTATACTCATTGTAGCTTTACCTGAAATGAAAAAGGTGGGAAAAAATAACAATAAAGATCAAAACTGTAAGAAACAGCCCTTTCTTCCTTCACAGTCATAAGTTTTAATATGTTTTCATTAGCTTGTCAAGTAACGATTACACTACTTGTCTTCAGCTTACCTAATGCAGACTGTTTTTGCAGAGTTTCTTTTTCTTTTGGTAGCACAGGTTCTACAATTGAGAAAAAGACTGAGATTAACAAAGTCTTACAACTGGCCACTCTGTAAAAAATCAGGAAAAACTTAAACCTCTGGGCCTTTTTGATAAAAAATTACTGAAATATTTATCATTTTTAAATTTTTTAATTATTTTGCTTCATCAGAATGGGATGTCTTTTGTCGCATAATCATGGACATGTTTCAGATATATTAAAGGATCAACAGCAACAAAACAACAACTAAAAAGTCACACTTTGCTCCTTCATGGTCAAAAATGACCAATTTATGAAAATAAACGGGAAATATGACAAAAAAAAAGAGAGAACTTTTTGACGTTTTTAATCTTTTGGTTGTATAAACTACAATGTGACTGCAACACAAAGCAAGTTTTTGCACATGTGTAAAATAGATCATTCTTTATAGAACTATATAGGAATCTACTGGTCACACCATGGCATTATATATGGTTTTCCTTTTTACTCCCACCAGATGGCACTAATCTGCCTTCAGAAATTCGATTTTGAATATTTTAACGTGAAATACTGCTTTGATTGAAAAATAATAATAAAAAAAAATTATTAGAAAAATAAACTTGTACTATTTTCAGTGGGTATAAACTGGGTAATGATCATAATTATTGCATAAATATTAATTAGTACCATAAAATTCTCTCAAAATTCAAAAGAAAAAACATTAAACAAAAACATATTACAAATTCATTTTACTGAAAAGTTACATTTCAAACCCTAAATGAAGAGGGCTAGAGGCTTAAACTGACTTAAAACCATCTTTTCTTGGGTTTACTTAACTTAAAGAAAAGTTTTTTCATCAATTTAAAAAATTAAATTTGCTCTGTGGTTTCATCAAACACAAAATAAGAAGTTCAACTTGAAAATAAACTCAAAATTATTATTATTATTTTGTAGTTCACTGTTCAATCAGCTTGCATTTTAAGTGAATATAAATAGTGATATTACGTAATAGTGATGTAGGACTTTTAGTTTGACTAACTATCAGTTTGTTGAGTAAACTGAAAAGATTATATAAAATGATTTCCATTCACCAAAGAAAGTTCTTTATGTACTGAAATGGAAGAATCCAGAAGAAAACACTAATCACTCTAATGGTGACATGACATAAACTTTTACAACAAAATAGACTCCAAAGCACTACCGAGATAATTAATATTTTAAATAATGTCAACATTTTTGAAAATAGAGTTTGTATAACAAAACAAAAGTTGGATTTTTGACAGTACATAACAGTACATAATACTATACTCATCAAAAGTTACCTACCTGTAACTTTGACCTTCACTGTGCTGAGAGCCAAACCCTCTGAGTCGAGAACTTTGTATGTTCCAGCTCTGTGGGCCGTAACATTACTGAGAATCAACTTGTTGTCTCTCTTTTCCAGATAACCTTTCTTGTTTATGACTGCATCTTTTATCCACAGGACTGTCCAATCTGTTTCATCATTGTTTTGAAAAATCACTTGCTCAGCTTGATGCGTGTGCAGATCCAGGATCAGTTCTTCCCCAGTCCTCACAGATGTGATGTTCTTGTGATCTACCATGGGAAGAGGAACAAAGCATCAATTTAGAGTTAGTCATTATAGTTAACTAAAAGAGAGTTATTATAGTTAACTAAAACTAAAATAGTAAAAACATATTTCATTTCATGAAATAAAATATTTAAACTTTTTATTCACTTTTTATTTTATATCAGCAAGTTGCAAAGGCAACATTTCTCAATCTCATTTAGTTTAACGTATTGTAATAAAATAACTAAAAATTAATAAATTAAAAATAAAAATGATATAAACATTAAAAAACTAATAAAATGACAAAAATACACAGCAACATTAAAACTAAAATTGAGTTTAACTAAAAGCTAATTAGGCTATATTAAAATATATATAAAAAAAAATGAAAAATCACTGATTTATACTGCATGTTAAAGCAATATTCCAGGTTCAATATAAATTAAATACAGGCATAATGTTAATTATTACAAATAATAATAATAATAATAATTTCAACTTCCTTGCTTTCTTTGAAAGAAGCAAAACATGAGGTCATGTAGTAAAAGAGACCAAAATTTGTAGCTCAAATAGTAGAGCTTTCCTGTAGCGCTTTCCTGTAGCTCAAATAGTAGAGCATGGCGCTAGCAACGCCAAGATCATGGGTTCGTTTCCCAGGGAAAGCAAGAGTTGATCAAATGTAAAAACTGTAACTTGAATGCTATGTAAGTCGCTTTGGATAAAAGCGTCTGCTAAATGCATAAAAAAAAAAATTTGGAGGATTTAAAAGCACAAAAGTGATTGTAATTTTAAATGTGTTTATAATTTTATAAAAGAACTTACATGAATTCTTCAGCTAAAGCATGTGTGTTATGTGAGCTGTAAAGATTTTTCTAAATATTTTAGGCGTTAAGTCAATTTCTAAGTGAAAACTGATGTCAGGGGCGCTGTTATGGTTTCTGGGCCCCAGTGACAGCATATTCACTCAGGCGTGGGAGTTCCCCCTTGTTAGAAATCTAGATAGCGGTCCAGGGGGGGTGTTCCCCCTTCGTACAAATAGTGTTCTGCGTTCATCTCGGTAAATCGCGTTCTGAGGGGTCCCCCTCGGTAGAAATCGTGTCTCCCCCTCGGGGGGCCCCCCTCCATCTTCAGACCCTTAGAATCGTCCCAGCCCCAGACTGTTGTTACACCATTTTTCAGCGTATTACAACAAAAGTGATGTCGATTGAGTTTAACTTGTACTAAACACAGATTATTTATTTAAAACTGCTATAAGTGAGATGTGTTCTAGTGTTAAAGTGCCCTCACCGATAACTGCAAGTTGGACGCCCTGAATGAATATTCGGTTCTTGATACTCGATTCACCAATCACCAAGTAACTCTCATAAATGCCTGCATCGCTGAATCTGACATCCTGCAAGAACAGAGAGCAGTTTCCCTTCACAAGCAGTTCCTCTGGGACATCCGCCCGGTCTCTATAAGCCTCCGCCTGAAACTGCTCCTGTCCCATTCGCTCAAACACAGAATCGCTTATGGTCTGCCACTGTATGTGAGGCTTGTGATCAGACTCCAGGTGTGATGCCACAGAACACGGCAGGACAGTTGGCAGACCGACCCTTGACAGCGTATGGACAACCACTGAGAGGGGAGAGGAGGCTATAGAGACAAGTTCAATAAAATACACATTATTTGACATCAAAATAAAGCGCAAAATGCTAATAAATGAAAAAGTTGGCATATTTTTGCCATTGTCATTGTCTACTTACCGACACAGAGAAGAAGCCACAGCATCAGAAAGGCTGAAATCCTGAGAAGAAATGTTATAAATTACAATTACTGAGAATGGAGCCAAGAGAACAATTATTATTTTCAGCCCAGAAAATCTAAAATCTGAGACAACAGCATTGTGTTCTATTAAGTTGTGCTCTATATGGCAAGCCAAATTAGCTTTTAATAAAATTGCATTTTTACTAGTAACAATTAAGTTTGAGAACTCTTTGATTTAATTGTTACTAGTAACAATTACCATTAGAGAGCTCTATAATTCAATTCCTACCAGTAATAATTGCATTAGAGAGCTCTGCTGTTGTATTTTTTGTAACAATTGAATTGTGGAGCTCTACAATGTAGTTCCTACTAACAATTTAGATTAGAGCACTCTCTAATTCAGTTGTTACTAGAAAAATGTAATTGTAATGTTCTCTAATTCAGTTAATAGCTCTCTTGCAGTTGTTACAGGGTGATTTCTGTTAGAGAGCTCTTTAATTCAATTGTTCTTAGTAAGAATTACAATTAGAGAGATCTCTAATTTAATTGTTGCTAGAATGCTATTGCAGAGTTCTCTAATTCAGTTGTTAACCCAGCGGGCACCTTGATGTTAAAAAGACATCAAACTGGCATTCAACATTGGCGTCAAAAAAACAGGTCAAAAATGCAAATCAAACTGACATCAAAAACTTCACGTCCGTTTGACATCCACACACTGATGTTCTTCTGACCACCAAAATAATGACAAAAAAAAAAATCAATGCAATGAAAGAAAAGTTTTATTCAACAAACTTGAAATCAATAATACAAATGTAAATTCAAAGAGAAATGCACCTATTCTGATTTTGAACAAAGATCCTAAAACAACAGATGAATAATTACTGACATTAGTCCATATCACAATCTGAATTTGATTAGCTGTGCAGTGCTACTTCCTGATTGTTTAATCCAAAATTAGCCAAATTCTGTGATATTACGCATTATACAGTGAATTGAAGAGTTTTGCAAAATGGAGTACAACTATAGTGAAATAGAAGTGTGCCATGGATTAACCTCACACACAAAAAAGCGGTTGTGTGTCACACACATTCCAAACTTTGTCACATGTGTGCTACAGTGGTAAATGTAGTCAAAGCTTTTTTCTACCACGTGGTAGGCATGCATACACAAAAAACTACCAGAAATAGTCATAGCACAAAGTCATATTTTATTGAAACACATTCTTGAAAGTGTTAAAATTTACTCATGTATAATAAGAGTGACAGAACATGAGCTGGACACAATGTCATGGTCTGTTTTAGGATTGTCAATGCTTTTGAAGCAGAAGCTCCCCCATCAATACTGGTGTGGTATTAAACAGCAGAGAAAGCTTTGTCATTGAATGGGCATTAGAAAGGATGATGTGAAATGAACATCAAGTTTCTGACGTCAGTTTGATTTTGGGACACATTTCGAATGGAGATGTGGCAAATCGATGCTATCCGAGGCCCCAGTTAAGAAAAAAATCGACTTATACTTAATCAGGCTGACAAAGAATTCATATTATGCAATAAATATCCATCAAACACACAAATCATTGATGTCAATATGACATCAATTTGACATCTAAACCATGACATTAATTTGATGTAAACTAAATGTCAAACACATTGGCCTGCATGTAGCCTACACCAATTTCAGTGTGAGTATTAACTTCATATTTTCACCCAATTACCACTGGATGAAATTACTGTCCAAACTGACCTTAAAATTATGTTATACAGCATCTTGATCAAGACTTGAATAACATTTGATGTCAAATTTGCTATCAATTGATATTAGTTGCCAGCTGGGAAGAGTTAGAATTCCAATTAGAGAGCTCTCTAATTGAATTGTCACTTGTAAGAATTTCAATTAAATAAATTCAATCATAATTATGGAACTTTGCAATTAAACATATCTTTAATGTGTTTTTACAAATTTAACTGAGCTCTTTGACTGTAAATAAAGTAAGAATTGAGCTCTCTAACTGCAATTCATACTAGTAAAAATTCAGTTGTAGAGCTCTGTAATGAAAAAACTAATGGAATTCAATGAATGAACATAGGACTAATAAAATGTAATTGTAGAGCTCTTGAATTCTAGCTAACTAGTAAAAATGTAATTATAGATCTCTCAGAATATAATTGTGACTAGTGTTGGAATAGATCTCTAATCGTAATTGTTTACTAGTAAAAACTGAATTTTGGAGCTCTTACTAGTTCTTATTATTAAAACGCAATTACGACGAGTAATGCAGGGTGTAGGTTAAAGCTAATTCGGCTTGCCATACGTCCGTCTGTGTTTGAGCGGTTTCAGATTAAGCAGCGTTGAGATGACGCTGTTCGGCGAAACGAAACTTAAACTCAATAGACCTCAGTCTAGACTCAAACCAACAAGACCAGAATAGATTTTATAACAGTCCGTTAGCATGGATATCTGGAGGACAAGAAGCAAATTAATTGTTGTTTTCATGATTATATAACTTCACCGTTTTTATTGATAAACCTCTTTTATTCCCTAAAAGAATGCAACATAAATTTCCTTAGAATATCACCTAGCCTTCTACTGCGTTGCTATTAAAGACGTTTCTTACCAGTTACTTCTGTCCATCTTGCATTTGTGTCGGCTCCTGTTCCTGCCAGAGATGTTGAATGAGTGTAAACAGCTCAGCAGCGAATATAAGCCTATCTCTCTCCATTTCCCAAAAACGAAACTTGACATGAAGTTCAGTCGAAACCGTTAGGTATATCCTAAATAAGGCAGGCTACAATTTTAAATGAATATTTGTGAGAATTAGTCAGTCAAACAGTTTTGAGATTGTATCTGATCTAATTTCGTGTCTCTTGAAATAGTGTTGTGACATTGTATTAAACTTTTTGTGTTAGGCTATTTAATGAAGGATTTTGATTTTGTGGAGTGTGAAGTTTTTGTTTTAAAATGAAAAGATAAAGAACCTATGTTTTTACTATTTTTGTAATACTTAGCCTATGGCTTTAAATCTATTCAAGATTATTATTATTATTATTATATTGGAGAAAGGCAACTTGCATGCATGTGTGCCCATATTCGGTCATGTGCTCATGTTTCAAGATAAATGATTTAGTTTGTTTAATCACATCGCTGTTCAAGAAAAGGGAAGCAAATTTAATTTTTTTTTTTTTAAACAAGTCTAAACTAAATAATAATATTAATAATAAAAAAACTAAACTAAATTAAAATCCCCAAATAGCCTTGCTGTGTGCATTTGTGTGTATTTATATAAGAGCTGAATCATGGAATCAACAAAATGATAAAATACACAACATATAAAATTAAAATGCAGCTATACACACACACACACACACACACACACACACACACACACACACAAACACACACATACACATATATAGTATCACTTTTTATTTCTCCTCTTTCCTACTACTTGCATGTGTGTTTGGCTCAGTGTTATTTTTTTTTTTAGGATTACTGATAAACTAATGTAGTTTGATTTGTATATATTATCTATTTTAATTTTAGTTAAAGTTGGAATAATGTTTGTCATTTTATTAGTTTTTTATGTCTGTATGGGTTTTTTATTAAGTTTTACTATATATATATTGAATTTATAAATGTGTATGTATATATATATATATATATATATATATATGTATATGTGTGGTTGTACATTCACATATGTAGTTGTTTTTTGGTGTGTGGCTTACTGTTATGTTAGAATCATTATTATACTTATACCTTTTGTTCTTTAATATTTTGAATTGTTTTTCGCTTTATTTTTTTGTTTTCATTTCAATGTAAAGTTTTGACATTTTGTTGTATGCATTAGCTTTTAGTTTTGGATCTGTTTTAGTTATTTTAATACTACAATTGATTGCTTCTGTTGTCCTCATTCGTAAGACGCTTTGGATAAAAGCGTCTGCTAAATGACTAAATGAATGAATATATATATATATATATATGTATATATATATGTGTGTGTGTGTGTGTGTGTGTGTGTGTATATATATATATATATATATATATATATATATATATACACACAGGTGTATCTCAATAAATTAGAATGTCGTGGAAAAGTTCATTTATTTCAGTAATTCAACTCAAATTGTGAAACTCGTGTATTAAATAAATTCAATGCACACACTGAAGTAGTTTAAGTCTTTGGTTCTTTTAATTGTGGTGATTTTGGCTCACATTTAACAAAAACCCACCAATTCACTATCTCAACAAATTAGAATATGGTGACATGCCAATCAGCTAATCAACTCAAAACACCTGCAAAGGTTTCCTGAGCCTTCAAAATGGTCTCTCAGTTTGGTTCACTAGGCTACACAATCATGGGGAAGACTGCTGATCTGACAGTTGTCCAGAAGACAATCATTGACACCCTTCACAAGGAGGGTAAGCCACAAACATTCATTGCCAAAGAAGCTGGCTGTTCACAGAGTGCTGTATCCAAGCATGTTAACAGAAAGTTGAGTGGAAGGAAAAAGCGTGGAAGAAAAAGATGCACAACCAACCGAGAGAACCGCAGCCTTATGAGGATTGTCAAGCAAAATCGATTCAAGAATTTGGGTGAACTTCACAAGGAATGGACTGAGGCTGGGGTCAAGGCATCAAGAGCCACCACACACAGACGTGTCAAGGAATTTGGCTACAGTTATCGTATTCCTCTTGTTAAGCCACTCCTGAGCCACAGACAACGTCAGAGGCGTCTTACCTGGGCTAAGGAGAAGAAGAACTGGACTGTTGCCCAGTGGTCCAAAGTCCTCTTTTCAGATGAGAGCAAGTTTTGTATTTCATTTGGAAACCAAGGTCCTAGAGTCTGGAGGAAGGGTGGAGAAGCTCATAGCCCAAGCTGCTTGAAGTCCAGTGTTAAGTTTCCACAGTCTGTGATGATTTGGGGTGCAATGTCATCTGCTGGTGTTGGTCCATTGTGTTTTTTGAAAACCAAAGTCACTGCACCCGTTTACCAAGAAATTTTGGAGCACTTCATGATTCCTTCTGCTGACCAGCTTTTTAAAGATGCTGATTTCATTTTCCAGCAGGATTTGGCACCTGCCCACACTGCCAAAAGCACCAAAAGTTGGTTAAATGACCATGGTGTTGGTGTGCTTGACTGGCCAGCAAACTCACCAGACCTGAACCCCATAGAGAATCTATGGGGTATTGTCAAGAGAAAAATGAGAAACAAGAGACCAAAAAATGCAAATGAGCTGAAGGCCACTGTCAAAGAAACCTGGGCTTCCATACCACCTCAGCAGTGCCACAAACTGATCACCTCCATGCCACGCCGAATTGAGGCAGTAATTAAAGCAAAAGGAGCCCCTACCAAGTATTGAGTACATATACAGTAAATGAACATACTTTCCAGAAGGCCAACAATTCACTAAAAAAGTTTTTTTATTGGTCTTATGAAGTATTCTAATTTGTTGAGATTAGAGTGAATTGGTGGGTTTTTGTTAAATGTGAGCCAAAATCATCACAATTAAAAGAAACAAAGACCTAAACTACTTCAGTCTGTGTGGATTGAATTTATTTAATACACGAGTTTCACAATTTGAGTTGAATTACTGAAATAAATGAACTTCTCCACAACATTCTAATTTATTGAGATGCACCTGTATATATACACACACCTTAATTATTACAAAATTCATTACGTTTTTGAACCGGTTCTTTTAACGAACTGTTTGAAAGAACCGATTCGCGGAAATTTATTAGTTCCCAAACAGAAAATCTCGCGAGACATCAGATTACATACACCACATTACAGTGTGCGATAGAGACAGGTAAGATGGCGGCGCAGGAGACTCAAGCAACACAGCAGTCGTCCGTAAGCAACGGAGAGGTAAGAATAGCCGAAATGATCAAGTGTAGCTTTCAAATGGACGTGTCAACGAACAGCTTTCATATAGTCCACACGTTCACGAAAGTAAATTCTTGTTTCGTGTCAGTTTTAAAGAAGAAAACCAGATTGCCGGTCTGAAGCAGCGACCCCTTTAATTCAGCATGCATTGGGGCAGAGATGCTGCCTGAGTCACGAAGGGTCTGTCCGATTGTGTGGCTTATTTTTACCAGGACATCTCATTTTTACAAAACAAAACAAAGCTTAATTTATTCAGTTTATCTATCACATAGACTGTATTTCAAAGCCTAGAATACTGCTGCTTTCCTTGACAGCATTTTTTGGGCATCGTCATGTTTGAACCCGTCTTTGATGCTCTTCTAATAGAGAAACAGCCTCTATTACAGACGGCTCTTCAGATATTGATCTACGTAGTGTTATGAGCTGATGTCTGAGTTGATCAGTGTTAGCATGCCGGCTAACTAGCTGCCTAGCTCTTTCGTTAGCTTCACATGTCAAAGCAGTTTAAAGATGGCAGTATTGTGCAATCCTATTTATCCGCCAGCTAGACCTTTGTGCAGTAGACAGAGGAACTGTGGTGGTGGTGAGAAGTTTTGTAATGATTAGGCTATAGCATGCAGTCAGCTACTTGGGTAACTGGTTTGAGTCAGGGGTGATCAGTCCTGCTATTAGAGATATGCTTTCATTCAGAGATTTATTGCAGCCATGCTCCTGCTGTTATTTTCTAGTGAACATGAAGACTTTGGTTAATTATTTTTGATGGAGTTGCACCCAAACCCTCAGCATAGCAGATTAAGAGTGAGAACTTGCTTTTGGCCTGCTGTTGGATTAAGTAGCTTTGATAGCAAGGCTAGCTTCACTTATTTGGATGAATAACCCTGTGGTTACTGATTACACAGGTTATAAAGGTCATATAGGCCTAGGTGGTATCACTCATAAACATTACTCAGGTTTACTAACCTTTTTCCAAAACAGTGTGGACTGCCAAATGTAAACAAGTGGATAATGGTTTCCCAGCATTTCTTTTGTAATCTCAAGCTTGTTGTTAATTTTATGGGAAATACAGAAAACTGGTCTGATGTCCTTTCTATGTCATTTTTTGCACCCATGTCTGGTTCACTGGTAGTAATCAATCTCTAGGTGGGGTCTCTGTTAATAGTGAGGGGGTGTAATTACTTCTGTTGACAAAAATTACAAATTATTGGGGTGACCTTAACCATGTCATCAGAAAGCTACAATGGACTTTTATTTGGGTGCGATACAATAGAGGTCTCAGGACAGAGCCCTGGGGTACCTCGTATTCAGAATGAGGATTGGCAATGACTGGCTGCCCACATTCACTGCTTGAGGTTTGAGCAGTGAATGTACTCTAGAAATATGCTCTACGCAAGTATGTAAACACAGACATTGATAGCATCCAAAGGTCGATTTCGCATTTTGTTGCATACGTGCCAAAATTTATAAGTTTGTTGATATGTTACTGTATTCTATATTTTTTTGGCCTTATGTTTTGATCCCATTCCCGATCTTGGTGACAGGCCTTTTTGGACCTATTGTTATCTCACAGCTGTTATCTCTAATCTTTAGACATCTGGACTGTAACCAGAATCATTGTAAATCAGATACCCGTCTTCTGCTTCCATTTAGTTGACCTAAATCCAGTCAGAAGTAATTCCATGCTCAAAAAGATTTAAGTTTAATATTTACCCTGTTCAGTAGTGTGTCAAATATAAATCATTTTCCCAGGCAAATTGCTTTTAGCTGATCACCAATTAGAAGAACTGGAACAAGCTAGAACAGTTGCAAAGCTAGATGAAAGCATAAAAAGCACCCATTTGAATGTATAGTGCAGTTGGGGGTTTTGAGATCTGTTATTGTAAATATGACATTTAGCAATAAATATCTGTGTTTTTGTGAGCACTTTATTTCCTGTTTGTCACTACAGGTTTTTAGTTTGCATTCTTCCAAGACCTGTCAGACTGGATTATCAAAAATAAATGCAATCATGTAAAGTTATAGTTGTAATACTTAGCTTTCTTTTTCTGCTTAGTTAATTATAATTGAAAATCTAAATACAAAGCAAAAAGAAATCAACCTGTGGCTAAAAAAAGGATCAGAGTTCTGAAACTGATCTGTTCCATCTTTATATCACAGTGAATACTAGATCTTTATATATAGTAATTTTGTTTATCACAAATGTTCTGTGCAGGTGAGCAGTAATGGGGCAGCTGCCTCAGGTCAGGTAGCTCAGACAGGTGCAACTGCACAGGACCCCCAACAGCAGCAACAGCAGCCCAATGCCTGGCAGGTGATTAAAGGTGTCCTCTTCAGGTGAGTCCTTAATGTTGTGCACCTAAATGATTGTTTAACTCTATAATTGTTTTTTCCTTGTCTTCATATGTACTTTAAGAACCTTCTGCACTTCGGTCTTTATTTGACAGAGGTGGTTTGTTTTTGACCATTGTAAGATAATTTGGTATAGTGTTTTAGCTAGGTTTGCTGTTTTTCAGTGCATTTGAATGACATCTCCAGGGTTTCTGTAGTATCAAAATAGGTTTGAGAATTGTCAACTTTGGCTGGAATTGCCATCTGACGTTTTGATATTGTAACAACCCCAGTATGAGCCCTAAGGATCTCTATTACCCAACAGACATCCCGTGAGAGGAAAGCAACTCAACTCTTGAGCTGTTCTGGGTGCTCTAATTGATGTCAGGGGGTTTTATGTTAACATTTCATACTTATGCAATAATATAAAGCTTATTGTCACAATTACAGTAATTACCTTCTCCAGTAATATTTCTATAAATTCACTTTACTCATATTTAAGGTGGGCTGCTAGAGGCTGTTTTTCACAAAAAGATACAAACAAACTTTTTTAAATCTGTTTTGTACCATAGATGATAGTGTAAGGCAACAGTATTGCATCATGAGTTTTGGGATTATGTTTTCTGAATGTCATGGGGTGAAGTCTTACGTGAGTCTGCTCTTGTGTTTGTGCATCACACAGGATTTTTATCATCTGGGCTATAAGTAGCTGGTTCCGCAGAGGTCCATCAACTCCAGATCCCAGCACTCCCGCTGGAGCTCCACGAGTGCCCAGCCGAAACCTCTTCCCCAAGGACACCCTTATGGTATTCATAATTAAAAATATAATCCTTTTACATATATAACTACATAAGCAGAATATCTAAATCAAGCACATAACCAAATTCTCAGGAAGATATGGTTTGTAGCTGCTTTGATAATTTTCTGTTACCGGTCTCTTCACAGGATTTATATGTATATATCTCTGAGAATGAGATATTTACAGATTTTAACAATACAGAAGCGCTGTTCTGGTACCAGCAAGATCTGGTTTATGGAGATTGGACCTCAGGGGAGTCGGGAGATGGCTGTTATGAGCATTACCTAGAGCTGGACCTCTCTGAGGTTGGACTCAAAAGCTTTATATAAATATGAATGGAATAGACATGAGAGATGCATGGTTTTGTAAGAAGTAACATTGATTTTTGATTGTACATGTTTTGCGGCACTGTCGAAATTCAAGAATACACTTTTTTGGCATGGTTTGCTGATAGTCCACTTCTGTTTATTCGTACAGAGTGTTAAGCAGAACGGTTCTATATACATCCACATTTACTTCACCAAGAGTGGCTTCCATCCAGACCCCAAACGCAAGGGCCAGTACCGCAGGCTGTCCACGGTCCATGCCACTCGAAGTGAGTGTGTCCAGTTTTTGGTTGTATTACTTGTTCTCTCATTCACCTCTGTGACATTCGTGTTTTTGCTGCTCACACGTTTGACTGTGTCAGCAGGCCTAAAATAACACATTATCAGTGCATGGGTGAACCGTTTTTAAAGCCTAGAGCCTGTTTTCACACGCTTCCTCTTCAACAGTGCTCAACAAGTACAAGAGGAGGAAGTTCCTCAAGACCAAGAACCTGTTGACGGGAGAAACCGAAGCTGATCCAGAAATGATCAAGGTAAGTTGTTGGAAAAAAAACTATTTGAGATTTGCCTCATTGAAATAAGTTAATCGGTATTGATCTTGGTTTGTCTGCCATCTTCTTCCCCATGGCACTCATTCCTGTGCATTCAGGGATTTCCTTTTTATTGAAGGACATGTATGTTGTGAAGTTTCTAAAGTTTTGTTATGTTTGTACATTCCCAGCGGGCTGAGAGTCATGGGCCTGTGGAGATCATATCTCATTGGCATCCCAACCTCACTATCAACATGGTAGACGATCACACAGCTTGGGTGAAAGGCTCTGTCCCCCCACCTCTTGACCAGCGTAGGTTTTTTTTTGTTTGTTTGTTTTGTTGCTAAACTTCTTATGTTTTTAAAACGACTTATTAAGCCTTAGATGAATCTAGAATCACCCCTGGTTAACCTGAGCACTTTTGTTCCTCTCAGATGTAAAGTTTGATGCAGTGAGCGGAGATTACTATCCCATTGTTTATTTCAATGACTACTGGAACCTGCAGAAGGACTATTACCCCATAAACGATACCCTGCAGAATCTGCCCCTCCGGCTCACCTACTGCCCCCTCTCCTTGTGGCGCTGGCAGTTATATGCTGCCCAGAGTGCCCGCTCCCCCTGGAACTTCCTGGGAGAAGACACTTATGAGCAGTCAGATGAGGACCAGGATTCTGTTAAGGTTTGTACTGCACTCAAGAAAATATTTTTATTGGTTTAGAGATCCAAGTGAGAGACGGGATTTCTTTACCATTAAAGGGTTACTCCACCCCAAAATGAAAATTTTGTCATTAATCACTTACCCCCATGTCGTTCCAAACCCGTAAAAGCTTTGTTCGTCTTCGGAACACAATTCAAGATATTTTGGGTGAAAACCGGCTTTAAAATGTTTGAGAGCAAATGAGGGTCAAAATGTTTATAGAAGATAAATATTACTATATGGATAATTGGTTTTAATTAATATTCTTTTTTTTTACAGTACAGATAAGTGACACCATTTGTTGGGTATCAAAAAAAAGTACCCTATAATGCCATTACATTATGATTACTATACTGTAGCTTATTTATGTAAAGTGTGGTTTACAAAATAATTTTGTTTTTATAGCCATTCATTCTTAAGTTAGCAAAGCAATATTTTAAATAGTCCAAAATAAAAATAAAAATGTATTTTTAGGTAAACCACTTGTCAAAAAATTGACAATGTTAATGATAAAATTATTGTTAGAATATTTTGCAGATTAATAAAACGTTGATAGTGCATATTGTCTTTTCATTGTCAAATAGATTTAGCTGTTGTGGTAAAATGCAGAAATAAAATTAGTTTTGGTTATTGGAACATTTAAAATATTAGTAGAAAAATTTGTATTGGTTGTAAAAGGAAAAAAGGTGTTCAGTAGTGCTCATAAACACCTGCTCAGGTAGTATTTTCAATTGAAATGAGTAGATGCTTAACAAAAAACATTATAAAGAATATTAAAAACCCAGTTACAGGGAAAATAAGTAATTGTATAAAAGATATTCAAAATTCTTTTGAACATTTCTATAAAACTCTTTATTCTCAGCCATCTCAAACAAACACGCAAATGATCTCAAATTTTCTTGATTCATTGGACTTACCGTCAATCGGCTCAGAACAAAACAAAATATTAACGGCTGAACTAACGCAAGATGAACTAGATAAGGCAATAAATAGCTTAAAGACAAATAAGTCTCCTGGAACAGATGGATATCCATCTGAATGGTACAAAATATTTCGCTCCGAATTAACACCCTTACTTCTCAGATCGTTTAACCATACACTTAAAGAGGGAGAGCGTCCACAGTCTTGGAAGGAGGCAATCATATCGGTGATACATAAACAAGGAAAGGACAGTAAAGAATGCAGCTCATATAGGCCCATCTCAGTTCTTAATGTAGATTATAAGCTGTATACTTCAATTCTAACAAAAAGATTAGAAACCATTTTACCAGATTTAATAGATCATGATCAGACTGGGTTTATTCGAAACAGATAAACCCATGATAACATTAGACGTACACTTCAGATAATGAGTCATATAACTAAAAACAAAATTAGTGCAGTCTTTCTTAGCCTAGACGCAGAGAAGGCCTTCGACTCTGTGAGCTGGCTATACTTATATCAAGTGCTACATAGGTTCGTTTTTGAGGAGAAATTTATTAATTCTATTAAAACATTATATTTGGCTCCTACTGCAATATTAAAAATAAATGGTCGTTTATCTCAGAGAATTACCTTGGAGAGAGGAACTCGACAGGGATGTCCACTTTCCCCATCCCTATTTGCTCTATTTATTGAACCTCTGGCCCAATTAATCAGAGAAAATATGGACATAAAGGGCATAAATATTAAAGGTAAAGAAGAGAAGATAAGTCTTTATGCTGATGACATCCTTGTTTATTTGAGCAACCCTGAAAATACTATACCTATTCTGTGGTCCTCCCTCAAGGCATTTGGGGGCCTTTCTGGCTACTCATTGAATGTTAACAAAACACAAATTTTGACATTTAATTTCTCACCCCCCCAGGCTTTAAAAAAGATATATAATTTTAAATTGGACTCTCAAAACATTAAGTATTTAGGGGTAAATATACCAAGGGATCCCACTTTAATATACAAATACAATTATGTCCCCATAAATAAAACAATAGAAACAGATGTGAATAGATGGACATTACTCCCATTGGATATGAGCAATAGAGTAGAATCAGTTAAAATGAATATAGTCCCTCGTCTATTGTATTTATTTCAGGCTTTACCAATTGAAATTCCCCAGAAACAATTTAACGATTGGGACAGAATAATTTCTAGATTTATTTGGAATAGTAAAAAACCACGGATTAAATTTAAAACTCAAAAGAAAAAGGAGGACGATCCCTACCATGCCTGCAAGACTATTATATTGCTGCCCAACTGAGAAATTTGGTGTGTTGCTGTGATTCAACCTATACTGCCAATTGGAAACAATTGGAAATCTTGCAGTGCCCAATTCCAGTTCAGTCACTTTTAGGTGATAGCAATAAATTTAAGGAGATATCTGAAAACATAACTCAGTGGACAAAATGTGGTTTAGAATTATGGTATAAATTGATGAGAAAGTTCAAACTAGAGTATCAGATGAGAATATTAAGTTGGATTGGTTATGATTCTCAGTTCTATCCCGCTCAAATGGATAAAAGGTTTCAAAGTTGGGCACAAAAAGGGATAACTGCTTACTGTTCTATTATATCAAAGGGGGAAATTCAGGATTTTCAGAATTTAAAGATCAAATTTGGTCTGGAGAAACAGGATTTTTACAGGTTCTTACAAGTTAGACACTATTATGATACGAAAATCAGAAGAGTAACAAATGATTATTCCCCTTTGATAAATATGTTTATTAAAGTGTATAATACAAATACTGGTGAAAAACGATTAATATCTGGTTTATATACCTGCATTCACGATATTAAAGGCCATTCAACTGAGTATATCAAAGAAAAGTGGGAAAAGGAAATGCAGATTTGTATCCCAGCTGAAGAATGGCTGAACTTATGGCATTCACAGTGTGTGACTAGTCATTCCAGGGCTTTAAGGGAATTTTGTTGGAAAAATACAATCCGTTTCTTTATTACGCCCAAAGTGAAAGCAAAACAAAAAGGAATGACAAATCAGGGTTCCTGCTGGAGGCAGTGTGGGACATTATTAGCTAATCATGTACATGTTTTCTGGTCTTGTCCAGTCTTAAATCTGTTTTGGTCAGAAATACATTCTAGCATAGAGAAAATCTTGGAAATTGAGATAGAAAAAACAGCTTATATTTTATTTCTTGGCAATATACCAGATTCAGTTAATAATAGGAATAAATATTTACTCAGGATTGTACAAGCAGCAGCAAAAAAGCGATTACTCGTCTATGGCTCCAGCAGCTTCCCCCAACAAGAACTCAGTGGGAACAAATAGTTACAGAAATTTACAAGATGGAAAGACTGACATTCAGGTTAAGACTTGAAGAAGAGACTTTTGAGAAACACTGGGGAAAGTGGACAATCTATATGTCAAAACAGAGAGAATATAGAATAAATGCCAAAGTGGAATATGTTCAGCAAAGTAAATGCATGTACGGAACGGAAATGAGTATTATGTTTATGAATGTATGACCACAAATATCATGTATACATGCTTACAAATATTTGCTTATATTATAACCAGTTGACCAGACCAAAATTTCTTTTACTTATTGTATTATACTTTGTCGAAAAATATTTATGTATGTAAGCATGAAGGAGTGTTGTTTGTTTGTTGTTGTTGTGTTGAAGTTCATAAAAATAAAGTTAAAAAAAAAGAAATGAGTAGATGCTTAGACACGAAACAGTCACAACTTAATCAGATAATCTTCTGAGCCTAAATCATGACGATTAATTAGTGATGTAATTTTAAGATTACAAGCAATGTAACTACTTTGAGAAATGCCATTAAAATGTATTGATAAAAAAACTTGCTTATTGTCTCAACAGGTGGCTCTACTTGAGACCAACCCCTACCTCCTGGGACTGACCATCGTTGTTTCCATCGTCCACAGCATTTTTGAGTTCTTGGCCTTCAAGAATGGTAAATAAATACTGATTTATGTGTGTGGTAATTGATCGAGACTTGTGGGTTCTGGTGTCTGAGCTGTGTGGTGTCTCTCATTTCACTTTCTCTGCAGATATCCAGTTCTGGAACAGCCGTCAGTCTCTGGAGGGGCTGTCTGTGCGCTCCATCATATTCGGGGTGTTCCAGTCTCTGATAGTGCTGCTCTATATCCTGGACAACGAGACCAATTTTGTCGTCCAGGTCAGCGTATTCATCGGCCTGCTCATCGACTTCTGGAAGATTACCAAAGTCATGGACGTCAGGGTGAGATGATGCCACTGCCAGGCATTTTGGATGACTTTAGTTGAATGGCTAGGCTTGAATTCTTGGATCTCGATGTTGATTCTTGTTTTTTTTTTTTTTTTTGTTTTTTTTTTCCCTAGCTGGACAGAGAGAACAGGATTGCTGGAATTTTCCCACGATTGGTATTCAAAGACAAGTCCACATATGTGGAGTCTTCAACAAAAATCTATGATGACGTAAGAGACCTTTTAGTTGCAATTTACAGGTGATTCATCAAATACACATAATTTATTCAAAGTTTATGAGAAATGCCTGTTTTGTTTTTTGTTTTTTTCCCAGATGGCTTTTAAGTATCTGTCCTGGCTGTTGTACCCTCTCTTTGGGTGCTATGCAGTTTATAGCTTATTATATGTGGAACACAAAGGCTGGTACTCTTGGGTGCTCAGTATGCTTTATGGGTTCTTGTTAACCTTCGGTAAGTGTAACTTCACTTCATGTTTGCAGTGGCTGCATTATGATAAACATAAAAATGCTCAGAGTCTGTGGCAAATTAAAATCAGTGACTAGATGCTTGAGGAAAAACTCACAAAGGAGAATTCCACTTTTTCACCTTGAAGGCCCAAAGGATTTTCTACAGTTCTATAAATACAGGGTTCCTACTGGGTTTGGAAAAGTATGGAAAAAAGAAGGCAGAGTATGGAAAAATATTTGTGTTTCCAGACTTTTGACCCTATTTAGTTTTTTATAATAGATATATATTATAAATTTATCTTACAAGAAGAGAGGTTTCATAGCAGCTGTTTAGTGATTCTTTAGTGATTGCCAAATATGACTGAATGAATTCAAGGTGCACTTTTTTATTATGCAAAATACAGGTTATAAGCATTTTGGGTTTCTTCACACTATATTCTTAGCACCATATTACATAACCTCAAGGACCTTTGCAAAAATAAAAAATATACAGACTTTTATGTGCGCACAATGAACCGTTAAATTTAGCATATAGGACAATGCACACTGAGCCACCTGTTGTGCCATCAGCCCATTTCGTGGTGTGGTTTCTTGGCCACCACATAGTATGCGTTACCTAAGGCCTTGAAATATGGCATACTGCCCCAATGAAAGCCATATCTTAAACACTTTTTTACAGTACCAGTCTTTTTATAGACCCGTGAACTTGGCAAATTTTATGCCATCAGCCCATTTCGTGTCATGGTTTCTCCACCACCACAGACGATGTGTTAAATTAGACATCAGGCCTTGATATTAGAGGTACTACCATAAGAAAAGCAACATTTTTAGCAGGTAGATCTCTGTTAATTCATGTGCATCCATACTCTCATTTTATTCATAGTAAGATGGCAGTGAAGCACAAACGAAATAGGTTTTATAAAACTAGAAATTGTAATGTGTAAGCATGCAAAACATTACCATGCACATGTGAATAGTTTCTCGAGGGCTCAAAAAAGTTTGAGGGCTCAAATATCACTTTGCTTCAGAAGGCCTTTATTGACCCCCCCCAGAGGCATGTAGCGCACATTTTATGATGGATGGATGCACATTTTTGGGCTTCAAAATCTCATTCACTGCCGTTATAAAGCTTGGAAGAAACCAGAACATTTTTAAATATAACTCGATATAATGTATTCGTCTAAAAAAAGAAAGTCATATACACCTACGATGGCTTGAGGGTCAGTAAATCTTGGGGTAATTTTCATTTTTGGGTGAACTATCCCTTTAAGGTCTTGAAAAGGTCTTAAATCAGAACAGAAAGTCTTAGATGCCTACATTTTTGTTTTAATGTTGCTAAAAATAAATATCCTCCTCAGTATTTGTCTTGCTTTCCAATACAAATATCGAAATATTCTTAAATCCAGATAGATTTATTGTACATGAGATGCAAAATGAAGATATGAAGTGAGTTTATGCTTAAAACAAGAATAAGTGTCATTGCCGTATGAAAAATTATTTTACATTTTAATTAAGTTGATTTTCTTGAGCCCATTGGTAGATATTTGTTCTTGTTTAATCATAAACTCATTTTGAGACTTGTTTTATGTCATTTTGCTTTTCAAGTAAATGGATTTTCATCTTTAAACATTTGCACTGGAAAACAAGATAAAAATGCTGCGGGAATTTATTTATTTTTTTTTCTTTACTTAAAAGTATTACATTTATCCTCATAAAACCCACAGAAACCTTGTTTTATTCAATGTGACTTGCCTTGCATTCAAGATATACATTTTTATCAGGTCACGCTTTTCCCTGGGAATCAACCCCATGACTTTGGCATCACTAATGCCATGCTTGACTGTTATGGCTTGTTTCCACTGAGTGGTACGTTACAGTACAGTTCAGTACAGTACGATTCGGTACGGGTAACCCTGATCAGGCTTGCGTTTCCACTGCCAATAGGATCCTTACTTGGTAGGCGTGGTGTATGCCGGTGTTGTGCCCATTTTCGACCCCTGCCAAATTATTACCCCCTCTCGTTGAAATCGCTACCTGATTGCCTAATCCTAACCCCACCCCTAATCCTAACCCCACCCCCACACCTAACCCTAAACCTACCAATACTAGGGGGTACAGTGTTGCCAACTTAGCAATTTTGTTGCTAAATTTAGCAACTTTTCAGATTACCCTAGCAACTTTTTCTTCCAAAAGCACCTAGCAAAAATTTTTGCAATTTTTAAAATTTATTTGGCAACTTTTGATAAGTGACTACAAGGTACACATTTTCCATCCAAATTACACAAAAAGAGGAAACCAAAGATGCCTAGCAGTACACACATCACGTGAATTGAGTTTGCTGCTGTTTGCAATTGTTAATAATAATTGAATAATTGTTAATTTATGATACACTTTATTAGTAGCTTGTACTTGTGATTGTTGATCAGTTAGTACAATGCAAAAGAGTCTAGTAATTTTCCAGGATATTATTATCCATTGTAACCCTGTAACCCGAAAACACAATGCGTAATTTAAAATGTAGGTAAAAAAAAAAAACAATATGGAAAATTCTTTCATATTAACATACTGTAGTAGATTGTGCCCTATTTTTACAGACTTTTCTTGGAGTGTAGCATACTATCTACTAATGCACTGCTTAAATTGTTGAGAATGTGTAGTATTACTAGTTTACTAGCTATTAAAAAAACAATAATTTATTGTATTTAAAAAGTTATTTATATTTTATTTATATTTTAATATTATATTATGCATATTATTTTACAAACAAATCTAACATATATAAAATTTATATTTTTGCTGAGATTTGATGATGTGACACAATTTTGCGCCGTGATTACGCAATGACATCACGCAATGACATCACAATGTCATTTAGCAACTTTGAGCTTCCTCTAGCAACTTTCTCTGAAAATTAGTTGGCAACACTGGGAGGGTAGTAATCTGGCGGGGTACACAATTCAGCACAACACCGGAAAGTAGTGATTGACAATAAAGCGCGACAATAAGCACAACTCTTGCCTCTTTTTGCTAAATGTCAGTTTTAATGAACAATAATAGCCATTATAAAAGTATAATACAAAGTATAAGAGGCTTATATAATTGGAAATAAAGACAAAAGCAAACAATTCAGTTAAACGTATGCTACAGGTCAGCGCTGTACTACGGTAAAGTTCAAAATAAATATATAAAGTTAAACATAACTTTGAGCTCAGCCAAAATGATATGACCAGGAGCAAATAATAGATTCATGAGACCACGAATGCCTGTTAAATATATGTTGGAAGGATTAGCCGAGCTAAGGCTGCTCTAGGCGGATGCATGAGCACTGAGTGATCGCCTGGAGCTCCGAAATCGGCATAGCAAATTTTCAAATAGGTGCTATCTTTATAAATAAACTGCAGATTTGAGTTTTAAACAATTACATTCTCGCCTGAAAAACTCTCGAAACTACATTTCATGACACAATAACAGTATATATAGAAAATTACACAGGTTTTTGGGCAATGACGTTTCACAAGTCCACAAGAACGCGTATTGAGAAACTGCTATTGTCTGTGTGAAAATATAAAATTATAAAATACACTGTTATATTTTTTTTGTGTTTGCGCACTCTGATGTAAATAAGTCCAACACTCATGAACAGCAGAGCGGAACGGGTGAAGGAGAAGCTTTATCCCCTTGTATCACGCAAAAGTGACGATTCTAGTTAACAAATCAATGCTCTGCAGTGAGTTTAGCTCCACCCTTTTGGTACCCATTGCTGTGCTAGGTACCCCAACGGAAGGGTACCAAAAAAGTGGTACGGTACGGTTTGCTACTTTGGTACCATTCACAACTTCTGACAGTGGAAATGGAAATAATTGCTTACCGAACCGTACCGCTCAGTGGAAACGAGCCATTATAGGAGCTATAGGAACTTTAGTGTGAAATTCTGTTTGGTGATGCTATTAGTGCTGAAATCAGATATTTCAGCTTTAAAAAATAGCAAAATCTCTGTCATTCAGAAATATTTTGTCAAATCACTGTCTACCACTCATTCAAATGTTTTATAGATCCTTCACAATGGTTAACTAAGTAACTAATGCTTTAATAAGCATACTGACAACATGCTTTGCCTGAGCTTTTAGACCATTTGGATGGTAAAAAAAAACATCTTAGAGAAATTTGTGCATGTAAATTTATTTAAACACAGCCGTTAGAGCAACAAACATTTTAGCTTCCCACCAGGAGCATTGCAGTTTTCCGTTGACGTGACATTAAAAGTGGTCGTTATTAAAAAAAAAAAAAAAAAAAAGGAATCTCAAGACCCTTGAGTGAGTCCTCAAGACAAGACTAGTTGTTCAGGTGTCCCACTGATTTTACATTTTCACACATACTTATTACTTTCACACATACTTATTAGCTCTTATGACGTCCAACTGTAAAAAAAAAAAAAAAAAAAAAAAAAAATCCATCCATTTGCCATGTTTTGAATTATAAATGCTTTGCTTTCCTAAAGGGTTCATCACCATGACACCGCAGCTCTTCATCAACTACAAGATGAAGTCAGTAGCCCATCTTCCCTGGAGGATGCTCACCTACAAGGCCCTGAATACCTTTATAGATGACTTGTTTGCCTTCGTCATCAAGATGCCAATGATGTACAGAATAGGTTGTCTCAGAGATGGTACGTGCTTATACTTTGAATTTATCAATATGATTGCGTCAGTGTAGTGTCATGTTAATAATATCTAGTATTAAGTGAATGTACCACCATTTCTCCACAGATGTGGTCTTCTTCATCTATCTGTATCAGCGCTGGATTTACAGAGTGGATCCCAACCGTGTGAATGAGTTTGGGACCAGCGGAGTGGACCAGAGCAGGGACAGCCCAGCCCAGCCAGTAGCTGCTGACACAACCGCTGCCATCACAGATAAATCAGAGGGGGAGAAGAAGAATGATTAACCCCTTTTAACCCCCTCCCTTGCCCTCTGGTCTTGTGAAGGTGTGATAAGGCATCTTCAAGGCTGAGTTTATGTTTAATTGTCAGGGAAGGGAACTGGATTAATGGTATTACGTAAAAGACTGCAGGAAAAAAAAGTTCAGTTCAGTGCTCCTCCTTTGTGTGGGATCCACATGAAAAAAAAAATATATATTTAATGTAGACTTCCTAAAATCATTCTTTTGCAATCTCTCATATTTTTGCAGTCAAAGTGAAGTAAAATGTGATGTACTGTATTGTATATTTTTGGGTTGGTAACACTAATAATTTGAAGGGTTAGGTGGTCCGTAATTAAATCCTATTGGCTGGAGTGAATAGGGCGATTGCAGTACATATCATTTTGCTTTTTGAAGTACAAGAGCGAGGAAAAGCTGGTCTCCTGATTCTGTGTACTTATTTTGTGTTCATTCCATGTGTGAAGGGGTACCAGGAAGCAGTTGTGTAGTGTAGGACGGAGGTGGCCAAGAAAAAAAAAAAACAGCCAATTCTGTTCAAATGCTACCCGTGTGTGAGACAGAGACTTTTCACGTTTTTAAAACAAGAATTGATGTTGCAAACTTGAACAAAAAATAAATAAATAACAGCCTTGTAGGTATTAATATATAATTATATTAATATTAATAACTATGATCATGATTTTTTAGCCTCTGAAATTTTTTTTTTTTTTTGGTATGTTCTAAAACTGTACAGCATCTCAGCTTGTAAAACTTAATCATGCTGACATCAACTTGTCTAGCAATAGCTGAATTGCCAGTCCTCTCACTGAGAACTAGTTTCATTACATTCACACTCCACGGCTGGACCACCATGTGTCACGTCCGCTTCTGCTCGACACGTCAACAGTCCAAGAATGCGTGAGATGAAATGCCTGGTTTGTCTTTTTTTTTTTTTTTTTTGGTGCTGTACTTCTGAATTGATTGGGCTTTTTTTTTTTTTTTTGTTTTGTTTTTTTGGTACGTACCAAAATTTGATCACTCATGTTTATAGTAAAGCATAAGTGCAGTTTAAATTGGACATTGTTTTATTCATGTCTCAAGAGTTGTGCATTTGCATATTTGGCTTTTAAAGCTGTGATATTGGGCTCATAAATATGTATGAAAGGAAAATGGTAAATTTTGAAAAGATTTTAAACCGAAACCACTTAATGAACCAAGGGAAAAGTTAAACATTTGATCTAAACTTATCTTCACTATCATATCTTCTGCCTCTTCACCTACTGTATGATATAACCGAAAAAATGGTCAATGGAGCTGCGGAAAGCAAATTATTTTGTTTAGTGCAGTGATCTCATTCACAAATGTAATCAGGTTCAATATGCACTCAGATATTATGTTGTGCTGACATCTACCGGCGTATATGCAGTATTACGCAAAGGTTTTCAGTCACCGATGTCATTAGAAATGCTCTGTTTACACTCTGTCATAATTCATTTATTTTGCGATCAAAGTTGTCCGATAACGAAGCAGTTTCCGAAATAAAGTGAAAAAAATTCAACATGGCGGCCCCTATAGAGGCGACCCGCTCCATGTAAAATTAGTCGTCGTACATCATAAATGTCAAACATTTTTTTTCTTTCCTATGTGGGTAAAACGTGCTTAATTACAAGCAAAATAACTTTTAACAACGTTTAATTACTAATAAAATATCAAAGTAAAACGAATGTACTAATTTTGTTTAACTTCTCTTTTAGGCATTGTAAATCAACGTTCACCTCACATTTATTAGTAAATATCAACTACATAAATACATTTATTCAGAAATATTATAAATCACACAAAAAGGCCCGCTTTAACCAAGAAAACATTTAAAGATCTTTTGATATTTAAAATTTTGCTGCTTAAAAAGGTTACAAAATTAAACTTACAAAACATTACAATAAAAAAAATACATTTCAAAATAAAGATATTTTCTTGAGTCTGGATGATCTATGTGGTGCAAATTCATAATAAAATGTAAAGTTGATTAAGGAGCTGGTCTGCGGTGTGTCGGATGCTGCAGGTTTGGGGCACCGGTGAACTCCGTTACAATCGTCCTGATGTTGTCTTTGGTGCTGAGATGCGCAGGAGTGCACGTGGTGGCTGCGGTCACGCGCACGATGTTTTGATGGCGCAGGTGCGCTGCATTGAGTTCCGCTCAGAAACGTTTGTTTTTAACACATCTCACTTTCTTCACAGCAACAGTCTCGTCAAAGTATGTGCGTTTGAACACATTACCGAATCCACCGCTGTCGATGGGCTCCAGAGTCGGGTGATGGCATAGTGCATGGTAACCGTGAACACACGTGCTGTTTGCTAATTTTGGGTCTGTGCTTCGCGTCGGAGAATTCACGTGATCACTTTATACACGTCGTCATATGATCTTCACGCGCCGAGCGAAAATGTCAAGTGATTTAATTTGTATATTCTGTGAAATGTGGGTACTCGGTGTGTAGGCGATATATTTGCATAGGCCTACCTTTTAAATGAAATAATGGTTAAACAGGCAGTTTAACCAGATATACATCACCTGCGTTATTTGCGGCTTTTCTACCTTACAGAGCTGTTTTAACAAATGCCGAGCAATGATGAAAACATCAAGCTCAATGTGCCCTCATCACATCAGTCCTTGTTATTCTGCAATATTTAAACTAGAGGTCATGTGACTATCAACCCTTTCACTTTCAGAGCTACTTCTTGGAAGTTATTTATTAATATTTAATACATTATATAATATCTATATATGTGTGTGTGTGTGTATGTGTATGTGTGCGCGAACAATTGAATGTATTAAATTGCTTATATAACAAAAATGTTATTATTGCTATCGTTATATGTATGTATATATATATATGAGTAAAAAATAATAAAAAAATATATATATAAATATATATATAAATATATATATATATATATATATATATATATAATTTTTTTTTTTTTTTAAATGCTATATAAGCAATTTAATCCATCCAACCGTACATTTTAACGTTTCGGTTTTATATAATGTAAATAATTTATTATTATTTATTTTACTTGATGTGTCGGTTATGTTAGGACGGTGTTACCTGTTATTGGTGCGCTTTCTTTGAAACTCACCTGTTGTTAGTTGTTGTCATGGTGATGGATCTTGGGGTTTCCCCAGTTGTGACGTAAGGGGATTTCCACCCACCAGATCAGACCTGTACCAAGAGAAGAAGTGAAAGAAAACTACGGAGAGAAGGTTTGTCATGTCACAATCGTTAGCGGAGGAGCCACAGATACAACGATCTCTCATTTTCTCTCGAGATTTCTTTCCCAAAACAGCTTCCGTTAACTTCAGGCTTCAAAAAAAAAAAGCAGGCGAAGCACCCGGAAATGAGCGTGGGACTGATGATCTGATCGCCGTTTCGGAGGATTACGATTCAACACTATAACGACCCACGAGAGACTGTAGAAACCAAAGAGACTCGTTTTTCTTCTGCTTCGTGCCTGCAATGAGAAACATGAGCAATCGCAACGGCGCAGCGGGAGGTCAGTTCAGCGTCTTACATCTTCACCTCGGCCCTGTTGTCACTCTGATTCAGCATGTTTTAGCTATACTCATTTGCTCCACTTTACACCTAAGCAATGAATTATGTACTGGTTATGCACTCAACTTCAACGGCAGCTATCGCTATATCACGTTTTATGACACGGTATCATCGAAACTAAGTTGTTTTCTAAGAGAAGTGGGTGTTTCCAAAGTTACAGGCCTGTGCTCAAACAATAACACAGGCCCGCGAAAGCCTCTCCTGTTTTATTGTCGCAAATGTTTATAATCTGTCGAGAAGTGTGTTTATCATCTGATATGTTTTAGGACTCATTTTAGGCCATTTGTTTGTTAGCTAGTTATAAAATCAAGCGGCTGCAGACACGTTTATCAAATGACTTTGTCATTAACAGCTAATTTTATGTTCTATAAATAAATAAATAAGTCGCTTTCAGTTTCGTTTTCCGGAAATGCGCATGTTTAACTGTTTTTCTTGTCTCTTTTTTTTTCCCATCATGCCTCCCTGTGCAGACCTAGATCTAGGTGAGTGCAGATGTGACCTCATTGTGAGGTGACCTTGGTTGTCCACTGTGTTTGTTTTTTAATATATTGCGTGTTTTGTGGCGTTAAAAGGAAAGTTCAACAAAAACTCAGTCATTATTTACTCATCTTTGTGTCGTTCCAACTCAATGACTTTCCATGGAACACAAAAGGAGGTGTTATGCAGCCCGAGTCACCTTGTTTTTCCATGCAGAGTCTACCTAACATTTGCTTTTGTGTCACATGGGAAAGAAGTATTTTCAAGTTTTGTCTTTAACTAGAGCTCGTGTTTATAATAATCAAAACTGTGCTCAGATATTATAGATGAGTACCTTTTGGAGAAAACGATCAAAGAACGGCCCGTAACCCTGCCTGGTCCTCCTCCTCCACCTGTGGATAGCCAGCCAGTTGACCCACCGTCTAGAAGCAGGCGAAGCACACCGGTGTTAGTCTCCAGAGGAGCAGCTCCACACGTGAGTCTTTCTGCTGTCACACTAAAACTAATCAAAAGAGCAGTCGCTGTATCAGTTGCTAGAGCAGGCATTGCTATTATTATTGTACACAGGTTTCTGAAACCCTTAAAAGGGTAACAAGATGAAGACTCTGTCATCACCATCATGTTGTTCCAAACCTAAAACATAAACATAAACAGAGTATATTTTGAAGAATGCTGGTAACCAGTTGACCATTGACTACAAATTTCTCAAAATATCTTCTTTTGTGTTCTAGAAAGTCATACTGGTTTGGAATGAGATGGTGACAGAATTTTCATTTTTGGGTGAACTGTCCCTTTAACACTAACAACTGAATTTGGTGCATAACTCATCCTGTTTTGTTTGTGCTACGGCCAAGAATGATGCATCAAACTCTAGCATATTGAGTGTATTCGCTGTCTATATAAAATGTCTTGCGTTTCTTAGTAGATATCGAAACTTGTTATTCATTTCATGACATCAGGCTTTTTTGCTCTCCGACGGGTGATTGTAATTCGATGCCTACTTTCAGTTAACGTTCTCTTCGCTCATGCTTCTCTCCCCCATACAAAAGACACTCAGTCTCATACCCTCCTCTCTGCTTCTCACTTTCTCATTGGCTGGTTTTTCGTCCAGCTATGTGAGCTTCCTGTTTCTTCACCATGCTTCTTCTGGCTCTTCTCAGCGGATCTTTGTGTAAGCGATCTGAGTCCGTTCTCAGGCTTCTCCAGACTTGGTGTTTGTCTGTTGTCTCCTCAAAAATGCTTTTATTGCAATTGTGCTCTTTGTGTTCAATATCTGCATGTGTAAAACAAACTTATTTACTCTCTCTCTCTCTTTTCTCTCACCCTCTTTTTCACACACACACTTTCTCTTTCTCTCTTGCTGTTTTTTTTTTTTTTTTTTTTGGTGGTTGCTTCGGTTGAGTTGAAGGTGAATTGTTTGTCTTTCCATTAATGATTTCAAAAATGGGAAAGTCAGAGAAGGAACATGTGATTCCAATGTAGTAATAAAACAAGCTATTGTGGTTTTCTGAACGCTTTGTGTTGCTGAATCATTGTGTGGGGGTTTGAAAATAAATTATTCAGCGTTTGGCAAGCCATTTTTTATTTTTTTAACTTAAACATGTAAACCCTTTTGGCAAAGCTTTGTCTGTTTGTTTAAATATTTTGTCTCTTCCTCTATTCAGTTGTTTGTTCATTTATTTGTTTTCTGGAAATCCAGCTGTTGAAGCCACACCAGGGGCGGTAATTATAACGATAAATTTTTAATAATCATTCTAATTCAATGAGAACAGGGAAATTCACACTACAACTACAACAATAATGACCCAGAGAAGTGATATCGTTAGAATCACTTTCAAAACAAATTTTTTTTGCAGCTGATAAACAATAAAATCATTGAAGCTAATCTGAATTTACCCGACTACATTACTTAAAGAGGCAGCACATGCTTACAATAAACAACGTAATTGTGCATTGGGCACTAATAAAGTTTATTATTATTATTATAACCATCTTTATAATTACTTTTCTTCATTAGTAACCACCCTCCTAACCAGACACTATAAATATCGTATAGTATTTTCTACAGAGAAGCACCATTTTCATTTTCTTCATATTTTAAAATTTAGCTTGCATCTCTCTTTTCTCAGAACCTATACGGGTTTGACCAGACCCCAACGACGCAAACTGATGTTATGGCACCGATGCATTCCATGCGAAGCCACAAAGTGGCATCTCAGCGACGCGGACAGTCATCTTTAGCACCCCAGAGTCTTCATCCTCAGCAGACTGGAACAGAACATCTGGAGCAATTCCTGGAAAAGCCAGAGCTGGTGGTGGTGGAGCAGCCGAAGGAGCGCGGCATGCGATTTCGCTATGAGTGCGAGGGACGATCCGCGGGCAGCATCCTCGGAGCCTCCAGCACTGACTCCAGCAAGACCCTGCCTGCCATTGAAGTGAGTCAGAGGAAGAAGGTTTGGGATGGATGCTAATGAATGAGTCGACAGCTGTATTTTTAGGAGTTAAATAAGTTAACCCTGTAAAGCCTGACATATGAATCTACCTTTTTAAAATGGAGCGTATATTGAAACAAACGAAAAATAAAAAAATAAATAAATAAATTCTTGTTGAGTATTGTACTTGATACATCAGGCTGTTATGGTTCATATAGTATGATATAGGAGAATATGGAGCTCATACTCGAGGAGGACAAAAACTGAGCAAAAATATGCAATTTGGTGCAGCTGCTAATATTTATGTTCTGATAGCTGATAAATCAACAGACACTCAAAATGTGTAAATATCTCTAAGTAATGTTTCCTACTAAGTGCTTAGTTTTATGATCAAAGCTCTAGTTTTTATTGTGGGGGCAAAACATAAAATGCAATGCACAATGATGATTGATTGATGAACAAGTAAATGCTCATCAAAAGCCTGATGTATCATGTTTGATACCCACATTTTAACATGATTTTTCTAAAAATGATAATGGATGATCAAGTAAAGCTAATTTTCTTCAGTCCGGTAAATGTTCATTTTGAAATATTACTAACAATATTAAATGTACTAACATTATTCTTACTTCAACTGGACATTACTAAAAAGCCTTTTATTTGTTAAAAAAGCATAAACTATCAATCAGTTTGTTTTTCCTTAAAGTTTTGATCAAGTGCATGATTTAGAAATCATAGAAATTAGCATATAAAACCGTTGGCCATATAAGGTTAAAAATGATATCATCATTTAGACCTTGTAAAACTCATTTAATTTCCGTTGCTCGTTTTCCATTTACATGAATTCGAAATTGATATGCACTCCTTATTTGATTCAGTGGGTGTGTCTGGAATCCACCGACTATCCCATAACATTGGGGCTTCCCCCATTATGGTTTGTGGTTTATTGTATATGAAATCAAGTTGAACTTGTAATTGCAGTTAAAAACGAAAGTTCCCTGGAGAGGAGTGCAACGCGTGGGTTCTGACGGAGGGAATTACCTTTAAACCACACAAACAAACATATTCACTAGTCAGTTTTGCCATTGTGAAATGTCCATAAATGGGTATTTTCAACGCAAGAGTCTGTGCCAATAACGCAACCACAAAGACCCAATTGGCATGAAAGCAAAAGTAAAACTGTATTTTGTCTTTTCACCGGTTTTAGATACAAGGTCCCATTGATAACATCAAGAAAGCGATGGTCACCGTGTCTCTTGTGACAAAGGACATCCCGTACCGCCCACACCCACACTGCTTGGTCGGGAAAGACTGTGCAGATGGCATCTGCGTCATCAACATCAATCCCCACAGCGCTCGTCGACACAGGTATCTTTCTGTTAACGTCAATGTTTTGAGCGGCAGCATGGTCAGCAGAACGTGATCTGAGAGTAAAAATGTTATTTCCTGCCTGAGTATGTTGGTGTTTTCCAGCTTTGCAAATCTTGGGATCCAGTGTGTGCGGAGGAAGGAACTTGATGCCTCACTGCAGAAGAGGAGGAATAAGAATATTGATCCGTTTAACAGTGAGTTGTTGAATATTGCAGACTGAATGGCTATGTTCTGAAACTTAGTGAGCAACCTCCATAATATCCTAATAATACTCTCCCGCTGTAGTAGAGCATGTGCATCTGTTGAATGTTTTTGTCTTGCTCTCCACCAGCGGGCCACTCTAAGAGCATTGAGGACATGGACATGAACGTGGTGAGACTGTGTTTCCAGTGTGAGCTGGAACGAAAGGATGGAGAACGAATCCCCCTCGCCCCTGTGATTTCCAACCCCATCTATGACAAGAGTAAGAGCAAGATGCATGTTGGGCCAAAAACATACTCTACTCAAGCTCGCAAACTCTCTGAGATGATGTTTGGATTGTTTCTGTTTGTCTGATTAGAGGCGACCACAACGGCAGAGCTGAAAATCAATCGGCTTAATGTTGTCAGAGGCCCCTGCACAGGAAAGACTGAAATTTACATGCTCTGTGACAAAGTGCAGAAAGGTAAGTGGACTTTAAATATGTCATATTAAATTCTTCGATACAGTTGTTCTCAAAGGAGTCATTTGTATATCTGGAAACCTCCGTAGATGACATTGAGATCATCTTCAGCAATGAAGACTGGGAGGCCAAGGCGGAGTTTGCTCAGACTGATGTCCACCGGCAAATCGCCATCGTCTTCAAGTCCCCACCCTTCAGGGAGCAGAATATAACCGAGGAGGTGGAGGTCAGCGTGTGTCTTCGCCGCATGTCTGACCGGATGGACAGCGAGCCAGTGAAGTTCACTTACGTCCCAGACAATGCAGGTGAGTTATCAGACACCATATAAAGACAAGATGAATAGATAACATAAGGTGACAGTTGTGAGGGAATATCTGGGGTATATTTCACTCCAAAATCAAAAGATAAAAATTTTAGTAAATCTTAAATGAATTAAATATTATGCTGTTAAGAGATGCTGGGATAGGCTCCAGCATCCGTGCGATCCTACTGAGGATAAGCAGTTTGGAGAATGGATGGATGAAAGGATTATACTGTTTAAATATTAAATTATTAAAATAAACAAATTTAAGAAGTATAACAAATTCTACCACAATGTATAAATATCCTTCCATTGAAAATTTCGTGGCAGAGTTTCGAAAGAAGTCTCTTATGCCCATCAAGGCTGCATTTATTTGATCAAAAATACAGTAAAACAGTAATATTGTGAAATAACTCTAAAAATAACTAAATGTAATTTATTCCTGTGATGGAAAAGTTGAATTTTCAGCATCATTACTCCAGTCATCAGTGTCACATGATCCTATCATATTACATACAATATGCATATTTGCTGCTCACAAAACATTTTTTATTTTTAATGTTGAAAACAGTTGTGCTGCTTAATATTTGTGTGGAAACTGTGATCATTTATTACAGGATTTTTTGAAGAAACAAAGTTGAAAAGGACAGCATTTATTTGAAATTGAAATTTAAAAGTTTTGACTCTTTATCAGAATTTTTGATCCATTTAGTGCATCCTTCCTGAATAACAGTATGCATTTCTTTGTAAATAAATAAGTTTAGAATTGTATTGTTTAATTTAATTAAACAAATAAAATTTTCTTAAGGTGTAATGTTCCTAAAAATGTCCAATAGAACGGTTAACTGAAGCAAAGACGCCCAGACATCTCAGAAATGAATCAGCTCTTCTCTTTCTAGTTTCTAAAATATTGCAAAAAGAGGGTGTGTCACCGTGTCAGTTTTTCATTATAAATAGCAGCATTATAGTAGTTTAAACTGAAAGTATGCATGAGGAAACTGTAATTCTTCATAATAGGTCTTCTGTTGTCTACAGAACACAAATGATTCTGTTATAGTCAGTGCCATTTTAGTCAGCGCCATCACATGCTCCTGCCACCCTGTGACACGGAAGGAAGGTTAATCTGATTTGCTCTTTTGATCTGCAGATCCTTACGGAGTCAACCGCAAGAGGAAAATAAAGTCTGATGTGAAGTTCAGCGAGCCATGCAGCGTTCCTCAAAGTAAGCATGTTTCTAAAATAAACAGATACCTTAATATCACTCTCTCAAACTTTGTTGAGTGCATCAGTGTTTTATTTCTCTCCTCTTGTAGATCAAGACATTGAGAATGAACTCAACATGCCACAGCATTTTGACAACCCATTCTACGTCCCTCCCGACTGTAACGTTCCCAGTGCTTCCATGGCAGTCCCTGTTATGGACGGAGGCGTCCACATGCCATCCCAGGTCATGGAGGAAATTCACTATAATGAAGACTTTAAACAAGAGGACAGTTGTGTTAGCCTGGACCCAGAAACTTTGGACACCGTCCTCCAAGGCATTTCCCAATGCCTTGCCAGCTTCAGACCAGACCAGTCCCAGCAAGGTTCAGACCAGTTTCTGAATCAGTTATTCTTTCATGGCGATCTCAACTTTGGTTTAGATGGCACAGATACGAAATTGAACGTCAGTCAGCCTATGATGAACATGTCGTCTATAAACGACGCACACTTCAGTCAGATGGTGAATGAGAATCAGGCCTATCCAGCAGATCTGGAGAACATCGAAGGTCTCGTGTTTTCCCCCGTGAAGAGCGAGAACGACCTGAACCACTGAATGCCACTGTGGACTCATGTCTTTCCTATTGGGACTTTGGACGTACAGTCACTGTTGACTATAAAATCGTTTTTGGACTAGGAAAAGACACAGACTAAGTCAAACTTGTTATTGACTGCCAAACCTGTTCAGCTGGGACTATCTGACTTCCTATTGAAGTAAATCACCTGCTCAACCACTGGTTTTGTAAATGGACTAGACGCCATGTGCCAACAAAAGGTGGGAGAAGCATGTAGCTATTGCGTTTTTTAGTAAAAAGGGAGCAACAGATGCTGCTCAGTTGCTTGTGATGTGCCAGTTATGTCCGTCATTCACTAATTTATTGTGTGGATTTCTGAGCAGAACCTATTAGTATCGTGTAGATGGTCCCAGACCCAAATTCACTATGTATTTAAGTGTTACATGTAATGTGATATTTGTTTTTAACATTTCGGAACAGTCCATCCACAGAGGATTTTCGGTTAACAGCATTAAGGGGACAAAATTAGATATTCAAACATAATTCTGAAGTAGCAGCTGGATTAATGTAATTCATACCAATCTCACACCATGATCAAGCCAGGCGTGACACGACAACATTGTAAAAGTAATTTCTGTCATCTCCGCAACAACAAAATCTTTCACTAAATCCTCGGCCCATTGGTGGCCGTTCGTAACTCCTGATCAAAGATAGTGCTCAAAAATTGTGATATTCGATTAACTAGTTAGCACTATGCTTTGCTATTAAGGGGTGTTCACACAGAACGTTTTTCCACTGCGCCGCTTTTCCATGTAAACATGCACAAGACGGATGTTTGACCATTGTACTTATGCGTATTGTGCATGACAAAATGTTCTAAAAGCGTGGGGCTCAAGTTAAAAAGTTCAATTTCTGAACTTCTCCAGACCTTGCGTTTTTTTTTTAGGGGTTTTTTTCCCCCATTCCACTACCTGTCATGTTTTTAAACACAAAGAAATCTTCTGTGTGAATGGCTTCTTAGCTTGCTAACCAAAGTCTAACTGAAAGCACAAAGAAAGGGAAATGTTTCATTTGACCTTTTTTGGCTTTTGTAATATGTTTTATGTAATTTATATACATTAATTACCACATTTTAATGGGTCAGAGGGGATTTGGATTTGAAGCCCCGTCCAGAAAGAAATGTAATTGGTCTAAGATTCTAAAATTGGTCTTAAATTGTGTAGTATACAACAAATATGTTCTCATTGGCTGCTTTGCACAGGATTTTGTTTTTCAACGAGAATAGTCAGATTACTTATCCCCGGAAACTTGACATGTTATGCCTCGTTACGTCATGATGTGAGTTTGCATAGGAAACTGAAATGAATGTAGTCAAGGAGTCAGTGGCAAAAAGATAAAGTGATTTTGTCTGTCACATCAATGTTGAAGGAAGCTGGATTCACAAGCATAACCATTGGAAAGCTTTTTTTTCATTTATACACATTTAATGTCTGTAGTACTGCTGTGATTTTTATTGTCCTGTGTAAAAGTCCTTTAGTAGCTATCAAATGTCACATTCTGCTTCTTATTATGTGTTGTTGCTGTCAATATTAAAATTGTGTGTTCTGGAAAATGACTCCGTTTTGCTGTCCCTTAGTGTTCTTGCTTTATTAGTCACCGGCTAAATCATAATTTCTTCCAATCTCGAGAGTAGGCGGCACTACGGCCAAAGTCCAACCAAATCCACCTCACCGCATTAACATTAGCTACACTTATTTGCATCTAAATATTCAGTTAGTAATCAGATTGAAAAGCCTTCATGTAAATGCCTCAATCAACCTGAGTTTAATCCTGAAATAAATTTCCATCAGTCTGAAAGGAATTCAAACTCTCCAAACCCTTGTTTTCGTGCCATACACGTTCTTATATTTAAAAGCTACGAGGGAATCAGGAAAAAAAGAAGTTTGGTCACTTCCTCATTCACTACAGCTATTGTTGTGCTTTGTTGCACTTCTCTGATACTATATATAGAATTCAGAGCAATAGCTAAACATTCAACATGTCACAATCGACTCTCACAGTCTTTCATCAAACTTTAAGAGATGATACATAAACTGATGCTTTGAGTTTTATTCAAGCTTTCATTATGACCTAACAGTGACTTTAAAACAAAAGATGTTTGTGTTGCGAGAAGTGATTTCACACCTCGGTCCACATGACCTTTAACAACTATTAACGTGAACAAAGTTTGTGCTCTCTCTCTCTGTGTGTGTGTGTGTGTGTGTGTTGCAACTTCTGACTAACCAGGTTTAACATTGACAAGCTCTATGGAAACTATGTTGTAAAGCCTATAAAGTCCAGTATTGGGCAATGAGAGTGTATAAAACACATGGCGCCAAAAGGAAGGTTTTTAGACAGCATACATTTATACTCCCAAAATAATTAATTGCTTTGAAAATTTTGTAATGTAAACTTATTAATAAAATAATTTGACAAATGTCAAACGCTGCTTTCAGAGTGTAATACTATCATAGCTACTGCTTACCAAACAAGCAATGAGTGTTTTTTCCTGATGAAAATGTGATATTACTTTTATACAACAGCTTTTAAAAACTCTAAGTTAATGAGTAACTTGCATTTTAGAGCCAATATTGCCACTTGTGTCTGTTTTGTTCTTTTACTGACAACAGTCCAAGTTAGAATCAGCCTTTTGAGCAACACACAGCAACATTTCTTTCCTGTCTTTGAACAAATAGTGAGTGAATATTTCAATGAATCATTCAGAAAAAGTCACTTGTCGCCCCCTACTGGCGTAAATATGTAGCTAGGATAAAGTGTCACTGAAAAATGCTCACCAATAATCTACAGAATTTCATGAACATGCAAACACAGACAAGCGGAGTTAAACAAGCAAATTTGGTGACCGGAACTAGCTGTTCTATAATGCACTGGTTTTCAAACTTGGGGACCCACCGCTCTGCACATTTTGTATGTCTCTCTTATCTGACACACTCAGTGCAGTTCATGGAGCTCTCTCCTAACGAGCTGATGATCTGAATCAGGTGTGTTAAATAAGGGAGACATGCAAAATGTGCAGAGCGGTGGGTCCCAGGACCGAAAACCACTGATATAATGTGCAATACACTCTATACCAGGGGTGTCAAACTCAGTTCCTGGAGGGCCACAGCCCTGCACAGTTTAGATGCAACCCTAAGTAAACACACCTGATCCAGCTAATCAAGTCATTAAGGCTTATTTGAAAACTACATGGTAAGTGAGTTGGAGCAGGGCTGCGGCCCTTGACATCCCTGCTCTATACTATTTACTAAACAAAATGTGATTTGAAATGTAAACATGCCAACTTGTAAATTCTTTATTTTTTGCTGCATCCAGCAAACAATTTTAGGTTCCCAGAACCTTCTGAGAAAGTTCTGATGGTTATAAATAAACATTAGATAAATTATGTATACCTAAAGAATCAAAAAAAGAACCTTAACAGAACATTACTAGAATGTTACGATTTGGTTTCCAAAAAGATAACCGATGAGAACCATTTTTAGTAGAACATTACAGTTTCCAAACATAGCCAGAAAATAAGGTATTCCAGTCATATTGGCAAATACATCTCTGATTCAATTTATTATTAAGTAAAAATGATATATTTACAGAATATCAGCAAGCTGTTGGTGATGTTAATACAAAATAAATACAATATCGTTTATTCTTCAGACTGTATGACAGACATGGAGGATGGCAAAGAAGAGAACAGTCATCATTTTTTCTCCACAATCTGAGGCTCTGAGAGCTTCTTAATGGCGAGCTCGTCCACAAGCTTCTTCACCAAACTCTTGTGAAGAGGCTCTGGATCCTGAGAAAGAAAAAGAGTAATATTTATCTGATGATAGCAACTTGACATGCAGTCTTTTATACTTCTGTTCATTACCTTCTTTTCCAGTAGCCTCTGTTTCTCTACTGCTTCCTCTAGACTCAAACCCACCCATTCAACCTCCTCCTCTGGGATCTCAAACTGCTGCTTGTAAGAAATGAGAGGAAGGCAATGGATGACTATCAACACCATATGGCTGCAAATACACAAAGATAATCAACTCATCTCACCTTGTAGCGGTTGTAGATTTTCTCCCTGCGAGACGGATCACGAGGGTACAGATCTGTGTCTTTCCGTGCCAGATGTAAAAGCATCGCACGTTTTAGATCCATTCCAAACTTGGAGTTCAAATCTTGCTTCGGTGTCTGATTTAAAATAAATACAAGATATCGACCACATTTTGCTCTAAGATTTTCTAGTATAAATGATTTAAAAAAATGGATTCTTATGTAAATTATTACAGTACACTGAACCAAACGACCCTTTACACAAAAATGGTTTCACAAACAATTTACATATATTCTATGTTAGTTTGTTTTGTTTATGTTCTTCTTAATGCCATTCCAGCATCTATAGCTATATTCATGGCGAGAACCAGTTTATCCATACACAAGTCTGTTATATTCTATGTCTAGAAAATGGCATTTTACACAATAATGTAATTTAATAATGAATATCCAATAATAAATAAAATTGTATATATTACTATGTAAACATTATTATATGAAACTAAAATTAATCCAAAACAATAAAAAATATTAAACACCACAGATATGTGAGGATTTGCAATAACTGAAATCATTTTATACAATACATTAATATGTTTAAAAAACTACATAAAACTACCATAATTTTATAAAATAATAAAACATGCTAAATGCCACAAGAATACTTGATTTTTATATATAATATTAATTATATACAATAATAAATGAAACAATTTTAATACAATATATTAAATAAAATTATTGTAATCTATATAAATAAATAAAAAACACTAAATGCCATAGACTTTTGAAGTCTCAATTAAAAAAAATATATATAATAAAAAATATACAACACATTTTATACAATATTTTTATATTACTGCATGAACATTATGTACAATTATTTTAATTTTTGTAAAATGCTAAAAATGCTACAGATTGTGAGGACTTCATTATTTATTAAAATAATAAATATACAATAATAAAAAGTTTTATACAATAAATATTTCTATATAAATGTATATTATGTAAAATTATAAAATTTGTGTAAAATGTTAAAACATTAAACGCCACAGACTTTTAAGGCCTTCAAATTTATAATATAATAATAAATATCCAATAAAACTAAATGAAAAAAATAAAACATTTCATTCAATAAATATTACTGGGAAGACTTTCCTTAAAGCCTTTATGTATAATGCATTATAAAGGGTTATTAAAGGCAATAATGCATTATAATTATTCATAATATGCATTGTAATACATTATATCTTGTCGTAAATAATTATAACCAAATTTAAAATGCACAGTGTCACAATGAATTGATAAGTGTTATAATGTATTAACTGTGCTTACAATTATGCATGACATTGTACAATGCATTATAAGGTACAAGGAATAATTAATGCATTAAAACTACTTTAATGCATTATACATAAAGGTTTTAATTAAACTGTTACCATTACTATACAAATACATATTAAATAAATGTATTATTTTTTTTTTTTTCTAAAATGATAAAACATACAGACTTTTGAGGACTTCTCACCTTAAGAATGTAGAAGTCGAAGCCAAAAGCAGCATCAATAAGGTCCAGTGTGCGAGCTGTGACGGTTACAGTGAACTTTTGGTCGAGGATCTCACTGTACAGCTCTCTGTTAAACAGCTGAGGCTTCCAGGTTTTGCGCAGTCTTGTAGAAAGCTAGTGTGACAAGTACATAATACACACTTCAAGAAACACTCTCATTTATCCACTATTCACATAAAAGAACCCAAACCGGTCAGAACCGGTCATACCTTGTCATCTTTAGCATATCTAAAGCCAGATATCCAGCCTTCTCCGCCCCAGAGTCCGCTCTGTGATTCTGGGGGGTGATAGACCGGGACAGGCACATCCTGCACTCGCTCTCTGTGTCCAGATTTAGGACCGAGTCTGTATTTGACACCCAGAGGTTTCCAGTGCACGGGTGAAGGAGGGGTGGTGTCCTGCAGAGAGCGCAGGTAGTGCTGGGGTACACGGGCGTAGATGCCCTTCTGCAGCTTCAGGGCATCCCAGATTTTTGGTGGATACTTGTGTAGAGGCATTTTATTGGACAAAACCTTAGAAAGAAGGGTATAGAGTACACAAAAACATAATATTTATAGTACTAATACTTACTAATATACATAGCAATATAGAATATACAAATAATATACACATATAACATACATACACTATATATATAGACATATAGTAGAGTAAAACTGTAATTTAGCAGATAAGCTACAGCCAAAAATTCAAATATGCGCTTTATAATATAAAAATGCAAAGCTAACAACGATAAGAAAAAGGCTTGTAATACAGATCAGCACTCTTACCGGGGAATGAGGCGAACAGAAGATGTTTAATTTAATTTTGCATGATCAGTGTTAGCTTGCTAGCTTCTCAGTCAGCACACGCTGTAAAGCTAACCAAGGGCACCTCACGTCATTTCCTGTGACAGTGAGTGTTTACTGCGCTGATTGGTTGTTTGCACGGCTGAGCTTCCGGGGGTTTAACAGTAGTAATGTTCACGTGAGGATCAAAAATAGTTCAGATTTCAACACAAATATGTTATGCATGACACATTTCATATGCGCCCGAAAGGTGGAATTGAACCACTCTGCCGCTAAGCAGCTACAGGTTTGAAGCCTGCACCCCGGACCACCGAGGTTCATCCGGGCATTTGAGAAAGGTGAGACTGCGTCTATATATAGGTCTCTCTTGCGCTATGTGTTACATTTATGGTGAGTGTTAATTATGAACCTGTTTTTAATAGCATATCATGACTACTTTATGATATGTTGTTGCCTCCCGTTGTATGAAGTTCAAGGAAATACGAAATTTGCAGAAAATCTACATCAAAGCCAGCTTTGCACCACATGCAAATTACTTACTTGCTATTGGCCCAAACGTAGGGCGGAGATTTACATACTTGGCTTGTTTTGTTAATCATTCTTTGCTGTGACTTAAAACCAAATCAGGCATGCTTGCTTTTTTCATTGTATTTTGCTATTTTATAATGTAAGAAAGGATAAAATTATAGCCTTTTTAGCATTAACAGATGTTTTACACATATTTTACTTTACTTTACTTTGTCATTTAGCAGACGCTTTTATCCAAAGTGACTTACAAATAAGGACAACAGAAACAATCAATTGTAGTATTAAAACAACTAAAACTGATCCAAAACTAAAAGCTAAAACTTTATAAATAGTATATACACACACACATTAAAAAATGCATATGATAAAATTTCTAAACTTAACATTTAAATGAAAACAAAACAAAGCTACAAACAATTCAAAATATTAAGAGAACAAAAGGTATGAGTGTAATAATGATTCTAACATAAAACTAAGCCAAACACCAAAAACAACTACGTGTATGTACACACACACACACACAGACATATATGCACACACACACACACACATATCCATAAATTCAATATTATCTCATTTCCATTTCCAGTTTGTTGAAGTACTAAAATAACTCAAATCAAACTAAAACTTAATAAATAACTTATACAGACATAATAGGAAAAACTAATAAAATGACAAACATAACTACAACTGTAATAATAATACCACATATACAACATACATATACAACTACAACGTATAATATTAATAATTCGTTACATTTTATATATCTTTTGGCTATTGTTAATTCATCATTGTCATTAGGATATGTCCCCAAAACCTTCAAATTGGCTGTTATTAACCCTCTCATTAAAAAAAAACACAACTTGATCCCAAAGATCTAGTTAATTACAGACCGATCTCAAATCTCCCTTTTCTGTCAAAGATACTAGAAAAGGTAGTATCCTCACAATTATATTTCTTCTTAGAGAAAAATGGTATCTGTGAGGAATTCCAGTCAGGATTTAGACCGTATCATAGTACTGAGACTGCTCTCATTAGAGTTACAAATGACCTGCTTCTATCATCTGATCGTGGTTGTATCTCTTTATTAGTTCTACTGGATCTTAGCGCTGCGTTCGACACTATCGACCACAACATTCTTTTGAATAGACTAGAAAACTTTGTTGGCATTCCCCTAGCATGGTTCAAATCGTACTTATCTGACCGCCATCAGTTCGTAGCAATAAATGAAGAGGTATCATATCGATCACAAGTGCAGTATGGAGTACCTCAAGGCTCAGTACTAGGGCCGTTACTTTTCACGCTTTACATGTTACCCTTGGGAGATATTATCAGGAGACATGGTGTTAGCTTCCACTGTTATGCTGATGATACTCAGCTCTATATTTCTTCACGGCCCGGTGAAACACACCAAATTGAGAAACTAATGGAATGTATAGTCGATATAAAAAACTGGATGACGAGTAACTTCTTACTGCTAAATTCTGAAAAAACAGAGGTGTTAATTATCGGACCTAAAAACCCCACATGTAATAACCTAGAACACTATCTAACACTTGACGGCTGCTCTGTCAATTCTTCTTCATCAGTTAGGAACCTAGGTGTGCTGTTTGATAGCAATCTTTCATTTGAAAGCCATGTTTCTAGGATCAGTAAAACTGCGTTTTTCCATCTCAAAAACATATCTAAATTGCGACCTATGCTCTCAACGTCAAATGCAGAAATGCTAATTCATGCGTTTATGACCTCAAGGTTAGATTATTGTAATGCTTTACTGGGTGGTTGTTCTGCACGCTTGATCAATAAACTACAGTTGGTCCAAAATTCAGCAGCTAGAGTCCTTACTAGAACCAGGAAGTATGACCATATTAGCCCGGTTCTGTCAACACTGCACTGGCTCCCTATCAAACATCGGATAGATTTTAAAATCTTGTTAATTACTTATAAAGCCCTGAATGGCTTAGCTCCTCAGTACTTGAGCGAGCTCTTATCACATTATAGTCCTCCACGTCCGCTGCGTTCTCAAAACTCTGACCATTTGATAATACCTAGAATATCAAAATCGACTGCGGGCGGCAGATCCTTTTCCTATTTAGTGCCCAAACTCTGGAACAATCTACCTAACACTGTTCGAGAGGCAGACACACTCTGTCAGTTTAAATCTAGATTAAACTAGATTTAAACTAGACATTTCTTTAACCTCACTTACACATAACACACTAATACACTTCCATTATTCAAATCCATTAAAGGATTGTTAGGCTGCATTAATTAGATCAACCGGAACGGGGAACACTCCTCATAACACACGATGTTCTCATTACATCATAAGAAGAATGGCATTTACGCTAATATTTGTCTGTTTCTTTCTTATTCTGTTTCTCAGTCCGTGTCCGGATCAGATGGTGGATGGGCACCGGGAGATGATGTCAGTGACCCTGATCGTCGGCGGAGGCCGAACACCTAGATGAGCCCCGGGGACATATCCCCAGTGAAGACCTCGACTTAAATACAATAAAACTAAAAATTAAACAAAATAACTAAAAATATAATAAAATACCTAACTACATAATACTATTATTGTTAGAAATTGCAACAATATAAAAATAGAAATATAATACATTTATACATTTAAAATTTAATTAAAATAATAAGTAAAAAAATAAACAATAATATCCTGGCCAGAGGAGAACTGGCCCCCCGACTGAGCCTGGCTTCTCCCAAGGTTTTTTTCTCCATTCTGTCACAGAGGGAGTTTTGGTTCCTTACCGCTGTCGCCTCTGGCTTGCTCAGTTGGGGACACTTAATTTCTAGCGATTATCGTCAATTTGATTTCATAGATACTATTTAAACTAAACTGAGCTAGACAATGACATATCTGAATTCAATAATGAAATGCCTTTAACTGAAAATTGAGTGTTTAATCTTATTATTATACATTACTGACACTCTATCCTCCAATTTGATACTGTTAAGTGCTTTGACACAATCTGTATTGTTAAAAGCGCTATATAAATAAAGGTGACTTGACTTGACTTATATAGCGCTTTTCTGGGTACTCAAAGCGCTTTACAATGGGGGGGGATAATTCTTTATCTTAACCTTTTAAGACCCGAGAAAAAAGTTTTAGGACAATTTTTTTTTTCATGTATTTACATTGTTTAGAGCATTAAAAATAATGTAAAAAAAATTAAAAAATTATATTTCATTCATAAGTTATGCTATGTCCTCGGAAGAGGACATCGGGACTCAATTTCTTTAAAAAAATAAAAAGACATGAATGAACACGCATAGGCAAAAACAATTGATTTTTTAAATCACCAATACATTTTTAGTTTTCAAGATTTTTTTTTTTTTTTTATTCTCTCTGAGAGTCCATGTTCCCTTACGAAAATTAACCATGGTTTTAACACGAATAAAACCAAAAATCATGGTTCTTGTAACCGCAAATTAACCATGGTTTTGTTACTTCAAATAATAATTTACAAAGAAGTATTAAAATAATATTTTTTGTTGTTATAAAAACAGACCTAAGCCAACAACAGCCTTTAAAATGACTTAAAATGCGTTATATAAAAACTAAGAGGCAATAATGATCGGTTAATTAATAATATTTCATTGAATAACACTGTTAAAATAGGTACATGATGTAATACAAAATAAACAATTTATGTACATTACGTTATTACAAATGCAAAGAGAGCCAAAGGCCTGCATGGTAATTGCTGCTGTTATACTTACAGGACGATCAAATCCTTGTTTAATAGGCTACTGACCAAACATATTCACTTAATCTTTAATTTTTGGCCACCTTTTTGCTATAGATTACACAGACTCTATAATTTCTTCAACAACTAAAAAAAAAACATGTGGACATCACAACCCTTACAAAAATTAAGCATGGTTTTATCGTAGTAAAACTGCTTAATTTTCTTTTGCGTGATTTCTGAATGCTTGAGACCATAAAGTCAATCAGACAACTGTTTTAATTAAATCATAGCCATAGGTAACTGTTTAGAGCTACAATTGTAATTTGTAAATACTACAATTTAATTACTATTTATTTATTTACTTGTATATTTTATTAAAGTTCTATTTTGACCCCTATAGTACATTTTTTTTTTCTTTTTACTTCCATAATATTTGAGGGAGGGGGCACAACAATACAATCCTGCTTAGGGCACCCATTTGGCCAGCAGCGGCCCTGAAAATGGCCATAAACAGGTTTTCTCAATATATACAATGTATCTATAAACTAAATCTAATTTGCATATTAATGTATTTTTGGGGCAACGTGTAATGAAAAAAGAAGTTTAATAATGGGAGTAATAATTGACAAGATTTTCATAATTATATATAATATTTCATAGAATATTGAAACATAATTTCTTTCCCTATTCATTTGTTATGTCTCCCAAAATGCGTAATAAACATGCTTTTAGTCCCGGTGTCCTCATATGAGGACATGTATGAAATCAACATCCTGTTTCGTAACAGAAAGTCATATTTTGATTTGAAACCCCACAAGAGGTTAATATATTTTCTTGCCAAACAATAAATATGTTGGTTAAGATTCAAAGATCACTCATTTACTTCAGTTTAAAACAATCAACTCATTTCAGTGTTGTTATTGTTTCTAAACATACTATTTCTTCTTATTTTATGTTTTTAATAGATATAATATTTCTTTATTTGTTTATGACCTAATCAGACTCACTGAGCAACTAAAACTTATAGGCTAAATCAGATTGTTAAATAAACCCTTCATTTTATTGCACAGGTTTATGGAATTGGCAGTTATTTGTTCAGGGTGTTTGTTGTGCAAACAGGAGATCATTAAAAACGCACATCAGCATCATTCAAATAGTTTTTTATTTCGCCAGTAAATAAATTATGCAACATAAAAAAATAAAAAATAATAATAAAAAAATCCAGTACATGAAAATGGTTTAGACTCACACTGCAAGAATAGCATCTGTTCCAGATCTTCACTGTACAATGGCAGACATTCACCTCATACTTATTAATTCTCAAATATTCTTGAAGCTTTTAAAGCTCCAGGCAAGAAATCTTAAAAACAGACAGTCATAGTCAGAGCATACGCACCTTCTCAGAACTAGACTTACATTTGACTTCTTGTAGCAGCAGTGTGTCACACTACAGGGAACTTGTGTGTTCAGTTTTCTACTTGAACCATTTACCAGAAAGTGAATGTGGGGAATATTTGCAGAACTGTCCTCACGTGTCATTCAAATTAATACTGATAGCTGCCCGTCACTATGAAACTATCACCAGAACATATCTGTTTATGTACGTGCATTATAAAGTGACATATTCTTTTGAGAATAAACCCAAACCCTTACATTTTAGTCAGTGTTTAGATCATTTGTAATGAACAAAACTCTTCGACTCTGACAATGATGGAAGACACTCTACAAGACAAAAGAGTGATAAATAAGACACAAACACCACTCCTCCTGGTATGTGATATAGTGGAATGATAAAATGGACAGTAAGTGCACATTATTAGAATGATGAAAATACTGTTGTCACTCAAGAAATCAAATTATCACTCCCCATCTCACACATGGGCTATTTCAGTGCAGTGTAATCAACTTAATAGTGAGTGTTTATATGTGTATGCAACTTTATTAGAGAAAATTCCATCAACAGATTTCAAAATGTCACTTATTGCATTATACCACTGAATGATGTGCACACAGACTTTATTACTGAAACATACCATGTGCATCAGAGAAAATGTATAAATTTGCAAACAGTAAAGTATAATTCATAATTTCATGTAGCATTCCCTTGTAAGGTCATTCACACCATTTTTATTCAGTTTCATCATCTTTCACTACAATGAACTGAAATTTCAGCTTTTGGGACTGCATTTCATTTGATGTCATTCAAATTGGCTTTAAAATAACACAAGCACACAACAAACTCCAACAGTGATTGATAAATATGAAAATCATAGTGCTTGTCCTATTAAAATTATATGTATTTACTTAGAGAAATTGATAGAGGAAAACATAGTCAGCAGAAACATCGATTTTAAATTACAAAAATGAAAATGCATAAACGTAACAGGATATGACAGCACCCTGTTGTAAAAGGCTCCTAAGCGTAAACAAATGCATGCGCGTGCACGCACACACACACACACACACACACACACACACACACACTCGTCCTCTCAAACAGGCTTAAGTTATCAATAAATAAAGTGGACAATCAAATAACACAATGTTCTCAAACACTGTTGTACATCCGGATCTTATAAAGAACGACTTTTCAGTACAATCGAAGGGAACCTTTTCACTATTTCAGTTACCATGTGAAATCAAACACTGGGGATACAAATGAGTGACTGCGTTGCAATAAAAACTGACAAAAACAAACAGATTTGACAGAAAATGCCATAGTGGAGATGGACAGTTGAACTGCAGCAATGTTACAGAAATATCAGTGAGGATTTCATTGGGATGTCATCATGTTCTCCTCATTAGATCGAGTGTTTTGGGTTTGGATATGAACGTACAATCAAATCTAGACGTCATCAGCCAGTAAAAATGATATTTTTGTAGTTATTTTTTTATTGAGGACACACTGGCAGGCTGATATAGTAAATACATTGGTGTTTGATTCAACCGTCACTCCAAACCCACTGTAAAAACTACATCTTTGACTGACCAGACACTATCACTATATAAAAAATAAGAGTTAATACTTTTTTTCACGTATTTAAATACTAGCAACTCATTTGATTATAATAAACAGCTCATCAGTAATTGCACAAGCTTTTATTCATGGATACTCTGTCATAATAGGGTAATAATGAGTAAAAAAAAAAAAAAAAACAGACTTCCTATTTTCCACTATATGTGGCTATGAAGGTGACCTCGGAAATAGAGGGAAAACAATAACTGAAATAGATCCTACAATATTTGATTTTGAGATCAGCACTCTTGTGCTTTGCTTTGGCAATGTGTGATTAACAAGAACCGCGAGGCGTTAAAGTTAGCACAACCTACTTTTAAATTAACTCTGCCCTACTTTACCTGAGGTTGGAGCAGTGCTTGCTTTACTCGGACTCCTGCAACTGTGCTTTACCGCTTGTTTATGCTCAGCCGTAACGGGGCGATGACAACAAATCGGAGTTGTGGCTAAAATTCAACAGGTTCGATGAGTAGGCTACATGTTACAGGACCTTAGTGGGGCCACCTCATCACAAGCTAATCAGTTGGCATCTCAGTCGCTGAGATGAGACCAATAACAGAAAAGTGTAGTAAACACAAAAAAGAAACTGCAACTACGTTACACTGACCTTCTGACTTGGTGTGCAACGATAATGCATGTACACCGAAAATAAAAAAACATCGCAAACTGATAGATTTTCTCCACAGACCTTGACCCTTTGTGACATCTGAATGCCTGGATCTCTTTTCCTAGCATTTTAAAGAGTAACGTGTTGCCTAAACTGCTACCAGCCAAACAAATCTTTCATTTGCGATATTTTGACGAAGAAAAAAGTCCAAATGAAACTCGAAGTCGTGAAAAACAACCCAAATAAAGCCATGCTGACATATTGTGGCAGAGAGTGTGAAAAGTGCTAATGCTAGTCCTCCATCCCGGCACGTGCTCCTCAGTGACTCTGGTGTGGTCATGCAAGGTGTTTGTGACGGTGGGACGGCTCTCGCCACGGGTTGCACGCTGAGGATGGGACGCGGCGAGGTCCAGACGGAGGATGTGGGAGGGGAAAAAAACACTCGTAACACGGCACACACAAACAAGTCCTGGCATGAATGTGACATTCCCACTGACCGCATGCTGCTGGAGATGTACACATACAAAAGGCAAACCGTCCACCATGCATACTGACTACCAATCGCAAAAATAGAATCCTTTTTGTCTTTTTTCCTATTTTTTATCTCCTATCCTCATCCCATGTGTCTTCACTGTAAGGTAAGGCAGGGATTTATTTTTTTTTTAAACACATTTTTTTTTATCTGATGTGTGACTGTCTGTCGTTAAAACAAGCTCATGACTACGCCACCAGAGCAGCATCCTAAGCAGTATCTTCGAGACATCACCATCCCTCCCCCGCTGCTGATCCTCGACAGGTACGCCGTTCTCCAGAACGGTCACGGATCATCTCCGGAGTCGTTTCCGTGTTACGCCATGTAGATGAAGGTGTTAATGTCCGTCTCGTCTCTCTTGATGTACTTGTGCTCAATGAGCCACTCAATCTGTTCCTTGATCATTTTCTTCTGAGGGAGGAACATGTTCTTCAGGATCTCCACCAGCTCGGTCTGCAGCTGAGCATTTGTGATCTTCTTACGCATCTTCATTATCTGAATGATGGCCTCCTGAAATGTTCCAGTCAAAGAAACAAACACATTAAGTCCACTGTAAAAAACAAACAGTATTTTACTGTAAAATTACTTATTACAGTACTTTTTACACCCAGAAAGGTAATAAGGACATTGTTCAAATAGTCATCAGTGGTTCAACCTTAATTTTATGAAGCTACGAGAATACTTCTTGTGCGCAAAGAAAAAAAATAATGACTATTTAACAATTCTTCACTTCTGTGTCAGTTTTCGCTGCATGAGAGTACCACGACACATGCGTGTGATGCTGCTGACGCAGGAGTTGGCGTTCTGACGTCAAACCCGGATGCGTCGATGACTGACAAGGAAGAGAAGAAATCGTTGTTTTCTTTGCGCACAAGAAGTATTCTCGTAGCTTCATAAAATTATGGTTGAACCACTGATGTCACATGGACTATTTTAACAATGTTCTTACTATCTTTCTGGGCCTAGAACATGTCAGTTGCGTTGCTGTCTATGGAAACACACTGGACAAGGAAACTTTCTAGCGTGTCGAGTACTTCTGTTTAAATGGAGTAAACTTTGAAAGGCTACACATTAAACTGAAGTATACTTTGGGCTTTAGTGCCTAGTGTTCATGATCAAAGTAATGCTAGTAATGCGTTTTGATGTTTTGTACCTGGGTTCTTAATATTCTAAGCTGGACGATGCCTTCGTTCTCCTCTTCTCTCATTCGCTCTGTCGTCAGCTGCAATCGGCCAATTAGGTTTATTTTCCCCCTCTTTTGAACCTTGGCGTTTTTTCTGAGGAGAAACAAAAATATTATTATTATTATTTCCAATTAAAGAGACCAGTTCTAAAGAGCCAGCAGGACAGGACATGTTCTTACATCAAGGAGAATTCCTGGTTAACGAAAAACAATGTACTGTCTGTGAAGTCTTTGGGAGAGCTCACTTGAGGTTCATATAACAGCACCTGGCGTTTGAGCTTTGGGAAGGCAACGAGAGACTGTATAAAAAGAGAGGGAAAATGTTAAGTAGATGATGATGGTACAACGTCTATAAACAAAGACATTTTAATTGATCATAATCAGTCCATTTGAGATATTTCTAATTGATCTTTGAAAACACTAATCATTTAATAATACTGTAAATAATGTAATCAAATAAAAAAAAAGAATATCCATTTTCATACAACATGCATTATAATGTTGTGATATCACATGACGCATTATGATTAATTTGAGTTTTTATTGTTTTTTTTTTTCTCAATTAACACTAAACAGTACACAATTTTTATATTGATCATTTATCAGTTATTGATAATAACAAAAATAATTATCGGCTTATCAGTATCTGCCAGAATTTTAATATTGATGCATCCATAGATCATGTTAAACCAGTGGGCTTCAGCAAACTTCCTAGGGGCTCTTACGATGACAAAGTATTTAAATGAATAAATTATTCTAAGTGCTATTAATATTAAAAATAGAATCTAAATAAAACGCAAAAAAATCAAGATAACTATTGTTTTTACTAAGAACGCACAGTTCTTGGAACTTCTGGAATCACAAAATGAACTGTGGTGAATTAGTTTAATATATCAATGCTTCCAATTTCTGTTTAAAGTTTAAAAACAAGAAGCTTCATCATAAGTACAGCAGAAATATGGTAAATATCTAATGGAATAAAATGCGACATATGGGCCTTCAGTTTTGACACTCCAGTCATGTTCTTACCCAGAGAGTTCGTCTCAGTTCAGCATCAGGCAGCTCAGTGGCAAGTTTCAGATTCTCAAAGCTGATCTTCTCTCGTGGTCTTTGGTTCCAGGCAAAAAGTACAGCCAGCTGAAAGGTCGTGACCTCCAGGTCGTACTGCCCTACTTCATTCTTAAAAGTGATCTATCAGAGAGCACACAGACTGATTAGCTACAAGTTGCAATTTACAGTTACTACAAATCACTACTAAGCACTAAACTTAGTGCATAAAATAAACCCACAATGCCATTGGACATGAGGTGGTGCCAGTGGAGTTTGCGGCCGCTGTGGTTCTTCTTGTAGAAGTCCTCCACCTCTGGAATGAGGTCTTCCAGCTCGGTGGGCAGAGACACAAACACTTTCTCTGAGCTGCGTGACCACGCTCCAGCATTCAAGATCTTTATGTTCACAGAGTCCGCTGGGTAACAGAAGGGGAGACCGCTTTTGATATATTTAATGCATCCTTGCTGAATAATAACATGAATTTCTTTCAAACTCAGTTAAAGGTAGTGTAAATACATATACAGAGAGAAAAATAGGCTTGGTAAAGCCAGTCACCTGGTAAAGCCAGCTTGTTGTGTTTGTGCATTTCTTTGAAAACCTGGTTAAGATCTTCAGACACTTTGATGTCCTGGAACATTCTAGCTAGCTTGTTCACATAGTCAGCAGGCATCCCAACTTCCTGAAACATGCCAAACAGTGTGCCATTAGAGTATAAAACACTCAAATACAAATTTCATTCACTCTTATTTGTCTTTATTCTTACCCTGAGCCACTCAACCATGTTCTCCTCGATCTCACTGTCTGCTGAGATGTCCAGGATCAGACGTCTGGTCAGATGGGCTTTGTGGTACCTCATGAACACATCCTTATTCTGGACATATTTTAGCACAAGTAGCTACAGGAAAAAAAAATAGCATTTACATTTCAAAACACTTTTAAGCACAACAACAAAAGCATTGAGTAAACAACATGTGACTTTTACAACAGCCCCTCACCACTTCCTTCAGTTTGAGCTCGATCTCCTCTGAGGTCAGCTTTTTGCTGAGCGGCGTTTTTCTTAGCAGCATGTCACAATAGTTTGCGAGCAGCTCCGGACACTTTGACTCTGGTTGTGTTTTTAGGCCCACTCTGCATTTAGAAACATCAAACACGACTGATACAAGTTGATACAATACTGAAATACGGATCGCAAAAGCTCACTTGCAGGATTATTATATTTAATACTAAAACCATAAAACAATTTTTGTGACTTGAAATAAAATAAACTTTAACTGAAATAAAATATGAAAAACTTATTTTATTTCAGCTAGTTGCCACAGCAACTTTTCTCATTTTCATTTAGTATAATGTTATGCACTAAAATAACTAAAACTGGAAAAAAATGAAATGAACTGAAATAAGATGAAACGAACTGAAATAAGATGAAACGAATAATGAAAACCATATAGACATGACAAACCATACAAACAAAAAAAAAAGGCAAAAAATGATAAACACACACACAAACTAAAATTAAGGTGAAAATACAAAATATAAAAACAAAAACCAATTCAACATACTAATATAAAAACTAATAGTATCTCAATTATACTAAAAAAAAACCCCACTCACTTACATATGGGCCCTTTTTAACCGTGAAGACATTTTTCCACAGTTTATATTGTAAATCTATTTTTTCCCCCCATTCTTATACATAATAATATACATTTATAATAATATACATTTATGACAATATACTTTGTTATATTTCCTTGGGATTAAATTTCAGAAATCTTATATTTTTATTAGTTTTATTATATTTTTATAGCAGATATACATTTTAAATAAATATTTATATGTATTATACATTAAATTGTACTTATTTGTAAAGTCATAGATTTTTGTAAAGTAAACCTCTCCACTATAGACTATGACTTCAGCTTCTGAGTTGCCTGTAAATGTGTCTATTAGTTAAATGAAGGTTATTTTGTGCATCTCACTTAAATGGACTGTCAACAGAAGCCCAGAAGGCAGCCGTTACTCACCCCTTCTGTTTCATTGGCAGCTCCAACTTAAATATTGTGGCATCATTCACAACTGCTTTGTATGCCTGTGGGGAAATGTTAAACACCATTAAAAAGGTACGCGAGATATAAAAACTTCATTCATTCAAAATAATAAACACCTCAGTTCATTTTTCAGTAAAATCAACAGCATTTCAAATGGAGTTATTGTTATATAACCTTCCATTGTATTCCTGTGTCCTCACAGATCTCTGGTAACCATCTGCGGTGTGATCTAGTCATGCAGGCTACTTACTGAGACCAGAATGAATATGGATAGGGTGGCATGCTCACTTTGTCTCTGGCTGTAAGGAACCGAGGATCATCCTGGAACGCTTCCTTCACTAATTTACTAAATCGATTGAAGAGAGTCAGGAGCTGTTCCACGTACTTCTCAGAGTCCTGAGAGGAAACAAACACAAGTGTGGTTGCCCAATATTTGAGGATCTATCCTAACACGAAGGTCAAGGTTCAAACCTCGACAGGGTTTTGGAATAAACCAAGTAAAACAGTGACCATTAATTAAACACTCATCTCATCAACATTAACCAATTATCCTTTATTTATACTGTGAATAACAAAAGCCAGCTAATGCTTTAAAATTCATAAAGCTCACAAAGAATAATATTGCAAATGTTTTGCTCACAGTTGTGATGGTCTCGGCAGTGGCCACCATATCTGCAAGTCCAGCACTGATGATGTGCTCCTCCAGGTCTTTCAGCATGGGTTCAATCCCATTGGGTACTTTATCCATGAGAGAGAACATGAGGTGCAGCTCTGTGGAAGAAGAGTTCAGAGGTTTGAAATTAAAAGCTCATATTTATAGATATTATACAACTACACAGTACGCAATGTATGCATGCAAAGTCCATCTTCATGGAAAACAGAGTACTGTTCAAAAGCTTGAGATCATTAAGTTTATGTGATCAAAGAAATTCATACATTTATTCAGCAAGGGTGTGTGAAATTGATCAGCGGTGAAATAGAGATATTTATAATGTTCCAAAAGATTTCTATTTTAAATAAATGCTGTTCTTGTGAACTTTCTATTCATCAAAAAATCCTGAAAAAAGAATCATAGTTTCCGCAAAAATATTAAACAGCACAAACTTTTTCAAATTACTCTTGAGCAGTAAATCAGCATATTAGAATGATTTCTGAAGGATCATGTGACACTGAAGACTGGAGTAATGATGATGAAAAATTAGCTTTGCCATCACAGGAATAAAATACACTTAAAAATATATTCAAATACAAAACAGCTAATTAAATCTGAAATAACTTCACAATATTAGTGTTTTTACTGTATTTTGATCAAATCAATGCAGCCTTGTTGAGCATAAATCCTTTCTTAAAAAAAATCCTAAATACAAAATTCGGAACGGTAGTGTACATAAAACCTAAAATGGTCATTTTAAATATATCTAATAAAACATTTCTAAATAGTCTCATACTCACTGTCAGTCTCATTTCGTTTGATCATGCCAGGACATTCAGCCAAGATAGTTTCTTTAAATGATGTTACCAGTGCATTCACACAACATTCCATAAGCTGAGGAAAAAAACAATGCACAATTTCAGTCTCACATTTCTGGTTATATTATTCTATTTCATTTAAATTAAATATTAAATACTGAACAACTTAAAAATAATAATACTTTTAATATTTTTAAATATTTGATGCCTTATTTTATGCAAAATTGTTCAATCTTTGTCACTGCCTCATTTCTACAAATGATGTATTATTATTATTATTATTTAAAAGCCAATCATATACTCACTGCTTGTACAGAGTTACATTCACGTCTTGTCTCTAAATATCGTAGTGCACGTTTTTCCTCTTCTCTTAATTTAGCGTCTGCCTGTAAACAGAGACATGACAATATATGACTGCAAACACAAGCCTCTCGGCTATGCAATCTGATTGGCTGAAGATCATGTAGTCTAAAATCTGATGTCTGGCAGGCCGTACATATTTCATGTAGTTTTGTACTCCATTCTGCTGCAGGTATGACGGCGCCTGGGTCCTGTAGAACCTCTCAGTGGAGTCTAGGTAGGCTTTTTCAAAGTTATCCCTGTAGATCTGCAGTTTATCATCAGGATTGGAGCACAGGTTCACTGAGAAAGAGATTGCAAGAGACTTTTCATGAATAAAAAGATTAACTCAATCCAATGAAAAACCTGGAGTGAACCTCACCATACGACTCTCTGACGCCGATGACCAGCTGCGAGTCGAACGCTTCTCCCAGCCGCTCAGCATGGACCAACTTCATCGCACTATCCTGCAATCTATTCTTGATGTTGGAGAATATAGATTCATTCCAAGTGTCCAGCATCAGCTGCGAGAACATAAAAAGCAGAGCAAACCAATGAATCCCATTCTAGGAAATCAACCTAAAAATCCTGCTTTTATCCCACTCACCTTCCTAACAATGCTGTCCTCCACATTGGACTTTTTGTTGCTGCCCTGTTTGCCCATTAGGGTGATCTCCAGCTGGCAGAAAGGCTTGGGCAGAATGTCACACTGCGTGAAGAACTTCCTCCACTCCACGATGTAAGCCTTGAGGAGCGCTGTGTCATCTTGGTGACTGAGCACTCGCTAAACACCAACGATCGAGAATGAGACATGATTCTGCTGAAGAACATCAACAGGTTGTTCAATCCTGAATCTTTCTTACCGCTTGAGCTTGTTTAATAAAATCTAAGATGTCCTCCTTGAGGGCCTGGTGGATCTTTGCTGGTCCTTTGTCATCCCATAAACAAACTGCATGAACATCTCTGTGAGAAAGAGAATAGGAAGACAGATTGAACATTCAGACTGTAGTTAATGTGTAGGATATAAAAAGATCTGAATTCATTGAGGCCTTACGAGAAAAGATCAAACCACTGCTGCTTGGTTACAGACTCTTGGCGAAGCAACTTAAGGACAATGGGGCGCATAAGATCCCACTTGTCCTCAAATTGGAGGGAACCCTTGTTCTAAGCAAAAAGACATGGAAGAGGATATAGACAGTTAGAGAAAAAGAGTGTGAATGCATTCACATAAAACAATGAACCAGACTTTATGGAAGACTTCTCTGTCTCAACATGCCCAGAAAATCAGAAGCCTTATTGAATATGATTCACAAAGCATTTACAATAAGGCAAGCAGTTGGCTGTTTCTTTTATATCTAATGTCTTTAAGAAACTTTTACGTCCTGGGGGTTGATTTTTTAATTTTTATTAAATCTATTAAAACGGAACCAATTGTTTTTATTATTACTTGTACTTTTTGTATTATTTTTATTTATTTATTTTTTAATTTCTTTGTTTTTATTACGCTCTTTTTTTCTTTTTGTTATATAAGCTTTCAACATCCTTTTCAAATGCCTTTTATATATAGATTTCCTTGTTTTATCCTTGAACTAAACCTAGAGTTTCCATCATAAAATATGAAAATACATCTTAAAAATACATTTTTAAAACCATAATCCATTTGAAATAAATACACCAATTTTGTTATTGTGTGAAAATTATACATTTTAAATTATATACATTTACATTTAGTCATTTAGCAGATGCTTTTATCCAAAGTCTCGGTTAGACTAACGCAGTACACATTGCAAGGTTTTTTTTTTTTGTTTTTTTTTAAACAAATAGATAGAATATAGAAAAGAAAGCTAGTGTTTTAGTTTTTTAAGAAAAGCTAGCAGTTAGAGAATAAATATGCAATTGATAGAGGGTCAAGTGTGTGTGTTTTTTTTTTTTTTTATAAAAAGAAAGGAGATAGACAAATATATATATATATAAAAGAAAGAATAAAATTAGAAAAGAGAACGCTAGAGTTAGAGGGTCAAATAAAGAGATATATATATTTGTATAAACCACAAATTACAACTATACCTCAATTTTGTGTAATTTCCCAAATACTGCCACTAATAAAATTTCAAGGTTTTTTTATTTTATTTTTTATTTTTTTCAAATGTACTTGTTTACCAAGGCAACAGTGAAGAGCTTGAAATGAAATATGAGACGTGAAGAAAACAAAAAAGTAAAAAGCAAGGTAAACATCTCTTGTGAACAGAATAATTTTGTGCATAATTACTCAAAACGTGTAAAACTACTATTTAATACTATTTATTCAAGATAAGCCTATGCTAGCCAATTAATTTCATCAAGAAAAATAAGTCTTTCAATTTCATATATGTTTAAAATGTCATGTCCACCACAGACAGATAGCACGTAACAGCAAAATCTCAAAAGATTGAAAGGTTTTAATCAACCTGATTTTATGAGTTTATGACTCAATATTTACCATTTTGGACATCACTGGCGCTTTTGAACACATCTACGATGCCCAAAATGTTGTCTAGGTAGGCAGCTCACTAGGTTTTAAGACAAAGACACTGCATTTAACTCTATTAAATCAAACATCATCTATACAAATGTAATGTCTCTACTCTCTAATTCACACTCCCTGAATGATTTCTTCACATATTTCAAGTACTTGTAATATCTGACACTTGTGACATGACATGTGCATCTTTTCTTGGCTTACTACAACACGAAACTCTTAGTAATAACGGCACACATTTACATTTTATATCATTAGCTCAATCATTACACTCGGTGTCGTTAAATCATTGACCAAGCTAGCAACATGCGTGCTAACTGTCAACAGGAACACGTCGCTTTATGATATATATTAATAAACAACATAATACCGAAGGTCAACACCCGTTGGAGTGAATCATGACTTCAGCTCGTCTGCATGCAGTCCAGTATTTTTGTGATTATTAGCTTTATTAATCTCAGCTAGCTCACAGCCTGCTCGCTAAACACAGGCTGCAAGACTCTCTTATAAACTCACTGGACATGCAAGCCGCTGAATCACAATGGTACAACATACTCATTTGAAGGTTATAGGCGTCTAAAAGGGTTTTTTGACTGTTTATGGAGAATTTGGAGGCAAAGAGCTTTTTAGTCTCTTACCTTTAACAAATTAGACATCGCCATGTTTCCTTAACTTATCCCCTCGTCCGTTCTCGCGAGATTTGGTTCGGTATTCGAACTGGTGATGGGATCTCCGATTCATATTCAGTCTTAATCTGTAAGTGACTTTTCTTTTTGTTTTAAAGATGCTTTCTTTGGATTGTTTGAATACTCAAAAGAGAATAATAGGGAAATATTATATAATTAATTTGTGTTTGCTGTTGTCACATTCACAAACAAAAGTTTGCTGGCTCTAAACCTCTCTTTTCTTTATTCAAAGTGGATTTAGACAAGTATATGGAAAGTATATATATCCAAGTATATATCCAAAGTTATGTTAATTTGAAAGCATTAACTGTATCTTTATATTCGTCCTTTCTTTGTGTCTTCTTGAGATGTAATAGTATTATGTTTTATCCTGGCAAGTAGTATGCAGACTATATATATATATATATATATATATATATATATTGTAGTAGGCTATACCTACTATATTTTTTTGTCTTTCGTTTATTTTGTCTTTGTTTATAATTGTATTGTCTTAATTGTTTGATTTATGTACTGTGTAATAATAATCTTAATAATAATAATAAAAAGATCTCCGATTCGTTTCTGCAAATGTACTCTCTCGAACTGTTTTAAAGAACTTGTGTTTTTATTTTTTTGAATTTAGAAAAAGAATATTTACATAGAAATATACATAAAGAGAATTTATACAATGTAGTCACTTTATAGCATCTAAAAATAGCATAAAAAGATAAAAAAACAGGGAATAATTTAAAATAAATTAATTGGTTTCAAGTACAAGTAGACGTTTTGCCTATTTCAAAGAACTTTAAAATTCGATTCAGTTCTTCTTTTACGTCATGCAAATATAATCCAGCTCATAAAAACATATTTAGCCTAATTAGAACCTACCCTGTATATAATAAAAAAACATGGCAGATTTTTGCACTCATTTTTTTTTTGCGTAGAAGTCATTTAACTTGTAAAACATTTTCATTTTAGATTTTATTTGTAGCATTCCATATTAAATTATTGAACTCATGTCCATGGTAGTTTAGGAAATTTGGTTGCAAAATTTAGATATAAAAAGCAATACTTAAAACAAAAATCAGTACATAAAATTACATAACAATACATTAAACCTTTAAATAAAACTGAATCAACTTCCTCGGTTCTACATGACCGAAAAAGACAGCTCTCAGCTAAATGAGTCAGAATCAAGTACCAGACTTGTCCAGAAGAGTCGATTCTGTCGACTCGAGAAACTCCCTGACATTTCATTCTGATTCGTGGATGAATCGTTTCCCAAAAGCATGCCTACATCGTAGACTCATTGCCACCGATGGAGTTACGATCAGTTTAGGCTTACAATGCTTTTGGTGAACCGTTTGAACTGATTTATTGAGTTATTGAGTTATTGAGTTATTGATTTATTAAGATCCAACTCTAAAGAAGGATTCGTTGACCAATCGGTCACTGCTATTTTCGTTATTCCTTAGAGGGTGAGCGTGATTTCACCAAGTACAACATGTTCATGGATCAACATCCTTGTTGATTCTGGAACAACATTCCAATCAACCAATCAGAACAGAAGGATAACTTTTCAGGAAATTTCAGTTTTATGCTTATGATCAGGGTTAGGTGCTTTTACACCCTTGTTAATCAGCTATCATTTCACACTGACTTTAGGAATAAATTATGGGTAGGGTTAGGTTTAGGGGTAGGGATTGGGTTAAGTCTATATTTTTGAACAGTAATGTTGATCCAGGAACATGTCTTACTTGGCAAAATCATGGCGACCCCTATGATTCAACTGTTTTAGAGAGAGAGAGAAAAAAATCTTTGCTGGGTGGCCATTTATTTCCACACATCAAGCTGTGACATTCAGTAGTCACATGCAAGACTAAACATAGCCAGACATGTGAGAGCAAGAGCATATCACATGACCTCGTGTATATATGTGTGACTGTTTATGTGCGTGTAGATCATGTGGACGTGATTGACCACTTGTTAAAAGACTTTATTTCCAGTTTCAAAACAGTATGATGTATCTTCTGGTCTCCCAGCCTGGGCAAGTTGGTTATATGTTTGTTTTATAAAGAATTTGAGCACTTTTCAGCTTACCAGAACCACCAGTGAACAAGTTAAACATGACCTTGACCAGGCTGGGAAATCATCTTAAACCAAGCAAGAGAACTCACCACCAAAATACTTTATTTTATTTATTTTCTCATGCAAATTGGTTTATAAATGAGTCTTGCCATTTGATTGCCATAGATGCTATACTGTAAATGATGGATCATAAAATCCATCAGAAAAATTGTCTTTGACTTTTGATCTTGAGCAAATGACTTCCATGTAAGGAAATAGCTGTTAGGCCCTCGATTGTGGGATATTTAGGATTTAGATTTATTTAGAAACACAATGCATGTAACAGCAAATTAACATACAATATTAAATACAATCAATCATTAAAAAGCTTCTTCTTAATGTTACATTGACAAAAAAAAACAAGACTACAACTTTCATCTTACACACAATATATTTTTGACACAAATTTAAGCAAGATAAATGGTAAAATATGGTCCCTCCTGGGCTGTGCCGTTCTTCAGTTTGGACTCTGTGCTTGGTCCACTTTACGGCGGCGATGGAAAAAGCCACACTGAAAATGAGATCACATTGAGTCAGCAAAGAACCTTACAACTCTCACTATTCATTCACTATGCACACATTTTAAGCATAAAATACGCAAATGATCAGCTATATTCACCAAAACTCACAATAAACAATTGCAGGCTTCTGCAAGGAATACAATATCCCACAATGCAATGTGCTTGACTTGATCTTCCTCGTAACATCATTATCAGTGTAAGTGTTTGTTTTACCTTAATGAGAATGATAATGATGATGAAAAGGAGCAGAAACCCGCCTATGGATCCTCCAATGATGGGACCTTTAGATGTCATCACGCGCAGCTTCGTAATTATCACCTCCACCTGCATGGCATGATATCAGTAACTAACTAAATACGTGATAACATGTTTGCATGCTTGAAAAGGACTGCAGCTCACCGGGATGGTCCTCGAAGTATCCTTCGCAGCATAGATGGTCTCATCAAAGCTGTATGTTCCTACAGCAGTGATCTTCTCTGATTTTTCCTATCAGTTTGAAAAGATTTATTGGATAAACAGTTCATTGACGCAAACGATTATCAGAATACCTGAACTATATAACTATACCTGAACATCATGTATCAAAACATTGGCATCAATGGTGATTTCCTGCAAGTTTGTCATGGTACAGTTGATGACATAGGATCCCTACATGCACAAAAATATAAAACGCATTTCATATTTAAACTACTTTTATTTAACGTTTTTTTGATAGCATGGTCATTGTTTCAGGGTAAAATCTTACCTCCACTTTAGTATTTTCTGAAAAAACACACTCCTAATATGAAAGGAGCAATAGATGTTAGTTTGAAAGCTTTCATGCTGTTTATTGTCAGTCTATGAACTAAATATTGCATTTCATGTGATACCTTATGTGGTGTGACACTAACGATATCCAAATCAGTTTTGAAGGTGTCCTTTGTTATGGTTACAACTACACTGATTGTAGCGCCATACTTATTTTCACCTGCAAACTAAATCAGAATACAATATTTAATGTATAATATAAATATAAAAATCATATTTAGCTCATTCTATTTTGAGATTAGATTTTTATATACTGTACCTGAAATGAAAAATGCATATTCTGAGTCTTTCCTTTTTCCCCCTCTTCAATACTGAGTCTGCTTGGATTGGCTGTGCTGTTGTTGAGAAACAAATAATGATAATAATAATCATAAATATGCATAATATTACAAAATTAAGAGGTTTTGTGTGAAATACTTATCAGGTTATTTGTTCACCTACCCAGTTAGCTGGATTGGTAGGGAATACTTCACAGTAAATGCATATATTTTAGAGTCCAGAATTTCAGAGCCATGATTCTGACTAAAACCAGAGAAAATGTTTTAAAAATAAAGGTTTAAAGATTTAATTTTTATACACTGTAAAAATGTAAATTTATTTAATTAAAAGATTATTGGAGCGCATTTGACAAGAAAATGCTATTTTACTTCAGAATTTCACATCTAATTAAATGTGTCACTTGATGTTTTTCTGTAATTGTGAACTTTACTAGCAATTTCGGAGTATAAATTGTTTCTACACCAAATTTTGGAAATGCAGCTCTCAAACCTGGTTAGATTAGCAGTAATCTCAGAATTCTTCAAATCTGATTTGATGTCATTGAGCTGCCATGAGATGAAAAGGTTGGTCTGAAAAAAAAAAAAAAGCCTTTTCATTACTGAAAAATCAGGTGTAAATGAGATCAGATTTCTAAGGTTTCAAAGATGTGTGACTGATTCATACCTGTGCTCCTCGTTTGAAAACAGGGTGTTGAAGATTACACTGTATCTGATTGTCATTCTTCACAGGACAGGTGGCACCTTCTATTTTCTGTAAGTGAGACACCAAACCAGGTTGTCATATATCTATTAAATGTATCAACAGCAGATGTAATTGGCTTTTGAAGATGAGGTCATGTTTTTACCTTTTGACTCAGTATGCTGGGGAAGGTCAAAGTCAGGGTGGTCATATAGGAAGGGTCATCAGCGTTTGTAAGAATGAAATTGATACTCAAGCTTTGAGTTTCTCCGATTATGATCGAAGTTTCACTGAAATATAAATCATTTTAGTTACAAAAACTCAGAAATATATGTTTACATTAAAAAAAAAAAAAAGATGTAGCTGGGCCTCCAGTGGTCCCTTTTCAAATTAAAATAGAGTATATTTAATCAGTACATACCTAATTTTTGAATCAGATAATGTAATTTTTGGTTTACAATCTGTATCCTTGCAATCCTTTTCAAAGAAAATCTAAAAAAGACAAAAAGATGACAATTTTATGATACGATCATTTTAAATGTTATTACAGAAATTTTAAGTAATTTAATGAAAAAAATCACAATATGGATAACGACTACATGATAGATGAGATTTTTAAAAAACAAAAACAAAATTTTATTCAGCAAGGATGCAGTAAATTGATCAAAAGTCACAGTAAAGACATTTATATTACAAATGTTTGTGTTTCAAATAAATGCTGAATTCTGAAAAAAAAGAAAAAAAAGCATCATGGTTTCTATAATTATTAGAATGATTTCTGAAGGATCATGTGACACTGAAGACTGGAGTAATGATGCTGAAAATTCTGCTTTGTATCACACATTTTAAAATATATTCAAACAGAAAACAGTTATTTTACAGTAAATTGAAATTTGAAATTTTAATATTGAATATTAGTGTTTTCACTGTATTTTTGATCAAATAAATGTAGCCTTGATGAGCATAAGACACTGCTTTTAAAACATTTGAAGAATCTTTCTGACACCAAATGAAGTGAAGTAGTGAAGAAATAGTAGAAAGATAAATGTTTACAAGTGCTTGAGAAATCTTTATGTTATGAATATGCTTAAATTTTTTTACCTCCTTTACAACCTCTGTTGGAGTAAATGCATCAAGGATTCGTTTAGGGGCTTCATTTGGGCGTTGATCCAGTGAAAAATTCAGCTTGATTTTAATATGTGAAAAACAATCAAAACAGCCCTGAAAGGAAGACACAGTTCTTCTCTGTCAGCATCATAAAGAAAGAGTCATCACTTTCAAATGATTTTTATGATAAATCATTTGCTGTTTACTGAATGCTGTCAATTGTTCTTACAATTTGTAGTAATACCATTAGGTTTAGGCTGAACATCTGTTCTTGTAACATGTTTTATTTTCTTAACCCTTTAAGCCCTGAAGGCATTTTCAGAGTTTTTTTTTTTCTGAGTGACATACAAAAAAGTAAAGACTCGTAACTCCAAAACTATAGCAAAGAGAGTCAAAAGGTTGGTATCGTTTGAAAGGAAACTTCTTTCACTCATGATCAATGCATGGGATTATGTTGATCTTGGACTCATTTCAATCAGGAGCATCCACTGTAAGTAATGATGTGTCATTTTCTACAATCCATGCATGTTTTATGAAGTTATAAGTGAAAATGCCATGTGATAGCTACATTTTAGTTTTAGTTAGCATCTGTGTGCCTGTGGGGTTTTATGTGTCGTAATTGCGTGAGCAATATCTCGTGATCAACTTATTGGATTATATTGATGTTGGACTCATTTTAGTCATGATAATCTGCTGTAAATAATGATGTCCAATTTTCCACAATCGGAGCATGTTTCATGAAGTTACGAGCCAAAACGTGACAAATGCTACATTGTTTATTATTTACATATGGGTCTTGCGGGGCTTCACGTACAAACACTCACTCAAGTTTAGTCAAAGCCCAAAACAATTATACTCGTTGTAATCTACTCCGTGAGAGCTTTCAAATGACAAATGACACATGACTATCTGAGCTTTATGATGTTTTTGACATATTACAGTATATAGTACAAAAATAATATTTCAAGAATTATGATTTTTTTTCCTCCAGTTTATCAGTAAATAACTCAGCATTACTTAGGAGTTTTTCCATTTGGCTACATGCATTGTAAAGTTCAGACTCAGACTTATTAATTTTTGCACAGCTAGGGGGCGTCCCGCCGGCAGTACAGTCAGGTTTAGAGGGACTGCTCAGCACTTGTTAAGCTGACCAAAATGATTACATTCATTAAAAAGCTGAGAGTCTAAGCTTTAAAATGATACCTAATTTATGTTACTCCATTTAGTGGTCGCTGAGTAAAATGATTATGAATTTTTTTGGGGGGGGGGGGGGGGTATAGGTAAAAGAGCCAACCTACCAAATATTTTAGGTTGATAACAGGTGCACACTCTACATCTGGTGTCAAGGTGAAAGTGTTTTCTAAGAGATCTCTGCCGTTAACAGTGAGGCGCTTTTTGTTTACTCCAGAATCCAAGGCAATTTGGTACTTAATAGGAAGTTGAACTTAAAATGACAAAAAGTGAATATGGTTAAAATAATCATGAGGATTGTTCTGGATCAAAAATACTCACTGAACTGAAAGAGAATACTTACTTTGAAGCTTTTCATTAATCACTTTAAAGCATATGTGGTACATTATGTCAAACTTGCTGGATATTTCAATCATCTGTTGATTGAGAGGAATGACAGATGGAATAATTGTCATATCTGGTTTGATAACAATAACAGGGATAGTCCTGTAAAAAAAAAAAAAAAAAAAAAAAGTATAAACATTAAACAACATCTGAGAAGGTTCCACCATCCACTAATGAATATAATATGAATATAATATTATGTATTATATAATTATGAATATAATATACTGTATAAGTATAACATTAAAATAAGAAGTAAAAAATAGTTTGTCACTTTGAACAATATAAGAAGATATTTTTTACTCACTCGAAAACAAACACTCCCCCTTGACTTCCAACAGCGATGGAGGCCTTATTTGATGCCGTAGCAGGTGCACCACTTACTGACTGACCAAAGTACACAAGTTTCATTCCAAAATCTGAGGGAGAAATTTTCTAGGGAGGAAATAGCAAATTACATTAAAATACTTCAAATGACACAGAGATGAAAAGACTAACTTTAAAGCAACCATCTTCATGTCTATTATTAAAAAATAGCAAATTCATTTTTAGAATAAAAGTGACAATGACATTTTGTGTCTCTCGAAGAAACAGGGTCATAATTGTCATAAAGAAAGAGATTTTTTTTTTTTTTTTTTGCATTGTCTTGATTTTCTCCATCAAGTGTTCATGTAGAGACTCAAACTAATAATTCTTTTTTTTTTTTTTAATAATTTGTGCTATAGTGGGATTTTATAAAATTAAGTTTTTATTATTTTATTTTTATTAATTTGCTTAAAATAATTGATATAAAACATTCTTCTAATAATTATCTGCATCATTTTGTCAACATGATCCATGTGGCAAAATACAAGATTCAGATAATGTCCAAAAATAGAAAAACAACAGTAATAAAAAAAAAAAATTAATTTAAATAATTAAAATAAAATGATAATAAAATTATATATATATATATATATATATATATATATATGTATGTATGTATGTATGTATGTATGTATATATATATATATATATATATATATATATATATATATAATTTTATATTTTAATATATACAATATATAATATTATATCACAATAAATTTCAAATAATAAAATATAATGTAAACAAAGCTCAAAGTGTAAAGAATACATGCTGAAACGCACTTGTGAAAAGTTAAGTCCATGTTTGAATCCATTGTAAATGTAAATGCTTCCAGAGGAATCCGATTCTAGAGGAGCACCAACTGCTACATCATTGAACTTGTTTCCATCAATATCTCCTATAGAGGCAATGGCTGCGCCAAACCTGGCGAAGGTCTGTCCTTCATCACCCTTCAGCTCCCTGGACACACTCTCAAACCTGTCCTGCTTTGGGATAAAAATTTGGGTTAAAAATAACCCCATGAGATACAAATCAATGTCTGATATATATATCCAACAGCTGAAAGGAGAGTATGATCTTACCTGATTCAGTTTGTACACTAGCACTTTGCCTTCTTCTCCATTTAGATGAAAATGCGGTGCTCCAACTAATAGATAATCTGTGTATTCATCTTTATCAATGTCCAAGGCACAAAGAACTGATCCAAAGTAAGATCCAACCTATGATAATTATACATTACTTCATCATTATCATATATCATATCATATATAATTCATTAACAATTCAGAATTCAGAATTCATTAACAAACGCATAAACTGGAGCTTGTAACTGACTGAGCGCCAATAATCAATCAGAAGAAAAAAAAACTTTCCTAAAGTAATAAATGATCTTATTTAAATATATTGTATTGTATTGTTTAAAATTTTTTTAGAGGTTTTAAAAGTTTTTTATTGACATTTTTTATCAAATATTTCACATTTTCTATGAATTCATGATATGTATACCATTTAAAGATTACTTTCATTCATTTTGGTGGAAACTGGTCATCAAAAATGGTCTGGTCTTAAAAAATGACTGAAATATTGATTGATTGATTGATTGATTGATTGATTGATTGAGTGCCAAAAACTTAAAACAAACAGTCTGGTGTGTTAATATCAACAGTATTAACTACAAATACCTGATCTCCCTGGAGCACATACTTTTCAGAGCCGTTAAAAATAAATACCCCACCAGTCAAGTTATACCGTGGTGCACCAGATATGTAGAGTGTTTTACTGGGTTTTACTTTGGCAGAAGTGACACTGTAACCTGTGATTGGGAAGGAGATTCAACAAACATGAACCTGAGATGACTTTCTATTATTCAGATATATACATTAAAAAAACTCAACTGCTTTCACAACATTTCTTTTAAAGATGTTTAAATTCTCACCCAAATAAATGTGACCCCTCCTCAAAAACCCCTTCAAAAATCCAACCATCACTCACCTAAATAGGAAAATTTGGGTCCATTATTAGAGTCATTCAAGAATTGCACAGTGTCTCCAGTTTGCAAAAAGACTCCACCACTCCAGTCATAGGCTCCAACTGCTCCAAAAAGATAAGTATTCTACACAGAAATCAAAAACAAATTAATGTTAATATTATATCAATTAATCATCTTGGGAAAGGTTCTTGCAAACATCCACACATTCTTAATAGTGATACAAAGATTAGTTTCTTAAATAAAAGGTATCAGAAAGCAAAAATCCTGCTTACGTCCTGCATGAGATGGGAGCTGAATCCAGCTTCAGCAAGCTGGAATTGAAATCCTGCGCCTTGCTGAGTGCCTGAGACACGACGTGGTCAGATAATTGCATGAAAAACCAGTAGATGGCAACAAGTGTTTGTCTTCACGAGTGAGTCATTGATCATTCACTTAATTCATTAACACACTGACTCATTTGGGAACTAAATAACTGGCTCTTTATGGAGGAGTCATTGAAACATTCACTTAACCGATTCCTTCGAGTATACTGATTCACGCACAAACAAACTACATGTGTTGATTGGAGATAAAATGCTTGATTCTACAATGGCTTTGTTTAGAACAATGTTGGTTGGCGGAGCAAAAATAGACAAAGTAACCGGCAATATTGTGTTGTACTCAATTATTTACTTCTTATTCACTGAACTGTTGTGTAAAAACAGTATCACTCTGATTATCAGAAAGGCTTAATTTTACAATGGCTGTTCATCTAGAGTACAGCAGCTCATCCAATCAGATTTTAGCATGCAAACTACCCACAAAACCTTTCTCTATTACAGCGTAATGTTTACTGAAAACTTTCTTACCTTCAATTCCAATTATACTTTGTTGCAGTGATGACAGAATGTCATCTAATGCAGCATAATTGGAAACATTGAAAAATTTGCCACGGTCTGCTATGTCCATCATTTCTTGTATTGCTTTAGGTTTTTTCAGAATGCCGTCACCAACCTAAAGGTAACAGTGGTTATTGCAAATGTATGGGTTTTATGATTTATTTGTTTAAACCATAAGAAAATCCTCAACTACACAATAGCAAGCTATGAGTAAAATAAATGATATGAGTGTTTTAGTAGGACTCTAGATGTATCTACAAGACAAATTAAAACAAATGACTGTAATTTGTAACTCCAACAGATGATGTACATTTAAAAAACTTCAGAATGTGATTTATTATCTAAAATTCTGTGGAAATAAGCAGTAAACAGGACACTTACTCCTATGGAATAGCGAGTGACACCTTTCATTTGTGGCATGTTCAAAACATCAGAAAGATTCTTATTGTCTCCCAAAATTTCTCCGTCAGACAATACAATGATAATTTTTTTGGAGTCAATCTTTGATCCATTCTCAGGGATGAAAATATCTGTGCTGTAAACAACCAGTGATATCATGACATTAACATATCACCAACAAAAGTGCTCCATGTTAATCAAACACTTAAGGTGTAAAATGTCTCATATTTCATATTATAATCTGTAAACTCACAGGACATGATGGATGGCTGAGGCAGTCTTTGTGAGATTGTAAATTTGCTGTATTTCTTTGACCTTTTGCAAGGTTTTGGCCCCGTTTTCATTGTCTAGTAGTGAGAGCTCTGTCCTGATTTTACTACCATATTGCACTATCGCAAAGTTACACTGAAGAGAGAGGTTTTTTTATTTATTTATTTTTTTTACATAAAATACATTTTAAATTGTGCTTAAAATGTGCTATAAAATGTTTTAGTTTATACTTGCATCGAAACATGTGTTCCAAACTTTGAGCATGACATTGTAGATGAAGTCTTTGGCTCTCTGAAAGTCGCCATGTTGAATGCTACCAGAGCCGTCCAGCACAAAAGCAATCTCTGTCCCAGCATCTACAAAAGATGATCTGAAACATCAGTATAGAAATGATGATTTCATTGATCTATGCATCTGTAGTACAACACCATCAGTATGAAATAATAGCCTAAATGCTGATTTATTTCAAAGGCTGAACAAAGATTAGTACCATCATCATCCTCATCTTCATCTGTGTCACTATCCAGCTGGGCATCTCTTCTCATCCTCCGTTTAACTTGTAGATATTGAGAGAGATGTAAATTATCAATCGGATTCCTTAAATGAGTAACATTAAGTCAACAGTTTATTTCAGTTTCCAACATAAGTCTCCAATATTTCTGAAGCATATTTTAACGGACTATGTGGTTTTAACTCCTCTCTTTTCAGATACATTCTTATGAAAAGGTTTTTAATGAAGTGAGGCCATTTTTTTTTATTAAAGATAAAATAAAAAAAAAACATTACTTTTTTTTAGTTTGTATCCAATGTTTTATTTATTGTGATAAGAACAGTTTATTTCTTTAACTTTTTCTATTTTCTTTTGTCTATCACTATGAATAGTCTTGGTAGATGGCATGACATTAAATTATAAAAAAACTAACCTTCCTCAATCCTTCCACTTCGATAATAATTGTTGTTGTTGTTGCTGTTGAGTTTTTCATTTTCCATTTGGTTTGTAGCAGGAGACAGAAGTGCAGATCTTGATGGCAGTGGCACATTCACTGTGACAGAAATAAATTTCAAATCTTTATTATCTTCATTCAATACTTTATCTATCTTTACCTGTAATACGTATAAATGTTTTAACCAAAGTGTTAGAGGCACCCATAGGATGTACATTCTGTATTAAGGAAAGTTACTGAATTTTAAACTTTAAAGCACCATTTACTTCATCTTTGTCTCTTTGTTTTATTGTATTTGTCCTTTTTTGTATTTTGTTTCTTTGTTCAAGCCACTAATTGTTGCTTTAGTGTTGAAGTTGAGCTATTAGCAGAAACTTGTATGGTTGCATAAATAGTCTGAAAAAAATAGCTAAAAACTTCAGAGACTAAATCCTAACTTTGAAAAAAATTATAATTATAATTATAATATATATATATATATATTATAATGGCCTCTCTGATCAGGGTCTTTGAAATCGTTCTAACCTTCCCCTCGTTACGGCACACCTGATGTTACATCAAGGGAATGTCCTTAAGCACTAGTCGTGGCAATAACTTACATTCAGTTCTCTACTTTTTAAAGAATGTCAAAAATGTACTTGGCTTTTTTTGTGGATTTTTTTAGGAGTGTAGAACTACAAAATCTATCAAAAATACAAGTATCTACAAAAGATATATAGAAATGATGGTTTGAGACTTTTTTTCTTTGTATCTGTTGCACAACACCATCAGCATGACATAATGAAGTATAATGCTAATTTATTTTAAAGGCAAAACAAGATTAGTACCATCATAATCCTTATCTTTAGCTTTTGCGTCACTGTCTGGCTGGGCGTCTCTTCTCATCCTCCGTTGATCTTGTAGATATTGATAAAAATGTAAATTAGCAATCAGATTCTTTAAAACAGTCAAACTAAGGCAACACATTTTTTTCTCAGGTGAGCTCACCTTGACCAGTCCTTGCACCTTGATAATGATTGTTGTTGTTGTTGTTGTTGACTGAGAAAAAAGAGATTTTGAAAGGTAAGGGTTAGGATTTTATCTGTTTGAAATTTGAATCTGGAATACTATTATGAAATCACCCAATCTTACCTAATGCAACAGGATTCGGTTTTTTTATGACTCTTCCTGGGGGATTCATCAGTTTGCAATCTCCATTCAAATCCTCAGTTGCTGACTTTTTTACACGAACTTGATTACACATCTTAGGAGAAAAAAAAAATATCCCAAAAAAATACCCAAATCTAAATATTTCATTTTTATCTTTCAAAAAAGTCATTCCTTTCTTATTCAACTATCATTTTCATTCCAACAAAACAAACAAATGTTAATGTTATTTTCATGAGAATTTGTAGAAGATTTTAACTGAGAGACACAATAACTCTTATTTAGAGGATATGTTTTTTTTTTTTTGTTTTTTTTTTTTTAAACAAGTTTTCACTGGGGAAGTGCTGTCGCTATGGTTTTGAGCGACATCACAGTTGTAACTCACAATGCTGATGACTTCCTCCTGATAGTAACATCCTTCTGAACAATTTCCAAATGTCCCAATAAATAAAACAAATACAACTCCCCAGGAATAACTCTGGTATCCAGACATTTCTAGTCCTATTTTACTTTTCACAAACTATTTTCCCACCATTTTCCAGCTCTCTAAAAGACTTATTTCCTGTTCTCTGAAGAAGAACTTATACATTTCTGTCTGTCACAGACAGAAACCACAGGCTATGGTTTTACTGTGAAACCACAGGCTATGGTTTTACTGTGAAGATACTGTGCGACAGACTCAAAGCCTTGTGCAAACTATATCTGATTATAAACAGTTTACTTCTTGTTTTGTATAGCTTTGTGCTCAACCTTTTGTAAGTATAATCAGGTTGAGAATAAAACAATTGCCGGCCATATCTAACATCCTTGTAATTAAGGATCTTTATAAATACCATAACATGTTGTTCCTCTTCTGATGTCAAGCTAGACACTGATGCTACCGGTCTCAGGCCTTTAGGTTTTTCATCTTTAAAAGAAATATTGACGTAATAAGACTTTTACAGTGAAAAAGTAATTGTGTAAATCAGTGAGGACATTACGACATTAACAAAGTAATGTTTTCAGATTAATCGTTATTATGAAAAGACAAAGACAAATGTACCTTTAGAATTTTCTTCAACACATTCATCCTTTAAGGTGCATCTGAAAAGTGCTCCATTTTTTGGGGAAGGAACAAAAACTCTAGAATAGGACAAATTAAGACAATTTTACTGAAATACACTGTAAAAAAATTTCATAAAATTTACGGTAAAAAAACGGCAGCTGTGGTTGCCGGAATTCTACCGTAAAAAATATGGTAAGAACATTTTAGGTTTTACAGTTTTAACTTAAATTTACAGTTAAATACAGTAATTTCATTAACTGATATAATGTTAATATACCAACCTATTACGTACTGAAATCTGTTTTGTACCTTTGTAATACACTGATAACCACCAAATGCAGGTGGTGATGAGAAAGTCACATGATGAACCAAAGTCCATCACAAGCAGCTTTTAAATAATAACATATATAGAAGTTGCACAGTATCATTCACACAAGCACTAAACACCATCATGGTGAGACTCATTAAACTGAAATATGCAATAAACATTAATTTAACAACATTAGATGTAACATACAACCCCAATAAACATAACTGATAAGAAAAAAAAAACTAAGAAACATAGTTATTTCAAAGAAAAAACATCAAATTCAAACAAAATTTGAAATGCAGCGCATGGAATTCTGGGAACGTCAGTTTACGTTTTTTCCCTGTAAATTTTACAGAAACTTACCGTTAACCATTTAACAGGTTTTTACTGTAGCATTTTCACAGTTTTTTACCGTTAAAATCACAGTCATTTTTTACAGTGTAGGTCAATAAATATTCTTTATGATGATCTTAAAAAAATTACTTAAAAAAATAAATATATAGCTAGAATTATCAAAAACTCTAATAAATGACCAACCCATCTGTTGATTGAATAATGGTTTGACCAAAGAGTGGATCATCTTTTTTGAAGTGCTTCACAGGAGTTATTTGAATGTTGAACCCGGTCACACTCCATATGACTGTAACATACAAAATAATTCAGACCACATATTTTATTTCATAGGGACAAAGTAATAAGATTAATTATGTTTTAATAATATTGTTTCTGCTTTTGCCCAGACATTTTCAGATTCAAATAAAGAAGAGTTTAAAACATATCATAAATTATAAACATTAACATCAACATTGTAAATAATTACATACCAATCATAAATAGCAGTCCTCTGTACATTTTGTGAATTTGATAAACTCCACGCTTTAAAAAAAACATATCGGCACAGTGGAGCAGAAAGCAGCTTGTTGTGGTCTTCCAAAAAAAAAAAAAAGAACAGCACACAGTCGCTGCTGACTGTTAAACTCCACACACTTCAACACATCACTTTTTCTCTAAAGTGAAGTTAAATTTAACTTTTTGACATTACATGTTGTATGGATTAAACAAGGTCAAAGACCACATTCCTTTAACTTAAATTTCCCTCAGACATATATAATTCATAAAATGCTTATTCGATGTTTTATATATATTGTAAATATATACGTTTTAAATGAAACCTTTACAACTTTTTAATATTTATGTTTTCATAAATTCAGTCTAAGTACAAATATTTAGGCTATTCAGTGCCACTTACCTGACACGTGAACTTGACATAGGCCTACACTTAATTAACTTAACATATAACTTAAAACACTCAAAAACATTGAATATGTCATACAACTTTGTCAGTTTAGTCTACAAAATAACATTTGGCACTTAACTGATGTGTGAACTTGAAAAGATGGTGCTGTTTCTCCGAAGTCACTCAAGCTCGCACGTGTAGAATGATCCCAGTTGTAGCATTTGGACCAATCAGACACACATTTGTTCATCAGATTTAACAAATCAAATTAGTTATTAGATTAAAAACTAACCACAGACCCCTCACCCAACACACATTCTGAGTGCCGGTATGTCTGTGATGACTCCAGGCCCCGCCGGTGCCATGGCAACCTATCTGATAACACTAGTTTTATTGGTCAAAGGAATGCGGGCAGAGCAACATTTCCCTTTAGGAAAGACATAATGCCCATAAAAGTGGACTCTTCTCTATTTAATTCATAGAAAAACCTTTCTTTGAATTAACACCCATATCCTTCAGGTCATTGTGTATATTGTTACTGTTTTTGTATATTGTCTTTTTGTACTATATCCTGTTTTATGCATGCTTATGATAGATCACTAGTTAATATTACCTCACTTATATCATGTTTGATCTCTATCAATTCGTCTTCGGATGATCTAAATGACAGTGTATATTACATGTTGATATCTATGCAACATATTAGTGTTCTAAGAATCTTTAATAGTTATTTAATAGCAACCCCATGCAAATTGCCATGCTCAGAAACAAAGAGTCGTAAAACCTTCCCTCCAAAGAGAATGGAGCCCATTGGCTCTTTGACTCCCCAGAGGTGTGACCTCTATACCAGATAAAGGTCTCATTCACAGGTCCGGCCCTCTCCTCTTCTAAAAAAATCCTCTTCTAAACAATCCTCTTCTAAAAAAATCTCTTCTGCAAAAACTTCTTCTGCAAAAAGCTCTTTTGCTATCTTCTGATTGCTCCGTGAGGGACTCCTAAGAGGATGAGGAAGATGTGAGCTAGAACTTTTCTGGACCATTAAGTTTTTGTGCCAGGCTTTATGGCCTTGTCTTTCCATTCAATCAAAGCTCCTCGGACCTCAGCAGATCTCTTTCTTAACTCTTTTTCCACTCCCTACCTGGAAGAACATTTCTACCTCAGAACATCTTTGGAAGTCATCACTCTTCAACCCGGAAGAACGTGATCGCGAGTCCAAAAACCTTGAAACCATCAAGACTTTTCATCCGAGACTGCATTACGGCACGACAAAAGGAAGTGCAAGTATAGTACATTTAACTAAACGAAACAGAGGTTTAGTATAAGTTATAGACCCCGTTATAAACGGCGCTGATGGTTTTACTCAGGTGGTTAAATGACTTTTTCCATAACTGCATTCTCTGGTTTTCCTGATGGTTTCATCCATCAACTCTCATTAGCCCTTTCCCCATGTATGAGCGATTGTTTGTTTGTTTGTTTGTTTGTTAGACTAGTTTGCATTAGTGTTTAGTTAATAAAACTCTTGTGCACAAATTACATGAGTTTCTGATTCTGCCTTGCATATTAATGTCCCTTTACGATTTTGACCCTTGCTACATGCTCTAATGCATTAATAGGAAGATATTTTCTGTGGCCACGGAAATATCCTTTCTTAGAGTTGATATGATTTTACACTGAATGTTCTCTGGACGAACAGATCAGCAGATGGCAATTTAACTCTGTGACAGTTATTACTGTCAGCCGATATAAATAATTGTAATTAATCATAATTAATTGTAATTATTTATATACAATTCCCTTTTTGAGCTAATTTGCTACACAGTATTGGCTGGATTTGTTTTTATTAGTTTAGTCAACATTGACATTCTGAATGTTGACTGGATTTGAAAATAATCCTTCATTTATTGTTTTTAAAATATATTTGTACAGACTTAATATAATTTGTCTTCTCAACTAAGCCCAAGCAAGAAAATTAGTTCAACTTAGATATTTTTGCCCTTCCAACATTTTGTTAATTGGATTTTTTACAGTGTATGGTTGAACCACTGATGTCATATGGACCATTTTAACAACGTTCTTAATGTTATGCTTCTATGCCTTGATCATGGTTGGACCCTTGCTGTCAATGGAAGGTCAGAAAACTCTTGGATTTCATCAAAAATATCTTAATTTGTTTTCCGAAAGATTGGAATGACATGGGGGTGAGTAATTAATGACAGAATTTTGATATTTGGGTGAACTATCCCTAATTCTTTCATGTAGCTTTAAGTCAGTTTCAGGTTGAGTGAGTAACCAAAGTGGTATCAGAGGTAATGCAACTATTAAAGCAAATGACTTTGAATCTAGCCTGATTTCGTTAGCCCATCTCTTCATTTTACATGCAAAGCATTTACCTGGTGTATTTACTGTATTGGCTTATTTGGTGTATTTCCCAAGTTTCATCCTTACAGGATGGTCATTGCGTTGGGCTTGAAGATTAATCCATAGCTAGTTTCTCTCTTGTAGTGGCTTTTCTGATATTTCTACCAGTAGTGCTGCAATTGGTGTTTTAGCTGCTCCTAAAATGTGTCTTAAAGCCTGCATAAATTTAAAATGTACATTACTTTGTTTTTGTATTTTACATTACTGTTCTTGAAGTGAACAATTAATTCGTTAATCAATGGAAAAAAATAATTAGTAGGCAGTCTTCATTTGGCCTGTTTTGAAGGATGCATCAGATTTATCTTTCGCATCCTTCAATCACTCACAATCCTTTGCACAGATTCCAATTAACAAAAAAATAATTAGCTGAAAATGAATCAACACAGTGCGTGTTCAATTTCATCGTTATTAATACAAAAAAAAATATGTGTGAATGTGTGAAGTCGCATATGCACATCACAGAGCTAGTGCAAGATGAGCATTTGTGGTTAAAAAGTATATAATTAATTAATTAATTTATTTTCAGAAAATGAGAATCATTTCACTAGATAAGACCCTTATTCCTCGGCTGGGATCATGTAGAGCCCTTTGAAGCTGCACTGAAACTGCAGTTTGGACCTTTAACCTGTTGGTCCCCGTTGAAGTCCACTATATGGAGAAAAATCCTTCAATGTTTTCCTCAAAAACCTTAATTTCTTTTCGACTGAAGAAATAAAGACACAAAGCTCTTGGATAACATAGGGATGAGTAAATTATCAGGAAATTTTATTCTGGAAGTGAATTTTTAATGCTGAGCAGGAGCGTTTGATGCTTTGTGCAAATTATGTGAGTAACTTTCGTTACTGTAAACTGTAAACAATCAGTGAAAGGCTTGCTCTAACACACTAATAAGCATTTTTAAAAACTGGGAAGAATTATTCTACTCACCCTTCAACCATTGAATATTTAATCAAAATTTATAGTTGTAAAAGCATTAGCAAATTACTACAACAGCCCATTAATAACCCCAAAAGTTTGATTATTTCCAAAGCAATATTACAGACATGTTAAATATCATTGTAGTAATATATGTGTATATGTTGCCTTGAAATGTTCATTAAAATTAACATTAAGTGATAATATTTCAAAGTGATTTCTGTCATGAGTAATGGTTTTCCACTTCTGTTTGAAGAAGAAATCTTCTCCATCTTCATCCATGATCTGGTGCCGTGATTTTTCCAAATAAGACATGTTTCTGGATCAAAATCTTTTGTTGATACTGGATCAACATTATTGTAAAAAAATATAGACCTAACCCTATCCCTACCTCTAAACCTAACCCTACCCATAATTTATCACTGAAATCAGAGGGAAATGATGGTTGAATAACAAGGGTGTAGAAGCACCTAACTCTGGTTGTAAGGCTAAAATTGACATTTCCTGTAAACTTATCCCTCAATTCTGATCGGTTGATTTGAATGTTGTTCCAGGATCAAAATGGATATTTATCCAGGTACATGTTGCATTTGGTGAAATCACGTTCTGCGCCTTCAGACCTTGACACACATTTCTGAGCAGGAGGTTGAAAATCAGTCCCTGCATGGGAAAGACTTTCAAATTAAACTTAGAACAGGAATTACTTAATTTATTGCAGACAAATATTAAATTATTATGAATAAATCACTTAAGATTTACTACTGTTTCTTGAAATTGTTCGAATTATAATTTGTCTTAATTGCACAGAAACTGAAGCTGAATCACAACTTGAATCAAACTTATATACCTCTTTGGTCCATTAAGGAAAGAATGTCTTCTAATGCGGTATGAATGTAAACAGTGTAAAACTTATTAGGATCTGCTATTTCCCTCATCTCTTGTATTGCTTGAGGATTAGACTGAATGCCGTTACCAACCTAAAGATAACATGATGTTATTGCAAGTGATAAACCATAATAAAATCATTAACTATACAGTAACAATCTATGAGTAATATAGCAGATATCAATGTTTTATTAGGACTGATGAACACAGAAGTATCTTCAAGGACAAGAGTTATTGAATTACAGTAATCTATAGTTGTAGCTCCACAATATGATGTACCTTTAAAATGTGATTTCTTAACCTAAATGCTATTGCAGTAAACAGGACACTTACTCCTGTGGAATAGCGAATGACGCGATACATTTGTAGCATGTTCAAAACATCAGTAAGATTCATTGGGTCTCCCAACATTTATCCGTCAGACAATACAATAATAATTTTTTTTGAGTCCTTTTTTGATCCATTCTCAGGGGTGAAAATATCTGTGCTGTAAACAACCAAGAAAACCAGTTAGACCATGACATTAACATATCACCAACAAAAGTACTACGTCACTCAAACACTTAAGGTGTAAAATGTCTAGTATTTAACATCATAATCTGTAAACTCACAGGACATGATGGATGGCTGAGGCGGTCCTTGCGATACTGAAAATTTGCTGTTTCTTTGACCTTTTGAAAGGCTCTGGCATGATTCTTATCGCAAAGTCACACCGAAGAGAGAGATATGCCTTTTTAATTGTACTTAAAAACAAAAATGGTAATAAATGTGTCTCATTGAAATGCTTTAGTTTATATTTGCATTGAAACATGTATTCCAAACTTTGAACATGTCATTGTAGATGAAGTCTTTGGCTCTCTGAAAGTTGTCATGTTGAATGCTACCAGAGCCGTCCAGCACAAAAGCAATCTCTGTCCCAGCATCTACAAAAGATGCAATACTTGATACTGTTGTGGCTTTGTTTGGAACAATTTTTGTGACGGAGCAAAAATGCACAGTAACTGGCAATATTGTTTTTAAATCTGTTTTAAATCCTGATCAGGTTTTTGGTAGACATTTTAAACAGACTGTGTAGTCACAATTATGAATATGGGACTACTAATATAAACTTGTATTTTATATGTACAATAAGCAGAATAATTGCACATAAAGGGAAAAAAGTGGATAAGTTTAGAAAGCATAAATCTTGCTGTGTCAGAATAACAGTCTGTCAGTCAAGTACAAAACAAGAGGTAGCCCATAGTAATGCGTCCCGCCCCCTATCTCTCTCTCGCTTTGCTTCCTGTCAGTTCTGATCTGCCCTATCTAATAAAAGGTGAAAATGCCAAATTAAAAAATAAAAAGTTAATTCACTCTTTCCTAAGGTTGGGATCAGAAGGTTGATTTCATTCTTACTTAGATTACTTAGATTAATTAGTTAATATTGTTATTTTTAACCACTTCTTTTGCTTCTTTATCTGCAATTGAATTTCCTTGGATACCAATATGTGCAGGCACCCACAAAAATACCACTGTAATCCCCATCATTTGAATTCTGTATAACGTTTGCATTATTTCCATTAAAATGTCTGGTCTACTTTCCAAGTGACTGTATTGTAAAGTAGCCAATGATGAACATGAGTCTGAACAAATAACTGATTTCAAAGGTCTTATCTCTTCAATCCACTGTATTGCTAATAATAGTGCAATCATTTCCCCTGTATAAACAGATAACTCATCTCTGATCCTTTTCTTTACTGATAAATGAAACTCTGGAACAGTAAACGCTACTCCTTGTCTAAATTCTTTGATGCATCTGTGTAGATCTGAACATAGCTGTTGTACTCATTAATATATGTCTGCACATTTTATAAATTACATTCCTTACCCTTGTTTTTCTGTTCTAACCATGTAAAATCTACTGTAGCATCTGAAAGTAACCAAGGTTTTATTACTGTTTTCCTCCTCTCTTTTCCTCCTCTCTTTTTCTCAACAGGGCTTTAAAGTATCTAGTGTTGGATGCTCTTGACTATGGCCTTGTAAATTAGCCCAATAATTCACTGATAACTGTACCCTTCTCATTTCTAATGACATTTCCCCCATTTCAACATTTCAACCTGTAATGCTGTAATTGGTGTAGTTTTTATAGCTTCTGTACATTATCTCAATACTTGATGCTGTATATTATCTAACTTTCTAAGAGACATTTCTGCTGCTGATCCATACACCACCCAATCATAATCTAACACGGATCTAACCAATCCACTATACATGGCCTTTAATGCCATCCTATCTGTCCCCCATTCACTGCCAACTAAACACCTCATTATTTATTATTTTCTTAGTGCATAGATACATACATAGATGCGCTGGGACACAATCATCAGTGATGTTTCCCGAGATCATTGGGTGTTTCGGGTCTTTCAACATCAGACACCCTCCCTCAGGCGACCCAGCTGGGGTTGATCAGGCCCCAACTTGTGTCCCAGCAGTACTAACCCACTCCTCGGACCTTTTAATCCAAATCCACCTCGAGGCTCTTTCTGTGGCTTCTGTGATAGACTTAATAGCTCTCCTCTTTGCAGCTCCTATGATGCCGAGCAGGGTGAAGCTCTTACACAGGGAGCGGGCGGCGAAGCCTCTGCACCCCACACTCTTAAAAATAAAGGTGCTTAAAAGGTTCTTCACAGCGATGCCATAGAAGAACCACTTTTGGTTCCACAAAGAACCATTCAGTCAAAGGTTCTTTAAAGAACCATCTCTTTCTTACCTTTTTATAATCTGAAGAACCTTTTTTCACCACAAAGAACCTTTTGTGAAACAGAAAGGTTCTTCAGATGTTAAAGGTTCTTTATGGAACCATTTAGACAAAAAAGGTTCTTCTATGGCATCGTGAAGCACCTTTATTTTTAAGCGTGCATCTCAATGGGTTCACAGCGAGCCCTCCAACCCCTCCTCCGGCACTCCTCTATGAACTCCTGATACTTAAGCCTCTTGCACTCATTGGCCTCTTCCATGAGGTCCTCCCATGGGACTGTCAGTTCCAGCAAGAGAATGTGCTTAGATGAAGCAGATGTCAGCACCACGTCTGGTCTTAAACAGCCATATCACCCTGCAGCCCAAGACTGGTTGCCCACGGAAGCTAAGCAGGGCTGAGCCTGGTCAGTACCTGGATGGGAGACCTCCTGGGAAAACTAGGTTGCTGTTGGTAGAGGTGTTAGTGAGGCCAGCAGGGTGTGCTCACCCTGTGGTCTGTGTGGGTCCTAATGCCCCAGTATAGTGATGGGGACACTATACTGTCAAAGAGCACCGTCTTTCGGATGAGACATTAAACTGAGGTCCTGACTCTCTGTGGTCATTAAAAATCCCATGACATTCATCGTAAAGAGTAGGTGTGTAATCCCAGTGTCCCAGCCAAATTCCCTCTACTGGCCCTTGTCAATCATGGCCTCCCAAAAATCCCCATCCACTTGATTGGCTCTATCTCTCTCTCTCCTCTCCACCTGTAGCTGGTGTGCGGTGAGCGCACTGGCGCCGTTGTCCTGTGGCTGCCGTCGCATCATCCAGGTGGATGCTGCACACTGGTGGTGGTTGAGGAGAGACCCCCCCCCACATGATTGTAAATCGCTTTGGGTGTATAGCAATACACAATAAAGCACTATATAAATGCCTCATTCATTCATACCAACAAGGGCCAAAGAATGCAGGGCAAGATGCCATGTTGGTATAACCATTCATTTACATTTGTTCACTATATTCTCAATATGCACCGCCCATGTAACTCTTTCATCAAACCATACCCCTAAAAACTTAAAATGTTTCACTCTTTCCAGTTCTTGATTATATAATTTTAGATTTACCTCACTTCCAATTTTTTTCCTTGTAAAAAACATTATCTTTGTTTTGTCAACTGAGAATTTAAAACCCCATTTATATGACCACTGTTCAACTATTGCAATAGCCCCCTGTAATTTTTTAACAATAAAGTCAATATTCCTTCCCCTGCTAACTCCCTCTACCCACATGGCTTTTCTTAAAGGGTTACTCCACCCCAAAATTAAAATTTTGTCATTAATCACTTACCCCCATATTGTTCCAAACCCGTAAAAGCTTTGTTCATATTTGGAACACAATTTAAGATATTTTGTATAAAAACCGGGAGGCTTGTGACTGTCCCATTGACTACCAAGTAATAGACACTGTCAAGGCCCAGAAAAGTATGAAAAGCATCGTCAAAATAGTCCATCTGCCATCATTGGTTCAATCTGACTGTTATGAAGCGACGAGGATACTTTTTGTATGCAAAGAAAATAAAAATAGGAACTTTATTCAACAATTCATCTCCTCTGCATTCAGTGTAGCGCCATTTTGGAGAATATCTGCTGGGCGCAAACTGTGTATGCTGTTCTGTGTCAGCCGCGCCACATGGATACATTTTCTATGCTTTGATTTGAATGAAAACAGCATATCCTTGTGGCACGGCTGACACAGAACAGCATACGCAGTTATGCGTTAGTTCATAGTTATTCTTATGACACGCATTTGTACCTGCCTTTTAAAGCAGGAAACACTGCTGCTGAAAATTCCTTGTTGAATTGCCTTGAGGAGGTGAAATGTTGGATGAACTCAAATTTTTTAATGTTAAATGATAAAAAGACTGAAATTGTACTTTTTGGGGAAAAAAAGCTTATTGTTTACTCTAAAACTAGGGCAGTTTTCATCCTGTGTAAAAAGTCATGCCACTAATTTAGGCATAATTTTTGACTCCATTTCGATCAAATAAACACAGTAGTAAAAAATTGTTTCTTTCAAAGTGAGGATTGCAAAATTTAAGTCAGTTTTATCGAAGAATGATCTTGAAAAAGTTATACATGCTTTTATATTTTCACGCTTGGACTATTGTAATGCGTTATATGCAGGGGTTTATCAGTCATCCCTGTCAAGGTTACAGTTGGTCCAAAATGCTGCGGCCAGACTGCTGACAAATACTAAGAAAAGAGACCATATAACTCCCAATTCTGGCCTCTTTTCAATGGCTTGGCCCCAGAGTACATCAAGGATCTGTAAGTTATTCAATCCTTCTCAAGATCGCTAAGATCTAACTTGCAGATTATGCACAAGGTTCCACGTACACATCTTAAGTGTAGAGGTGATAGAGCATTTTCAGTTGTGGCCCTTAGACTATGGAATGATCTTCCTTTCTCTGTGCGCTCTTCGACCTCTCTGCAGATGTTCAAATCACATCTTAAGACCCATTTGTACTCACAGATGTTTGATGTGTAGTTTTACAGGTATTTACTTATGTATTTTAATTAATTGCTATTATTGTTTTTGATCTTCTTGTACAGCACTTTGGTATACCTTCATGGTTTCTAATGTGCTTTATAAATAAATGATTGATTGATTGATTCATTTATTCATTTCAAAAAGATCCATTTTGATTGCTTCTTTTGTACATGCATAGTTGTTGGTTTTCTGGGAGCCCAAACACGGAAGTTAATCTCAAGAGCGCTTAGAGGAAACTCTGTGGTTAGCTAGTTTCAAAGCTGTCACATGCTTTGTGTAGTCCTGCAAATAAATGAATAAATTAAAAAAAAAAGCACTTGAGAAGGGTAACTTACAGCTTTAACTGTTTGGGAAAGGGGTGTTTGAGACTGTTGTGACCATTCCAAGCACTATTGGATCAGATAAATTTGCATGTCTTTGTTTGTCTTTTGTATACACTCTTAAAAATAAAGGTGCTTCACGGTTCCATAGAAGAACCATTTTGTCTAAATGGTTCCATAAAGAACCTTTAACATCTGAAGAACCTTTTTGTTTCACAAAAGGTTCTTTGTGGCGAAAGAAGGTTCTTCAGATTATAAAAAGGTAAGAAAGAGATGGTTCTTTAAAGAACCTTTGACTGAATGGTTCTTTATAGAACCAAAAATGGTTCTTCTATGGCATCGCTGTAAAGCATTTCTTCTGTGGAACATCTTTTGTGCTGTGAAACAAAGTCATACAGGTTTGGAACAATATGAGGGTGAATGCAATATTAACAGATAACCATACTTCTTTTAAAGGCTAAAGAGTTGGGTGTAGAAATCACACCTAGATTGCCATATGAAGAGCAATGTGTGTGTGTGTGTGTGTGTGTGTGTGTGGCCACTTTTACAGGAAATAGCAAGTGACTATTTGACTTCAAAGTGTTCTTTGATTTAGTCTTCCATTAGTTCTTGATGATTGACACTGACATTCTTGCTTGACAAATATGGTGTACATTTCACAGTTTTGGATATTTTTTGGTGCACTGTTGTCTTTAAATGGTAAGTTATAGATAGAAACTAGTCTTGTGTCTTAATGTGAGAGACGAAGTGTTGGATCAGTAACATTTTGATGTTGTTCTTCTGTTTAGCTCTGGACCGCTGGAATACAAGATGTACAAATGTCACAGTCAAAGCCTCTTTGAAATCTGAAGTTCTTCTCCCATGTTACTTTAAGATAGACCATTACAATGAAACTGAGACAATAAATTGGAGCCACTATTCCAGTCTTGTCACGATCCTGATTAATGGCAGAATCTTCTTTGATAGTCCTACTGAAGGACGAGTGAGCTCTTTCCCTAATCTGGCCAGAAGAGGAAACTTCTCCATTCTCATCCATGATCTGCAGTTTTCAGACATCGGCACATACACATGTGAGCTGAACAGTGAATGCTGGAGGGTGAAGATCATGCAACTGCCAGAAAGTAAGATTAGTCCTTTTTCAGAAACGGAAGAACTGAACTCCAATCACAACTCCTGGTTATTCTTTTTTTGCTGGAGTTGGAGTGTTTATTCTTCTTTTTATTATATTTAGTCGCACTGGTAAGCATTACTTTTCATTAATTATCCACAGTAAAATCCATGAACCAGTATTAGCCAAATAATAAATGGTAACACTTTACAATAAGGTGTCATTTATTAACATTAGTTAATGTATTAACTAACATGAACAAACAATGAACAATGCATTTATTACACTATTTATTAATCTTAGTTAATGAAAATACAGTTGTTCATTGTTTGTTTGTTAGTTCACAGTGCATTAACTAATGTTAACAAACACAACTTGTGATTTATATAATGCATTAGTAAATGCTGAAATGAACATTAACTAAGATTAATAAATGCTGTAGAAGTATTGTTCATTCTTAGTTCATGTTTACTAATGTTGTTAATTAATGTTAACTAATGAACCTTATTGTAAAGTGTTACCTAATAAATACTCCTGTTTATTTATTTAAACAATATTCAGGCTTACAAAACCGTTTGCAGTCCTCGACAGAAAAATGCATGAGATCATCCAAGTCAAGCTCTACTAATGAAGAACACCATGAAGGTAAGTTCAGTAAAACATAATTGTTCAATATTTTAAGATTCATTTTTTTTTTAAATTCTGAATAAAGAATAAACAGGTTTATTATTGGCATTTAATGGCAGTTGATGTATTTATGTATTTATATTTACATGCAGTAATTACAAAACCCAAGTAAATGCATATTTAAATTAATTGGATTGCTGCTGATTGTTTGAAAGCGACGAAATTCCTGCTATAGGTTATTTATATTATGTGATATCAATATATATATATTATATTTAGTTTCTAAAAGTTTTTTCCTTTTTTTCCTTTTTTAATAGTGAACAGATCTTAAAAGAACCCTTTTTTTCAATGTGAAGAACGTTTTAAAAATCTACAGAAATATTTTCCACAAAGGTGGAAATGACATTGGATGTTAAAGGTTCTTCATGGAGCCAGAGATGCCAATAAACAAACAAAAAAATAAAATAAAATAATAATAATAATAAAAAATATATATTTTTAGTGTAATATGTGATATCAATTAATATAATATTGTGCTACACATATTTTGCTTTTCAAGAACATGGTTCTTCAAGTCAAACTTCTAATATCCAGCGAGGTAATTCACCATTTCTGTTTCCTTTATACATTATGCACACATTATTAAATAAGATATATGTTTTAGTTTGACAATAAATTAAAAGCTCAAATAATAAAATTAGCAAACTAATGTGTTTTGTTTTTAACAGCATTCAAAACTCCAGATCTAAATGACTCTACGACATCTACGGTAAACTATGGTAAGACACAGTATGTTTTTAATTATAAGGTTTAGAATAGTATAATAACAAAAGAATAACAAAATATCTGCTTGATATGTTTCAGTCTTTCAGGCATAATTGTTCAGTTGAGAAGGTGCTGGCAAGAGGTGAAAATAAAAATCACGGTTTCCTATTTCAGATTACAAATCTGTTACTTCAGTAAAGGCTTGTCTTTTTTTTTTCTTTACTCAATCATATGCTATCTGTTTTGAAATGTTTATGGTATTATCATTTATTGAGTTTTAGTGTTTACAGTTTTTTTTCAACAGCTTACACACATTTTCAAAACTTGAATGCAAAATGCAAAATGCCTCATATCTCTTGCAAAATGAAGCACTGCATTCAAAATATCACAAACACATCTCAAAAGCAAACATTTGCAAACACCTTTGCCATAATATTAATTCCTGTTAGATTTTTGTGTATTACATAGAGAATTGTGTGTTGTGTTTTGCAAAAAGTGTTTTATGAAAATGAAAACTGAGTCAAAGGCCGAAAATTAGCGTATGGTTTTGCAGATTTGGTGTGTGGTTCTGGTGTTCGAGTGTCAGGTTTCAGAAATTGTGTGACAAGTAAAGATTTTGTGTGTAAGCGGTTGAAAAAAAAAAACCTATAAAATTGGTTTATTCTCAGATTACTGAATACTTTTGTGAACCACATATGTAAATTTAAGTACAAATTTTCATTGTTGTCAACTTTTCTTTATTGTTATTTGTAAAATGTTGTGCACAAATAATTTGAATATAAATAAACAAAAAGACCCATATGTTGAACAATATTTACTGCATCTATATCTTAGTCATTCTTGTACCATTTCTGAAAAAAGGTAATATTTTTATTCCTTAGGCTATTTGAGAGTCGATGGAAGCTGTGAAATAATCCATTTTGTACTGATGTCATGGCATAGCCTAATTGTTTTTTTTTCTTTTTCTTTCTTTCTTTCTTTCTTTCTTTCTTTCTTTCTTTCTTTCTTTCTTTCTTTCTTTCTCTTTTGTTCATTATCTGCCTTGCTTCAGTAGACAGGTACAATATGGAAATTAGAGTAAAGTAAAACAAGCTTGGAAAAAAAGCAAGCGGAAAATAAGAGTAACCTTGTTCATACCGGCTAGGGTCAGAAGAATCTTGCCATTGACTATTCTGTCCAGTAGGTGACGCTACAGTAAACGTAAATATTTATTTCATAATGTGTACATGTAATATTTTATAATATTATTATGAAATAGTTTAATAATTTCTAATATTAATGTCTAAATTTAAAATATTTTAGTTTACCCAACATATGTTGCTAGACCTTTAAAAACAAATGTAACCTTTATTACCATTAAATGATGTGTGTGTGTGTGTATGTGTGTGTGTGTGTGTGTGTGTGTGTGTGTGTGTGTGTACAAAGGTGTACTTTTTAAAAAGGTACCGCCCCAGTATCAGCTTTTGTATCTTTTTTTTTTTTTTTTTTTTTTTTTTCTGAGAGTGATCTTGTAGTGTTACTTTAAAGGGGACCTATTATGCAAAAATCACTTTTATAAGGTGTTTGAACACAGTTGTGTGGCTGCAGTGTGTGAAAACAACCAGCCTATAATATTAAAAGTTATCGTTGAGAAAACCTAATTCTAAGATAACAGCTTATTTTACGATGATCAGTGAATTATGTGCACCAAACAATCACTAAGCTAAGAAGAATTAAAAATCTATCCTAGGGGTGTGCAATATAGACAAAAAAAATGATATCTCGATATTTTCTTGGATTTTAACGATAATCAGACATTTTACTGTGTGTGTTGCGCTGCAGGACTGCAGTGGACCGCTGACTCCTAAAGTTTTTGATATTCTTCATATTCTGCGTGCAGGTTAGTTCACAGCAGTGATGGAAATTAATATTATCCAACAAGTTTAAAGTGACACATTGTTTAATGCAAGACACGAATGCATTTAACCTGCAGTTACAAATGCATAAATGTTTTGATATTTTAATCCTAAAACATTGAATACTGAAATTTGAAATTATTTTATATATATATATATATATATATATATATATATATATATATATATATATATATATATATATATATATACTTTAAATGTGAAATTAAAACCACCAATAGGTGACAGCAAGTCACTGTTATTAAGTGAGTCATTGCAATTTGAACCGAATCATTTAACGGTTGATTCATTCAGGAACAAAACACCGAAATGTTGCTCAGAGACACAAAACACTGCTGTGGCTGTGTTTGGAACCTTTTTTTGTTTTTTTTTGTTTTTTTGGTGAAATAGAGCAAAAATAGGCAATATGGTGTCTAAAACGTAAGTCTATTAATATTAACTTCTCGTTTGTTGAACTGTTGCATACAATCAATATCACATTTGTGATTTTTGCGAAAAAATGGCAGTCTTCGTGTGATATTGATTAACTATATGAAATTATATAAATATACACATTTTCTGCCCCCATCTTGACTTTTTGGAGCATTCTGCATTTTATTAGACTGAATCATGCAGTGAAAGAATGCACTCTAAATGAGCACAGTCACTCTAACTAGTGTTTAAGCACTCATAACTCCTCGTATAATCTGTATGATAAATTAATCTCTTACTTTTAGCGTAGGTACGTCTGCATTTTTATTGCTTATGATGAGGGAATTGGCAAGTTTCAGTCTGAACAAAATTCAGCGATGACTAATCTGACCGCCTCTGATTGGCCATTGCATTCATAAGCTCAACAGAATGGTGTGTGATTGGTTATGATGAGCAACGCTGTACAAACCCGTAACAATAAAATACAATGTAAAATGAGCAGGTCTAAATTTAATACAGCCATCGAATCTTTTCATTTAATTTTCATTTTCACTAGTTTCATGTTTCAAGAATTATAGTTTTATTGAAAAACCAGGGGACCCCCCAAGTATATTTTTTTGGGGTGTTATAGGGGGTCCCTTAATGCTTATAGGAGGACCTTCAAGTGCTACCAGAATGATCTTAAATAGGAACGTGGTAGTTAAAAGTTGCATATGAAAGCATGATCGCTTGAAGTTGTCCAGCTCATGATCAGAAGTGGGACTTATAAAGTTTGTGATAGCATGAGACCAGCTATGTTGTTATTTTTATCCCACCGTGCTCCCCATCTGTGTAATTCATAGTGAATTTATTATGCACTGTATAATCAGATGACAGACTTTGAAACAAAGCATGTTTTCTGTAAAGATAACAGGCTTGTTCTAATAGTGGAATATTTGTTTGCAAAGGCTAGTACTGCTAATGGAGCTTGAGCTCTTGAAGCTCCGCCCTCTTCTCCGGGAGCAACATTTCATTTGCATTTAAAGCAACATACTCAAATTCAGCGTGTTTGGGCTCATACCCTAAAAATGGCGATTTTAACAAGCTCTAAAAATGTATCTGTGGGGTATTCTGAGCTAAAACTTCACATATACGCTCTGGGGATATCAGAGACTTATTTTACATCTTGTAAAAAGGGGCATAATAGGTCCCCTTTAAGGCCATTTATGGAAAACACTGTGGTTTGCTATTCTCAGCATTTAGAGATGCTAATTTTGTGGTTGTTGCAAGCGGATCTTAAAATAAACTATGCAGTAAGCAAAGGTATAGGCTACATACAGCCTCAGAAGAGGGGAAAACCTGCTGCTTTGGCCAGAACATAATCTTTATTTCAGTCAAATAAATTTGCATCTTTGACACAATAATAAACACAATTGTTTATCATCAAGAAATTGATTTTCAGTGTATATAGTAACCTACATTTTGGCAATAACTTTGCAAAATATGCAAATTAAGGCAGATATTGCAAAGCAGGTATCCAATAACATATCAGTTCTGTCATAAGATGAAACTGTATGACATCAGTTGCCTAATTAAATGCTTTCTAAGTGAGTTTGACAGGAGTAATTTTTTGCATACTGTACTCACTATATAGTTTTATCACAGTCGGATGCATATAATTATCTGAGGTGATCTCACTTTGACTTTGCTACAGGATGTGGTAAAAATGGAAACTTGTTGCTTGAACTGAGGTAAGTAGCCCAGCGTTTGACTCTACAACCTCAAAACACTATAATGCAAAAGTAAATCTACCAACCCTCAGCCTTTAATGTTATCAAATGCATTACAAAGCACATTTTTTACAGTTTGGCCACAGCTGCATCACTAATGGCTGTAAAAAATCATATGTAGCCTAAGTGAAATCGCAGCCCCAGACCACCACATGTAAGAAGCTGTGCGTGTGTGTTTACAGGAAATAACATGTGAAGGACAGCAGCCTACACACTCTCTGTCTTGGTCTTGCAACTTTGACGCCTTGGATGTCATGCATCATGTACATTTCACATCTTTGGATATTTTTTGGTGCTTTGGTGTCTTTAAACGGTAGGTATAAAATACCAGTATTTATTGTCAGTTATAATGTGGTTTATATGACATGGGGGTAAAATAAATGTTGATAATTTTGACTATATTATGATTTACAATAGTATTCATAAAAGAATTCAAAAGAATAATGTAATATTGTCTCCATGTTAGCAGTTCAATTTTTATTGTACATTGTTATGTTTAAAGTTAACGAATCAGACATTTCTTTACATTATGTATGTTATGTTTGATAGCAAATGAATCTTAAACGATTAAAATGTGTGAAATCATACTGAATCATTTATATTTTAATGCCTCTTCATTTTAGTTGTGGACCTCCGGAATACATGTACAGAGGTCACCGCGAATGCTTCTCTGAAATCTGAAGTATTTCTCCCATGCAACTTTAATATAACAAGCCGCTACAATGAAACAGTGACAGTGAATTGGACCAAAGACTTTGACACATCCAGTTTTGTAAAGATCATGATTAATGGCAGAATCTTCTTTGACAGTCATAGTGATGGACGAGTGAATGTTTTTCCGCTTCTATCTAAACATGGAAACTTCTCCATCCTCATCCATGATCTGCAGTCTTCAGACATTGGCACATACACATGTGAGCTGAACAGTGAATGCTGGAGGGTGAAGATCAATGAACGTCCGTACAGTAAGATCAGGGGTCTTATTGTCACAAGTGCTATATATAAGCGCACTAGCATACATTCAGGCAAATGTTAATGTAAATGTACATTTACATTTATGCATTTAGCAGACGCTTTTATCCAAAGCGACTTACATTCAGGCTATACATTTTTTTATCAGTATGTGTGCTCCCGGGGAATTGAACCACGCAATGCTCTACCACTGAGCCACAGGAACACATATGTATACATATGTAAATATATAAATGTATACAATATATTTAACAAATCAATGGTTTAATTATTCTGTTACCTTTTACATTCTCGCAGATTCATGACTTTTGTATTTAACAGTTATTATTATTTCGCATATGCAGTTTAAAAGCATGTTCCAGTGTGACAACTTAACCTATGTAGTGTGACAACCAACATGCCAGACAATAACTTTGGAGATGTTCAAAAGCATTTTTGTATTTAGTATTTAAGCGCATGTGCAGAAATTAGTATACAAGTCTACAATAACATTTGTATAAAGATACATGTACATTTTGCAGATACCATGGTTATTGATCAAAACTGTATGATTTTGAAACGGTTACATTATAACTGTATTTTTTTCTTTTCTTTGTAGGAATCAATGAGTTCAACCCCTGGTTCTACTTTGCAGCTGGAGCTGGATTGTTTATTCTCCTTTTTATTGCATTCAGCCTGTTATCAAAATTCTGTAGTGAGCATTGTTTCCTTACATTTTTAGATAGTGTAATTTAAATAGTGTTTTTATATTTATTATGTAAAATAAATAAAAATAATAATTAATGTATTTACTCAAATAAATGTTTTAAATAAATCTTCTCTTGGACAGGAAAGTGTGTAAATACATCATCCAAATCAGATCCAGTTAATGGCGTACAGAGTGAAGGTGAGGAGTATAACACACTTGACCAGTGCTTGATGTTCAGTGACATTCTGTGGAGTTTCTTGACCTCTATGAAAATCATATGACCTTTAGGTAGTAATTTCCCTGAAGAAACACAGAATACAGAAAGCAGTGGACATAGAAACAAGAGGGGTAAGAAACATGCTTTACTTACCAGCATATGGTCTTGAAAAACAGACAAACACACTTAAAAATCAATGCATAAAATAAATAAATAAATAAATAAATAAATAATAATAATAATAATAATAAAAATAAATAAATAAAAAAATAAACACCACACCGACACAGAAGCTAGGATAGGTGTCGTATATGTTGGGTATGTGTCATTATTACATTATTATTATTACTATTGTTACTATTTTTATTAATTTTATTATTATTGATATTACTGTTGCCGTCATCAAAGGATATTATTGTTATCATCACCATCTTTATTATTGTTATTATTATTATTGTTATTTATTATTATTATTACGCATGCTAATACTACTTAAATACTACTACTATTATTCAGATTGTCATTGCTGTTTATTTTCATTGCTGTTATTATCATTGCTGTTCTATTGCTGTTTTTGTGTTTTGTGTTCACCGTATGTTGTATGTTTTGCACTCTTACTAAAAAAAAAAAAAAAAAAAATCAATGCATGCCATTGCACTACATACTAAATATTAAACCAAGGATGCTTGGAACATTTGAGAGAGAAAAAAGTGAGATGTGCATATTGTTTTTTTTTTTTTTTTTTTTTTTTTTTAAATAATTGCATTTATTTGATACAGTAAAAATAGTAATATTGTGAATTATTAAGAATTATAAATATTCTTACTTATATTATAAGTGTTTTCTATTTTAAAATGTAATTTATTCCTATGATAACAAAGCTGAATTTTCATTAGCCATTATTCCAGTATTCAGTGTCAGTGTAAGATTAAAAAATAACAAAAAGAAAGAAATGACTAGTTTTATTTGCATAAAATTGATCAAAAGTGACAATAAAGAATAATGTTATATAAGTTTTTTTTAATTATTATTATTTATTTCAAATAAATGCTGAACTACGTTTTTCAATTACATTTATTCATTTAGCAGATGCTTTTATCCAAAGCAACTTCCAAATGAGGAATACAACAAGAAATTCATCATAGAGAGGCAAAATAAACACAAGAAGTGTTTGTAATACAAAGTTTCAGACATCGTTTAGAATAGGGTTGAATCATATCCAGGAGCGGACTGGGACAAAATTTCAGGCCGGGAAATCTCACACTCATCCAGGCCATCCCATACATCCACAACAATTTTTAAAAAAAAAAAAAAGTTTAAATCCCTAGGCTGGGACCACGCAAAATAATTAAATGTTATCTCTTGAACTTCCATTTCCCTTTTTAGTCTCTTCATTTTCCCTGACATCTCTCTGTCCCTCATATGATTACTTTTTTAACTAATTTTCTTTTACCTGTCACTTTTTCATCAACACATCTCCGCCTTGTTGCAAAACAACCACCTCATTGTACTTTGTTTGCACATAGTATACATTTATTTTAGAAAAATTTAAGGATTACATTAGTACCATGTGTTATTGTTTTATCTTGCCTAAATGTCAAAATTAGTACATTTAATAGCTACACCTTGAATATATCTTTACAGAAAAATCTTAACACTGAACATGTTTTTGCATTATCATGGGTCATGTTTTGTCCTAAGTAAAATTAACCATGGTATTATTAGGCCTATGGTAAAAGTATAGTAACTATGTTTTTTTGGCGGGTTGATTAATTTGTATAACCAGAGTTTTACTACAAATACCATGGTGAAACATAGTGTAGCAAACCCATTGTTAATTTGTGGTTACACTCTTAAAAATAAAGGTGCTTAAAAGGTTCTTCACAGCGATGCCATAGAAGAACCATTTTTGGTTCCACAAAGAACCATTCAGTCAAAGGTTCTTTAAAGAACCATCTCTTTCTTATCTGAAGAACCTTCTTTAGCCACAAAGAACCTTTTGTGAAACAGAAAGGTTCTTCAGATGTTAAATATTCTTTATGGAAGAAAGTAGACAAAAAGGTTCTTCTGGTTTCGTGAATGAAGCACCTTTATTTTTAAGAGTGTAATTTAACTAGTAACCATGGTTTTTGGTTTTATTTTTAGTAAAACCAGGTTAATTTTCGTAAGGGTTGTGTCGTCTGCCTTAGCTCCCTCTAAACCTGTTATAAAACGATGTGAATATTTGTCTGCTATTACTCTTTACAATAGTAGCTAATTATGTCCTTTTGGTCAGTAATTGACTGCTACTGTTAACATTTAGCAGTTTAATGTCTAACTAAGTAAATAAAGCCAAAACTACAATAGTCTATTTACAGATGTAACTGACCTGCACCTGAAGTCCTGAACAGGACGGTTTTGTGTCTCTGCTCCACCTGGGCACTTCCACTCCGTTCTCCAGTCTCGCATCCGGAGCGCGCGTGAGGCAAATCACGTTGCCAGTCAAGACTAACCGATTCATGATTTATTAGAGTTTTATTATTGAATTGCAAATTCGGAAATAATCACTTTAGTACATACACCATTATTACTGGTTTCATATGCACTACGCGTTCCATTTTGGAATTTCAACAGACCAAATTTTTTCTGGTCAAAGAATATATGATGTTATGATATGATATTATTGATTAGATTACCTCAGAATAAACATTTTGTTTGTCTGTTGATCTTATTTCTGAAGGTGTGAGGAGGGGCCCCTCAACTATTTATGGTATGAATGATGTATTTTAACTGTTTTCACTGTGTGAACATTGGACCAAATTAGTTTTAATATATATATATATATATTTTTGCATGATTTTGGGTAAAATTACAAATGTTTTTTTTTTTTGTTTTGTTTTTTCTGTCCAGAAAATGACATACATGCTCCAAATCAAAGTTCTGCTATGCAGCAGGAGCAACATCCTCAGAGAGGTGAATCTTCATTTTTGGTTCTTGATTTATTGTGTTACTTTACAAGATAAATGATGCAAATCTAATTTTGAAAAAAAAAAAAAAAATCAGTTTTCAGAGCTGTTCCTGAGCCAACTACAAGTCATCCTTCAGATGTAAAACCATATTATGGTAAGGCAATATTTGTGCTTGGAAAACAGATTTGCTGTATTTTATATAACTGAAATAACCTAAAAATTTGTTTGAAATATTTCAGCCAACCAAGCAGAGCTCTCCATTCCAGCAAACGCTGGCAAAAAACGGAAAAAACAAAAACGTAATTACTTTTCATTGTTCTTAAATGTAATTTATTTTGTATATTAATGAAGTTTATTACATGTCACTTTTTCAGAACAATTATCACAGCCAAAAAAACTTGTTTTCTTTCATTTCTCTGGCAGATTATCAGTTTAAAAATCCAATATACAGTGACTGAAGTGATCAGAAGTCAAGGACAGAATCCAGTTCCACAGAATCCAGAATACACATTTCAGACTTCATAACACAATTTTTCATTATAAACAGTTCAATATCTCAATAAATGCTGATGTTTAACATGGTTAATGGAAATCACATTCATTTCATTAAAATAAAATTTCGTCGCTGTCGGGCGGAAACCTCCTATGTCCAAATTTTGTCAATTTCATATTTTTCACAAATTGATGCTATTGGTCAGTCACCACGTGGGTCTGTTATTATTACAAATTATTAACCAATCTAAAGTGTTGAAAATAGCTTGAGCGCAAATCTCTTAACTCCATTGGACACTTAAACTGTCTGAGAATCTGTCGGAAAATTCCTGTTTATTTTTATATATCTGTCAATCAGAGACTGTTATGGGTTGAGTGTGTTTTGCTCGACTGACTGATATTCATCAGTCTGTTCAGAAACCATAGGATCTCAAGCATATATGGTTCTTTCAGTGAATAGATCGACGGGAAGGAAAGAAAATAAACCAAACAATATTTTAAACTTTTTTTTTCCATCAATAATCAAAGTTAGTGTGTCGATTTAATAAAAAATCCATATATTATATAGTTTAGAGAATATTACATAATTCATCAGTGCCCGTTTGTCATGTATAATACACCAACCAATCATGATCTGACACATTTCATTGGACAAGACATTTTCCGTTCTTATTCATAAATCGGTTGAAAATTACATGGGGCAGATTTGTAGAGCGATCTGGATCTGCGGTTTGTCTCATTTTATAAATCAAATTGCATCGCTGAGAAAATGGATGCTAAATGACTACGAAAGCACGGCACAAAACCGTGCAGAGCCAAAAGTCGCAATAATAGAAATCAGTATTCAGTTCACTTACATTTATGTATGAAGCACCGTTTACTATTTCATGAAACTATCATAATTAATGAAGTCCAAGTGTCACCTACAGGCTTATTATGTGAAGTGTAGGCTGGCGAAATGGTGACATGAAAGGATTTTATTATATTACCATTTTTGATAATTATGCAGCATTATGAAAGTGTCTTATGCTCATCAAACCTGCATTTATTTTATCAAAAATACAGAAAAAACTGTAATAATGTGAAATATTATTACAATTTAAAAGAATGTTTATCTATTTTAATATACTTTAAAATATCATTTATTTCTGTGATCAAAGCTGAATTTTCAGCATCATTACTCCAGTCTTCAGTGCATGATCCTTCAGATATAATATGCTGATTTATTATCAATATTGGAAACAGTTGTGCTGCTTATTTATTTATTTATTTTATTATTTATTTATTTATTTATTTTTGGAACCTTTTTTGGGGTTCATTGATAAATAAAAATAAATAAATAAAAAGAACAGCATTTATTCAAAACCTCAAGCTTTTCAATGTATATTGTTACAAAATATATATTTTAAATAAATGCTGTGCTTTTTAAACTTTTTATTAATCAAAGAATCCTGAAAAAAAGTATCACAGGTTTCCAATATTGATAATAAATCAGAATTGCATAAAATGTATTTTAAAGTATATTAAAAATTTGATCAAATAAATGCAGGGTTGATGACCATAAATGACTTCTTACAAAAATATAAAATAGTAATGTATCCAAACTTTTGACCTATATATATATATATATATATATATATATATATATATATATATATATATATATATATATATATATATATATATATATATAATTTTTTTTTTTTTTTTTTTTTTACATTGCCCCTATTTTACATTTGAGCCCCTGCCCCTGAGGAACTCTCTGCTCGTCCCTGCTCCTCAAGATTGAAAGTCTCAACGAATCCTCGTGGAGCAACACGTCCTCTGAGGTAATAGAGTTTAGGAAGATGTATGTAACCACAATCATTAGCTTTGATTAGCTCTTAAAGCCTTGTCTCTTGATGAACACTGCTGTCAGCAGAGACGTCTGTGTCTGTACCATTCATCTCCCTGCTCCCAGGTCATAAATCTCGTATCTCCGATTAAACATGATTTTGGGGAAATGTTGTGTTAATGTTGGTACACAACAGTATATGATAGCAATATAAGTTATAATACCAACTTTAACGATACAATGTTTAATAACTCAAAAAATATGCAGTTTTTTTAATTTCCTGAAAAATAATGGTTTTGGAGATGAGAGGATTCTGTCCGACAGCGACGAGATGTTAATTAACATACACAAATCACTGAATGAAAAACTAATGCTTCAGAATTATTATTATCCTTATAGAATATTCAGTTTGTCACAAACTGACCTTTAAATTTTTAAAATTTTGTGAAATGTCTGAAATTATAGTTTGCAGAAATTAGCAAATACATTATTGGATATTTTGATCTGGTTTTCCGAACATAAAATTCTCTCTTTTAAATCAAAATTCTTGTAAATCTTCTTTATTGTATTTATTTAGAAAATACATAATATGATGTACATGCACATTTTTAACTGACTGCTGCTAGTTTTCACAGCGGTGTAATCTCATCCTGTGCTGCAGGTGGCGCTAATGTGAGCTGTGAGTAAAAAGAGATGCGTTCAAATGCAAATGTAAACCATCTGACAACTTGTAAACAAGATGAAACAAGGTCTTCTGCGCCAAAAATAACGTGTGATTATGACTTATTAATATTCTGCTGATCTTTTAGTAATCGCAAGAGGTGAAATATAAAGTTAAGTAACGTTAGGAAGTGGATAAACGGCACATGAACGGTGTAGCAGTCGATTCTGTTCCCCTCGGAATGTCTGTTTCCCTTTACGCAACCATACTACAATTCTTGCGTAGTTGCCTAGTTACCATACGTACGATCAGAACTAGCGTGCGCAAGAAGCGCAACTGGATGTACAGCAAGGCACGTGGTTCAAAATACGGTCTTTAATCCGAAACTTGTATGATATGTCTCAATTTTTTGTAGCCTGTTTACCCATTTATCAATGTCCACCCCCATTCTGGGCCAGTTGAGTCTAGCTGAAATGGCAAGCTTGTTTTTTTTTTTTGGTTCCACAATGTTCTAATTCTAAAATAAACATTGGCTGGCCTCTTTTTGTCCAGCAATCACTTTTCTTCTTAACTTTACATTGTTTTTTGAGGAGATGTGATAAAGTTTGCCATCTATTGAAATAGCTTTATTGTTAAAATCTAAATAAATAACCTGCAATGAGGTTCTAAAGGCCCAATTGAAGGAATAGGCCCATTTAAACTGAAATAGTAAAACAGGTGATTGTCAATGTGCTAGCTGCTTCAAGTCAGTTAAGTATAGTTCCTTGAAAAGCATTGACTTTTTGTTAGTATCAAGTCTTGGTGTATCACTATACCTCACTTCACTATGAGAAAACTTGTCTGTGTAGAGGAGTTATCACTTAAAGTAGTTTGCTTGCCATCAACTTGGAAACTGGAGGAACATCTGCAAATTAAATATTTCTGCTCTTTTTTTGATGACAAATGGATACACCTCGAGTTCTGTAATTTAGAATTTCCTCATATAGCTTTGGATCCATTGCTTTCATATGCCAACAAAAACAGTCATTCATTTGTGCTCATCTCGCTAATTTATAACTGAGCTATTTTGAAAGATTGATCGATTGATTTATCTGGTGCACTTCTTTGATTGTATGCCAATTACAACATTATTTTCCAAACTTGCATCTTGTATGCAAGACTTTCTTGTGAAAACAATAACGTTTGGATAAGTGTTCAGATTAAATATATTCCACTGTATCAGTAATAATAAATCAGCACTGACAGATTACACTAATTTGCATAGGCAAAATTAAACTGCGAAAACTCGGACATAAGACAAAAACAAAGAAACAATTGCAAGATGAATAAAAAATAAAAATCACAGAACATTAACTGGAGTGTGAGAATCATTTTACTATGCTGCAGTGTAGCAAGACATTTGTTCCTTTTGCTTTCCGTACATCCCGTTATGTTTTGGTGTATTTGGATGCGGAATCGACTGCTACACCGGCCACAGACATGTCAAAATCAGAGAAGAGCAGAGAAACAGAAAAGTATGAATCAAGAATGCTGCCTATTTATCAGCACAAAGACAAACTCATCCAGGCTGTGAAGGATCGTAACGGGTGAAACCGGCAGCGGAAAGACCACTCAGCTGCCCCAGTACTTGTATAAAGCAGGTTTGTAAGTACATGACCATTTAACTGGAATTGAAAGGCATGTGTGTTGGATCTATTCCTCTTCTTCAGCAAGTCTGTGTTTTTTCTTCTTCTTCAGGTCTTTGCAGGAGTGGCAGGATTGGTGTAGCCCAGAGGTTGTCCCATGAGATGGGGGTCAGGCTGGGTGAGGAGGTGGGATACCAAGTGCGCTTCGATGACTGCTCTACAAAGGTACGAGATTACACTCATATTTAACACTTCAACATTTGTATCTCAGAAACAAAAGTACAAAAGCTTTAACTGGGGCAGTACCTTTTTAAAATTTACGCTTTTTTACATTTTTTACCCTTAAAGTGTGTCTATTCGTACCTTAAAGATACATATTAGTACCTAAATGTTATATATTAGTACTTTTCGAAAAGGTACCACCCCAGTGACAGCTTTTTTACATTTTTTTAAAGTTTTGGAATATTCTATGTAGAATATTCTTTCAATAATATACACTACCATTCAGAAGTCTGAGGTTAGTACAATTTGTTCTTGAAAGAAATTAATACTTTGATTCAGCAAGGATGCATAAAATGGGTTAAAATTTATGTTTATAACATTACAGTTTTTAATTTTTTTTTTTTTTTTTTAAATCTTTTGAACTTTATGTACATCAATGGTCCGGAAAAAATATCATGCTTTCATCAAAATGTTAAGCAGAAAAACATTTATATAACAGTAATAAGAAATGTTTCTTGAGCAGCAAATAAGCATATTAGAATTCAGAATATCAAATTTCTGAAGGATCATGTGACACTGTTAATATTGGAGTAATGCAAAGACTATAGAATGGCTGCTGAAAATTCAGCTTAGCTTTCACAGGAATAAATTACATTTAGTTATTAGTTATATTGTTCATAATATTAATGCTTTACAGTATTTTTTAGCCTTTTTGAGTGCAAGAGATTTATTTAAATAATATTAAAAAGAATTTTACTAAACCCAAAGTAAACATTTGAACGGAAGTGTACATTGTAAATTTCATTATCATATTTCATGTTGGACCATATATTGTCGTTATTGACACTAAAGTCTGGATAATTTCAAGGCAGTACAACAAATATTACCACAATGCATATATTTAATTTAAAAAAAAATCATCTTTTTCATATTGTAGTATTGAAATAATTGTTTTGCATTATGGGATAGATGCAAAAATCATGTCACAAAAAAGAGAACTTTTTTTTAGATTTACATATAATGATTTTTAGGAAGCATCTAAAAGGTAGATGCTATTTAAGTTAGCAAGAAATTGCATCTTTGCTATAGTGGTAAGATCTGCAAATAGTGATAAAAGCTATTTTCAAGTAAATTAAAATATTAGACTATTTATATTTTTAAGGGTACATGGTCTGGGTTTGTGCAGGTAGCCTCTACCAAAGTTATGCATTGATTGTAATTAGAGTCATTTTTAACAGCTTTTTATGTTTTTCTCATATCAGGACACTATGATTAAATACATGACTGATGGCTGTACGCTGAGGGAGATTCTTGCAGACCCCAGTTTATCACAGTACAGCATTGTGATCCTGGATGAAGCGCATGAGAGGAGCCTGAATACAGTATGTGGACTATATATTTGCAGTTTGTGGTTTTACTTGGGAAATTAGTTACATTTTTGGATGATGTTTTATATATATATATATATATATATATATATATATATAGTCACGGGGCGAGGAATCACACGACAAGGATTGCTTAATTAATGGCCCGGAGGGTGGATTTATTATAAAGGAGGGTAGTGCAACAAGGGAAAAGTCTACGCGGGTGCTTCGGTGCTGTGAGTGCTCTCTTCCCTCTTCCCAGTGCAGTGAGTCCATGATGTCGGTCACACGCTGCTGTCTGTGGGAGAAATGAGAGGGCGAGTTAATACTCAGTCTCATGGAGAAGTGTATCATTTGTGGCAGGGCTTGCGTGGCTTATGTAGCCGCCGTGTGATGAGCTGCAGCTGTGACTGATCAGCCTGTGATGAGGACGGACAGGTGTTCCTCGCTTGTTTCCAGGGCGACGCTCGTCACAATATATATACATACAGTATATATATATATATATATATATATATATATATATATATATATATATATATACACACACACATACATACACACACATTAATATGCACAATATCCAAAAACATCTAGGCAATAGTATTAATATTTTGGTATTTTGGTATAATATAATAGTATTTTGGCTTTATTTGTTAGTGGCATATTGATAATATGCAGAAGATATTTCACTAAATCTTTAATAAAATTGTTTGTTTTGCAGGATGTTTTGCTTGGGTTACTCAAGAAAACTCTGTCAAAAGGGTCCCGTGGCTGCAAAACACCACTCAAAGTGGTTGTGATGTCAGCAACATTAGAAACGGAAAAGCTCAGCTCTTTTTATGAAAACTGTCCTGTATTCATGATTCCTGGGCGCACATATCCGGTTAAGGAGAAATTCTGTAATCTTATTATTGGCCCGAAAGACAAAGATAGTTCTGTCTATGTCAAAGAGGTGTGTTGGGACCATTTACATTATTACAAACTTTATTACAAATAGTCTGTTTGCAGGCAAACATGTTTGAAAGCTCTAAGACTGTAAATGTGTTCTATTTGTGATCCATAGGTAGTAAAGGTGACTTTAGATGTGCACACAAATGAAGCAGCTGGTGATATTTTGGTCTTCCTGACTGGTAAGTTCAGCAGAGAGCTACACTACTGTTCAAATGCTTGGGGTCAGCATTTTTTTTTTTGTGTTGTTTTTTTAAGAAATTAATACTTTTATTCAAAGGCATTTCATGATCAAAAGTGACAGTAAAGAGGTATAAATATTTTAAATAAATGCTGTTCTTTTGAACTTTCTATACATCAAAGAATCCTGCAGAACATTTATGATAGTTTCCAAAAAAATCTTAAGCAGCACAACTGTTTTCAGCATTGATGATAATAAGAACTGTTTCTTGAGCAGCAAATCAGCATATTAGAATGATTTCTGAAGGATCATGTGATACTGAAGACAGGAGTAATGATCCTGAAAATTCAGCTTTGATCACAGCCATAAATTACATTTTAAAATATATTAAAATAGAAAACAGTTATTTAAAATTTAAAATTGTAAAAATATTTCACAGTATTGCTGTTTTTACTGAATTTTGATCAAATAAATACAGCCTTTGTGAGCATAAGAGACCTTTTACTGACAGAAAATTCTTACCGGCCCCAAACTTTTGAAAGGTACAAATTTTCAGTGGTAAAAATATACTTTTATTTGCAATAATCCTCTTTAGTTTGTAGCTCTGGGCTTGTGTTTTGAACAGGACAGTCTGAAATTGAGAAAGCCTGTGATTTGCTCTTTGAGAAGGCTGAGATCTTGGACTACCGTTATGATGTCCATGACCGAACTGTTGAAGGGCTTCTTATCCTGCCTTTATATTGATCCGTGCCAACAGGTCAGCCTGTCTCTAGATTGGTCTTAAAAGTCATAACAGAGTGAAATTCTGTGCTTAATCATTAAGTGATCAATACATGTTTTGTTATATTTAATGTTTTTTACAGATCAGCACAGACAAATATTCCAGCCTGCACCAAAAGGTGTGAGGAAGTGTGTGGTTGCGACAAATATTGCTGCAACTTCACTCACAATTGATGGAATCAGGTAAAATAGTCATACAAAATTAAACAAGCATCATTTCCTCAATATGTAAAATTGCAGATATCAAAAATGAGTTATGCTCAGAGGAACTGTTGTAGTGTAACATTTCTTTTTTTTGTGTGTGTTGTAGATATATCGTTGACAGTGGATTTGTGAAACAACTAAATCACAACTCAAATGTTGGTTTGGATATTTTGGAAGTGGTACCTATTTCAAAGTGAGTGACCTGGGAAATTCCAGAATTTATTTATTTTTTATTATTAATATTTTTAAATTATTTTTTATGTATTATGTTTTATATATAATATAGTTTTTATATGTACTTTTTTATAATTTGAATCTTTTATTATATATTTAATTATTTTACTCATATTTTTGTTTTATTATATGTTGCCATGAATGTAATGATCAAAATGAGTGTGTTATGCTACTTGTAAAAAAAAAAAAAATGTTTAGTGAGGAATTGACTTTCCAATTTAAATTTTCTATTTAATAAAAGTGCTGATGATGTTTCCATACAGGAGCGAGGCTCAGCAGAGAGCAGGCAGGGCTGGACGAACCTCAGCAGGAAAATGCTTCAGGATTTACAATAAAGACTTCTGGGACATGTCTCGGTATCCATGATGTTATTAGGTATTGCTGGGCTGCATTGTTATTTTTCATTGTTTAATCAGTTTGTCAATAATTTAAATTTGAACATTTCTTTTTTTCAATTATGGTATATTTAGATTTCCTTACCTGGACTGTCCAGAGGAACGCTTTATCCTAACCGCTCTGAAACAGCTGTATCAGTATGATGCTATTGACAGGTGAGTGATATGCATCCTGCAAACTGTTGCCTGTTATCTAAGTACATTGCAAGAAACAGCTGAGAGAGTAGAATATGGCCAGCTGCATTTTTCCAGAAGCCCATCCTGACCCCGGTCTTGCTTATATTCACATTACATATCAGTAATGGCACACAGTGTGTATTATTCACATACACACTGTCAGTTCTATAATCCTAATTAAAGCTCTAATATCGACTTTTTGATGCAGGAGAGGTCAAGTGACCAGGCTGGGGAGGTTGATGGTGGAGTTTCCTCTTCCTCCGAATCTTACTCGTGCTTTGCTCAAAGCTGCTGCTCTTGGGTGTGAAGACGTAATGCTGCCTGTGGCTGCCATGCTCTCAGTAGAGAACATTTTCATTTGACCAGGTTATCATTTCTTTATCGTTCATGTCTAACACTTATAGTCAGCATGAAATAAATATTATAAATAATAAATATATGACATACTTCTCTCTGGTGTTGTGTGCAGGACTTCTCCAATCATTTTGTCCTCTTAAGCCTGTGTCATACTTTCCGCGTGCACAGTTCGGACGCGTACATGGACAGCACTACTTGTATTGATACTACCGAAAGTGTACGCTGGTGGCCGCTCTGTTTGCAGACGTGTTCCACACATGCGCAGTAGATCGGCAACATGTAAAAACAAACAAGTAAATAGTAAACAAACAAATGCCCAAATTATGGGCAATTTCTCTCCATGAATTATTGCACATCTGGCTTTCTTTATATTGTTTAATCGACGGATTGTAGAGGTGCGGGTATCGACCGACGTCTTCACAGCCAGCTGGTGCTTTTGTAGCCTAAAAAATGGGAGGCACGCAGGTGTTCACAGAGAGCCTCCGCATACACCCTCTGATGATGATTTTTACGTCACGCAGACCCAAACAGACTTGCGCATACGGAAATTATAACACAGGCTTTAAAGTTGGCCACCAGGTTTGTACACATCTCAGGAGAGATTTTGTTCCACTCCTCTTTGCAGATACTCTCCAAGTCATTAAAGGGTTAGTTCACCCCAAAATGAAAATTATGTCATTAATTACTCACCCTCATGTCGTTCCAAACCTGTAAGACCTTCGTTCATCTTCGGAACACAAATTAAGATATTTTTGATTAAATCGGAGATCTATCTGACCCTCCATAGACAGCAGTGCAACTGAAATGTTCCCAGGTCCAGAAAAGAAGTAAATACATCAGTAAAACAGTCCATGTGAGATCAGTGGCTCAACTTCAGTTTTGCGACGCTACGAGAATACTTTTTTTGTGCAAAGAAAACAACAACATAATTTACTCAACAGTTCTTCTCCCCCGAGTTACGTCTTCTGCCATTTTGGAGAGTACCCAAGAACGTATTTGACGTAATCCGTGTTATTTACGTTCAGGGGGAAAGCGTGCATGAACGTATAATCTGCATAATAAGCGTTGTTTACGCTTAGGGGAAAGCATGCGTATGTATTGTGATGCTCTCTAAAATGGCGAAAGACGTAACTCGGGGGAGAAGAATGGTTGAGTAAATTGTTATTTTTGTTTTCTTTGCGCAAAAAAAAAGTATTCTCGTAGCATTGCAAAACTGAAGTTGAGCCACTGATGTCACATGGACCTGTTTTACCGATTTATTTACTTCATTTCTGGACCTGGGAACATTTCAGTTGTGTTGTTGTCTATGGAGGGTTAGATAGCTCTCCGATTTAATCAAAAATATCTTAATTTGTGTTCCGAAGATGAACGAAAATGCCTTAAGGGTTTGGAACGACATGAGGGTGAGTAATTAATGACATAATTTTCATTTTGGGGTGAACTAACCCTTTAAGGTTTCGAGGCTGACATTTGGCAACTCGAACCTTCAGCTCCCTCCACAGATTTTCTATGGGATTAAGGTCTGGAGACTGGCTAGGCCACTCCAGGAACTTAATGTGCTTCTTCTTGAGCCACTCCTTTGTTGCCTTGGCCGTGTGTTTTGGGTCATTGTCATGCTGGAATACCCATCCACGACCCATTTTCAATGCCCTGGTTGGCTTCAATGCCCTGGCCCTGACAGTACATTGCCCCGTCCATCGTCCCTTTGATGCAGTGCAGTTGTCCTGTCCCCTTAGCAGAAGAACACCCCCAAAGCATAATGTTTCCACCTCCATGTTTGACGGTGGGGATGGTGTTCTTGGGGTCATAGGCAGCATTCCTCCTCCTCCAAACACGGCGAGTTGAGTTGATGCCAAAGAGCTCGATTGTGGTCTCATCTGACCACAACACTTTCACCCAGTTCTCCTCTGAATCATTCAGATGTTCATTGGCAAACTTCAGACGGGCCTGTACATGTGCTTTCTTGAGCAGGGGGACCTTGCGGGCACTGCAGGATTTCAGTCTTTCATGGTGTAGTGTGTTACCAATTGTTTTCTTGGTGACTATGGTCCCAGCTGCCTTGAGATCATTGACAAGATCCTCCTGTGTAGTTCTGGGCTGATTCCTCACTGTTCTCATGATCATTGAAACTCCACGAGGTGAGATCTTGCAAGGAGACCCAGTCCGAGGGAGACTGACAGTTATTTTGTGTTTCTTCCAGTTGCGAATAATCGTACCAACTGTTGTCACCTTCTCACCAAGCTGCTTGGCGATGGTCTAGTAGCCCATTCCAGCCTTGTGTAAGTCTACAATCTTGTCCCTGACATCCTTGGACAGCTCTTTGGTCTTGGCCATGGTGGAGAGTTTGGAATCTGATTGATTGATTGCTTCTGTGGACAGGTGTCTTTTATACAGGTAACAAGCTTAGATTCCCTTTCCCTTTAAGAGAGTGCTCCTAATGTCAGCTCCTTACCTGTATAAAAGACACCTGGGAGCCATAAATCTTGCTGATTGATAGGGGATACAAATACTTATTTGACTCATTAAAATGCAAATCAATTTATAACTTTTTTGAAATGCGTTTTTCTGGATTTTTTTGTTGTTATTTTGTCTCTCACTGTTCAAATAAACCCACCATTAAAATTATAGTCTGATCAGCAGGGGATCAAATAATTTTTTTCCCCACTGTGTGTGTGTGTGTATATATATATATATATATATATATATATATATACAGTATATAAAACTTCCTTAAAAAAAGAAAACATCCTTTTTTTTTTAAAGATAAACCAGAAGGACAAAAGGAAGCAGAGATCAGACATAAAAAATAGCAGCTTGTGCTGGTGGCTCTAATGATTTCCTCATGCTGCTCTGTGTGTTTGAGAAGTGCAGAGCGAGGTACATCATGACTGACCAAATGACTAAATAAATCCAGAACACTTTATAGAAATCATGTGAAATAATGGTATTTATTCTTATTTTGGTTCTTCTAATAGTGATAATCCATCTGCCTAGTGCAAAGAGCACTGGATCCTCTGGCGAGCATTGAAGTCAGCCTTCAGCGTTGAGTCTCAGCTGAGGGAGATTCTTCTTCGCCTGAAACAGGTAATTGTATCTCTTCAACAGTATTTGCATTTACTATTATAATTGTGAATTCTTACGACTTGTTCTTGACTGTTTATGTAGCAGAAAGACTTTCCACATGAGACGTTTGAGGGCAGTCGGAGTGAACTGCTGCGGCAGTGCCTTTGCCTGGCTTATTTCACCAATGTAGCCAGGAGGTGCCACACTGTCATTTTATTACATAATATGTATTTATCAAAGCCAGTATTCAAGCTGTTCTGTTTTACTCAGATCTATTGGGAAATCTTTCTGCACCATGGATGGACATGGGTCCAGTGTTCTCATTCACCCCTCATCATGTGTAAGGAATTAAAGCCATCCAAAAATGAGATTTTTGTCATTATATACTCACATTCATGTCATTTCTAAGCCTGTTGTATAATAGTTTTTGCCAAACACTTGCTTTAATTTCAATTTGTCAATTTGTATATTGCTATTCCTTATTTACTTGTTCTATTTTTTAATTCTTTTTATTATCTGTGTTTTTAGTTCTGTCACTGTCATTCTGTTGCACTGTGGAAGCTTCTGTCACGAAAACAAATTCCTCATATGTGTAAACATACCTGGCAATAAAAGCTCATTCTGATTCTGATTCTGATTCTGAACTTCTTTTATTCAGCTCTTTGGTCAAGAATTGCATCTGGACTGGATCATCTTCCATGAGGTGTTGGTCACCTCACAGGTGTACGTGAGAACAGTTTGTCCCATCCGTTACGAGTGGGTAAAGGACCTGTTGCCGAAGCTGCATGAAATCGACGTCTATGAGCTGAGTAGTGTCGCTAGGGAAGAGGTAACCGATGAAGAGATGGCGCAGTGGGAGAAGAAAGAGGCAGCAAAAAGACAAGCAGGTGCGTATGAAGAGACTGAGCATTTTGATGTAGTTAAATTGTCATATTTTTGTAACACATTTTTTTTTAAACAGAAGCCACAGAGGATGCGGTAAAGAAGCTTGAAAAGCGAAACGATGAAAGCTCAATCACAGAGGCTCGCGCTCGCTATTTGGAGTGAAAACAGCATCGGCTGCAAAGAAAGGGCACATGAGAGGATCAAATACTCACCACTGATACTGCAGCTGCTGAATACAAATATCAAAGACTTTATAATCTCAGATTTCAGAACATAATCCTCATTTACTGCCACAGCACTCTGGTCCCTGTGGATTTTGAATATGGCTCTTGAGTCATAATATGTAATAAACATTTTTTATCTTTTATGTAAATAAATGTTTTTTTTTTACATTTTGATACAGAGTGTTCTTTTTTGAACATTTTTAAAGTGCGGACAAAACATGACATATTTTAAAACTGTCCCACATCCAGTGAATTTGAGGGGAATTTTTCATTCATCCCAATGACTCCAATCTTTGATTCAATTTTTTTCACTAATAAGATTTGTTAAATGGCCCTTTCTACAGGTTACCAATAGGACGTGATGAGTCATTTTGTCTTTCACTCAGCTGATTTATTAAAGTGATACTTCACCCAAAAATTAAAGTTGTGTCATTTACTCCCCCTCAAGCTGTTCCAAACCTATATGAATATTTTTTCTGTTGAACACAATATTTTGAAGAATGTTGGGAACCAAACAGCGTATGGTAGCCATTGACTTCCATAGTATTTTTTATCCATACTGTGGAAGTCAATGGCTACTGTCAACTGTTTGGTTAGTTACCAACCATTTTTAAAATATCTTCTTTTGTGCTCAACAGAAGAAAGAAACTCATACAGGTTTGGGATAACTTGTGGGCGAGTAAATAATGACACAATTTTCATTTTTGGGTGAATTATCCCGAGACACACCAAGCTGACATCAAAGAATTAGCATTGACGAAAGCTGGCTGTGTTGTCACCTTGCTCCGCCTGCGCCTGAGACAGAAATTTGCTCTTGAACACACCACAGAGATTATGACTAATAGCAAACTTAAACATACATTCTGTTCCTGTGTGAGAAGAAATAACTCTACATACTAGCAAGTGGCAGTAGTCTGTATTTGTCATTAAAACATTTAAACCTGGAACTGACCCATGATTAAAGGAACTCCATAAAATTTACGAACAATATGTTGACTAATTTCGTTCACTCATGAGATGTTCAGCTTAGGTTCTTCAGTGCTGTTCTCTTGTTCAGAAAAAGGACCAATTTATTGAAAAAAAAACATCGAAGATTGAATAATTTTATCTCGTTCTGCAAAACTATCTCATCTTTATTCAAATAATTTCAAATGGACTGAGTTTTCAATAGCCAAATTCCCCAGACATGTCCAACCAATGACATTATGCTCCTTCCAGTATTTATTTTTAAACGCTTGCGCTAGTCAGAAAACGATTCAGTGAACGACTCAAGATTCATTCGAAAAGAACGATTCGTTCACGAACGAACCACCACTAGAGCGCAGCCGGAAATGACGTACATAGACTATGAAGAACTGAATGATGTGGCAAAAATGAAACGAATTATTTAATACTGACTAGACTACTCATACCGGCGCTTATAAATCAAATCTAAAATATTAACCGCCCAAACGCCCACATACACCAAATCAGAGCTTCGCGCATCGTCTGCTTGATTAACAAAATCGCTGAAATCGCGAATGTCCTTCCGCCGCAAAGTCCGCGTTGCTGCTTCCGGATTGTCAGTCTGAGCTGTTTCCGCCGCCATTGCGGGTCTGAGCGAGTCCCATCCGTTCAGAGAGGGGAGAAAAAACATCAACCATCTGGCGGATTGGCTTGACACGACGAAAACGCGACGCTTGCATTCTCTGTCTAATAAAGCCAGCAGTCCTGCGTTTGATCTGTTTTGACTCGGGGGTGTCCGCGGAGAGGAGGTCGTCGCTCGCTAAAGCTAGGCAGAAATTTTGCGAGGAGTCCGGCCGGGAGGATTGAGAACAGAAAGCCCCAACCATGGCTCAAATCCTGCCTATCCGCTTCCAGGAGCACCTGCAGGTGGGTTTTTACTTCGGCTAAACCGTATGCGACTCGCTCACAGCATTAATAATCGTTGTCTGTGCTGTTACAGAGGTGACAGTGCTCGTTAGCTTTAGCGCTAGCTCAATGAATGACCTCCCATCCATTTCAATGGCTGTGTATCAAAAACTCAGCATCTTTGAACGTTCGAATTTAATGCGTGTGAGATTCTAAAAACTGACGGATGTTCGAATTTAAAAGTTCGAAACCGCAGTTCAGACGGAAAATACTAGATGTTCGAATCGAACGAGTTTATGATGCTGGAAATATGCAGTCTGGGTAACGTTAGGCAGGTCACTAGGTTTGGACACAGCCTATGCAGGTGGATGCAGCGATCGGGGAAGGATTAAACCAGCTTTGTCAAGCTGCATACCTGGTGTGATTGATTTTTGTCGCAAATGTGTCGTTTAGTTAAAACGTGACTTGGATGGTCCACATTGCCATTGGAAAAATGCCCCTTTATTGCTGATTTAAAGGGATCGTTAACCCGAAAATGTAAAAATTAGAATCGTGTACTCACTCAAAAACCAATATAAAATTTTTTTGCAGAATGACGTAAAATATATGGGTGGTTATTCACAGAGATTTCACGAGTCGATTCTATTCAAAATCGATTCACTTGTAGATATATCAAATACAGAACGTGTCAATTTTTCTTAAGGAAAAAAATCTAGCTAACTTAATAATGTTGTAAACTGTACAGAAATCCAAATTCGATTGCTGTTTACTTTTAACAGTCAGAGCTCAAATAAAAATAGTTGTATCCAATCACTGAAAATACACATGTAAACTTATTAGTGATATGCTTGTTTTTACGTCCGTTTTTTTTATGCTATAACTAGTAGTAAAGAGGAAGAATGCACGCTGTTGCCACATTAAAGAGCATCAAAATGACAAATTACTTGAATTTCATGATAAAATGGACAGAATTTGAAAGCTGAGACTTTTCATATAAGTAAAGCACAAAGCTTTTTGTTTCGATCACGTATAAAATGAAAACACTTAATTGATTTTGAAACTTAAGAATCAACATCGATTCATCAAAATAAAGATGTTGTAAAACCAGTTATTTGAGATTGTCAACCTAGCCCTAGTTAAAAAAAAAAAAAAAATGCAGTGAAAATCAATGCTGACTGATGCTGCCACTCTGCCTAACATTTTTAGTGAACTGTCTCTTTAAATAATCTCTAACATTTAGGATAGTGTATAGATGGTGTTTATCAACATTGATGTGTGATACATTGATAAATAAGATTTGAATGCTAATTCATGGATATTTGTTGTTTTCATGACTTAACTTCCAGTTAATGTAATGAACCGGCCTAACTTGAGTCATTACAGTGCATTGTGTCATTGCGCAGGTGCATCACAGTGGGGGAGGATGATGGGGCTTGTGAGATTGTGCCCATAGATCCATATTTTTATCTCAAAACGTCCCATAAACATTGAAATAGACTTGCGGCAGACACATTTATGACCTCCAGGCAGTGTATTAAAAAATATAGCCAAGCTAGACAGCATTTTGATGCCGAAATGAAAAAATACTAGTACTGTATCTAACAATAGTAAATAATGCCTGTCCACCACTTACAGCTCCAAAACCTGGGCATAAACCCAGCGAACATTGGGTTTAGCACCCTCACGATGGAGTCGGATAAGTTCATCTGCATCCGGGAGAAGGTGGGCGAACAAGCCCAGGTGGTGATCATCGACATGAGCGATCCAAATACGCCCATCCGCAGGCCCATCTCTGCAGACAGTGCCATCATGAACCCAGCCAGCAAAGTCATTGCTCTTAAAGGTAAGACACAGGGACATTAAAGACATTTGAAAAGTGGGGGGACACATTAAGGCATGGATTTTTGAAATGTAATGATAATTTTTGGCATGAATATAGAAATTTCCATGAGGTTGTGTGTTCCTGCAACCCCCTCCCACCCCCTCAATATATAACATGACTACAATATCTTCAGTTGACTGTGTTTTCATCGAGACAGTTTAGTGTAACAGTGTATGACTTTTGTGATGTCAAATGACATAATTATTCTAAAATACCCTCCATAATTCCAACAAGTTTATGTTCATATTCCCAGCCATCTCTGTCTCGTTACGTATTAAAGCTTCTTGCTGTAATTTTTTGGATAAGAATAGCTTTTAAAATGCTCATTGGAAATGTCTTGCCGTCATAAATGCTTTGTCTGTTCTTGCTTGTTTTTGTTCTTTTTTATTTTTTGTTTCTTACTGCTTTCTTATGTTTGCAGACGGTGAGTTCAATTTCATCTATCCTGAGTTGTGGGACTTTGAATTGTGAAATGTGGGGTCAATCTGAATGCCTTTGTTGAATGATAGGTTAGCCATGTAAGGAGGGGGTTGGGATCATGTAACATGCATGTAACATGGCAGCAGCCTGTTTTATTTTTCTTGTTTAGTGTAAAATTAAATACATTTTGTTGTTGTTAGTCAAAACAACAATATTCAGCTTTATTTAATTTTTTTTTTTTTTTTTTGGTTTGGCACTTGGCAGTATACTGTTAATGCAATGCAAATGTGTAATATGTCTGTAAACTGATAGATTTGCAATGCAACTTTCTAGATATATTTCACTCTGCAACTCAACTGTAAGAATGAGAAGGTGAATTATGACCTTGAAAGTAGTGAGATAAACTGGATATTGTCTTATTTGCAGTGATGATTTGTATATGAATATAGTAATTTTTGAAATGAGCATTCAAAAGTTTGCGGTCAGTGAGAGATATATATATATATATATATATATATATATAAAATTTCTAATTCAAATAAATGCTGTTTGTTTTTCAACTTTCTATTTATCAAAGAAACCTGAAAAATGCACATTTAAGCAGTACAACTGTTTTCAACATTGATAAGACATGTTTCTTGAGCAGCAAATTAACATATTAGAATGATTTCTGAAGGATCATGTGACACTGAAGACTGGAGTAATGATGCTGAAAATTCAGCTTTGCATCACAGGAAAAAATTACATTTCAAAATACATTAGAAAACGGCTATTTTAAATTGGTATAATATTTTACAGTTTTTACTGTATTTTGAATAAATAAATACAGCATTGATAAGCTTAAGAAACGTCTTTGAAAAACATTACAATTTTTTACTGACCCCAAACTTTGGAATGGTAGTGTATTTATACTGAGAGCAGAAAATATTTTTTTTAAAGCCATGAGTTTAAATAATATATGCATTTGTTAGTAATATTCAGAATTGTTAGGTGTTTTCCCCCTCATGACATTGTTACATGTAAGGCCAGATGTGTTTTTTTTTTATTTTTTTTTATTTTAATCAATTACTAACAGTGGTTAACAGAAATGAAATCAAATATACAGTGACCCCCAAAAATATTTGGACACAAGTCAGAATGCCGTCACATTAGAGAAAATGATCAAATCGAGTGCAAACAAATCATAATTCAGCTTTTCTCAAAACTAATTAGATTTTTAATGGCTGTTTGAAATCTACTTTCTACCATATCGACTGACATTTGACAACTATAAAGTGTCCAAATATTTGTCAAATAAATCAGATGATTTGTTTTGATTAAAAAGTGTGCTTCTGCTCATTTTCTTTAAAATAAATGCTACTATTTTATTTTTATTGCAGTGATATTCATACATTAAGTGTGGCTTTAAGTGTCTCAATGCATTTTGGGGCCACTGTATTTTGATGAAAAGAATAATACATCTCTGCAGATTTAGCCAATTGCAGTCTACATTTTAAGCTAAAACTTTTTAGCAAATAGTATTCCCACATACTTGAGGTAAGGTCATGTGATTGCAGGCAAGAATAATATTATGGTTTTTAATAAATTGTTTTACATTAAACAATCTGCATTGCATTTTTAGAGACATATGAGTTCCTAACTAATTAATAATTAATAAGCTTGCTAGATTTAGAACTTCACTAAAAATTGTCCAACTAAATGCAGATTAAAACTCGGCTTGGTGTTTGTAAATGTTTGCAGTGTTTGTCCTATAGCTGTTCCTTTTGCATTGTAACTGCTTTGTCATGTTGTCCATATCTTTGTTGTTACTTTACACTTACGATTTAACACACACATCATGTTGTTAACATTACGCTTGATGTCTGTATGTTAACTAATCTAAATCACACCATTCATGAACTAGACAGGAAAAAATCGTCGCCGGTTTATTCAAGTGACCTCTGTTCCTGAATTTCAGCGGCAAAAACCCTTCAGATTTTCAACATTGAAATGAAGAGCAAGATGAAGGCCCACACCATGACCGATGATGTTACATTTTGGAAGTGGATCTCTCTCAATACCGTAGCACTTGTGACAGACAATGCGGTCTATCACTGGAGTATGGAAGGAGACTCACAGCCCATCAAAGTCTTTGACCGACATTCCAGTTTAGCAGGCTGTCAAATTATTAACTACCGCACTGACGCCAAACAGAAATGGCTGCTTCTAATTGGAATTTCTGCACAGGTACAAATAACAATTTGATTTGCAATGTTTAATGCACCAAAAATTGTCTGATCCTTTCTCATTAACCTGCATGTCACAGTTGTTGTCGTTTTCCTGCTGAAATGCCATTTTTAAACCTTTCCTGTCAGCAAAACCGCGTTGTGGGCGCAATGCAACTTTACTCAGTGGACAGAAAAGTGTCGCAGCCAATCGAAGGCCATGCTGCTGGATTTGCTCAGTTTAAAATGGAGGGAAATGCTGAGGAATCCACACTTTTCTGCTTTGCTGTTCGGGGACAAGCTGGAGGAAAGGTCTGGTTATTTTTTAAAATGAACGTCCATGTGGAAATAAATAGTAATTATGTCTTTGCATTGAAACAGTTGTGAATTTAATGTCACTCGTGTATTTTTGTCCCTACTGTAGTTGCACATTATTGAAGTTGGAACACCTCCGTCAGGTAATCAACCCTTTCCAAAGAAAGCAGTCGACGTGTTTTTCCCTCCAGAGGCCCAGAATGATTTTCCGGTTGCAATGCAGGTATTCATAGTTTTGAATATTTAATGAATATTATTAAAATTTGTCTGTTGGGGCGTTAGGTTTAACCACACAATTTCCATGACCATCAGAACAGAAAAACCCTTTTTTAGAATAAAAAGAATAGAATTTTAGAATAATTATTAAAAAAAAAATTATATATGTATAATTTTTTTTTTAATGTGTGTGTGTGTATATATATATATATATATATATATATATATATATATATATATATATATATATATATATATATATATATATATATATATATATATATATATATATATATATATATATAACAAATGTTAATTTATAACATTTAAATGAGTAGCTAATTTGTCTTTTATTTAGTCATTTAATACATTTTCACTAAAGTAAAAGATGCACTCCTTTCTTGTCTTCTTCTAGATAAGCTCCAAGCATGATGTTGTCTTTCTCATCACCAAATATGGCTACATCCACCTGTATGACCTTGAGATGGGCACCTGCATCTACATGAACAGGATCAGTGGAGAGACAATTTTTGTCACCGCTTCTCATGAAGCCACATCTGGCATTATTGGCGTGAACCGGAAGGGACAGGTACCGACCCCTTTACCTGCTGTTATTGCAGACAGAAAGAAGAAAGTGGTGCATTGGCTTTGTTTTAGCTTGAACATTTAGGCTTGTTTGGTTAGCACATTTGAATAGAGCAGCTGAGCTAGTTCCAGACAGACATCAGGGGTTTGTTTCCGTATAGTTAGTCTGTGCAAACACACTAGCTTGTGTTTTGTAATCTACTGTAACAGGATGCCATCAGTTGATGAATTATTTTGAAGCTCAGACCCAAGAGTCATTAAATATGCAGAGAGAGCGTGGAAATGTGATCCCTGCTCATTGTTACTCTCCCGTTTGTTTTCCCCTTCCTATTAAAGAAACCTCCCTTATCAAACCACAAAACTGTCATTCCACACTAGGGTGGGATGATATATTGAATGTTCACAATGTATTTGTCTTGATTTAGCTGGGAATATAAAATGAAGCAACACTGAACATTGCAGTAATGAACACAATTTTCAATGCGTTGCCTAAGGATCATGTCATTCGAATTTTTTATTTTTTTTAATTAATTTATTTTTTTAAATCTATCTGTCTATCTATCGGAAGAAATTTTTTTTAAATAGGAGATAGGTTTTTGTCAGGAAAAGAACCAAAGAGGCTGGCATGAAGTTAATAATCAAACAAACAATCCTTTTCTCATGATTCATAAGTTAAGTGTTTTAATAACATTTCTATTTCAAACCGCACGCAGTATGTGTCAGAGTTGATAGGTTTGAATCATTTCCATGAATCAATTCAAAACTAACTTGTTCAAAATTGCTCATTGCAGGTAATTTTATATTACTATATTATGTATTTTTAAAATGAAATTAAAATTAGGTAATGTATATAGGTAAATGTAGATGATGCTTTATATCTATTATTATATTGTTGAATATAATGAAAATGGAGAAAATAAGTTTTGTTCATTTAACAAAAATTTTTTTTACTTGCATTAAACATTTTGAATTCACTTGGAAGTGGCTATATTTGTTTGAAATTATGGTTTTTCTATAAATATAAAAAAATCAGTTTTAGGGCAAATGCATAAATATTGAGCAGTCAACTCATGAATCTCAGGAAAAAATATATTTAATTTATATATATATATATATATACATTTTTTTTTTTTTTTTTTTGGTTGACTGTGGATATGGAAATATTAAAGAGTTTTCCATTTGCGTTAACCAAACCTGGTTAAAAATACAAATGTTGAAAATATGAACTTTTTTTTTTTTTTTTTAAGTTATGTTTATGGGCTTTTTGTGCCTTTTATTTTGAGAGGACAGTGGAGAGATGACAGGAAATTATTGGGGTGGAGAGAGAGGAGCGGGATCAGCTAAGGACCTCGAGGCGGGAATCGAACTCGGGTCGCTGTGAGCGCAGTTGCGCTGTATGTCGACGCACTAACCACGAAGCTATCGGCGCCGATGAACATTATTTTGATCAAAAAAATTTTTCCTCTATTTGATGTTTTTGCTTTTTTAAAATTTTATTTTAAACTTAATTACCTGTATTAGCTATTCTAACCTCAGTCTTATATTCTAACCTCAGTCCATAATGCATTAGGATGCTGTAGCTGAAGGAATCCCTGTAAATAACAGCGTTTGTTGATCCCTCGACACGTACAGTGAGAACAGTGTGTGCCGCTCAGTAGGAGGTAGAGATGGCCGCTGTAATCCTCTTACTGCATTCCGCGGTGTGTTCGCTGGGCTTCAGTCGCTGACTGATGACCAGCTCTGTCACAGGCCGTGCTGCAGACTTAAATAGTGTATAATGGGATACCGGCCCATTCATTTATGTATTACCCTGAGGGTCGCTTTAGGTGCTTTATGGGTCCAGATCAGCATCATTTGGAGCCAATCAGTGCATTATTAGGGGCTTATGAATAGAGATTAGCCAGATTTAGCACTAATGTTGTAATGGAACAGATTAAAGGTTGGCACAAAGAGATTTGTTTATTTGAGAAAGACAAACAAACTTCACAACAAGCATTACTGATACTAAAAAGAAGCATAATAAACAGAAAGGGAGCTCAGAGGTGGCTTGTGGCTGTATGTTATGGGACTGGTGAAGCGTGACAGAATATTAAACACGGGCAACTAGGGTTGCGCTGCCACAATTTCAGTAGTTGGTGCTTGGTGTAAATACCTGTGAAATTTTCACACCACTAGCAACTAAAATGTTGAACACAGTCTTTCATAAATGAAAGTAAATTAATATTAAAAAAATTAAATGAAGTTTACGTTTTTAAGTTTTTCACTTTATCGCTAAAAAATCGATAAAAATATACAAATTAAACAAACAGTTCTTGAAGTTTTCAGGTATCTATTTATATCTAGTATAATTCTGGAGAGGAATATATATTAGTGCTGTCAAACGATTAATCGCATACAAAAAGTTTTTTGTTTGCATAATATGTGTTCTGTGTATATTTATTATGTATATATAAATGCACACACAGTATATATTGAAAATATTTACATCTATTTAGATTCATATAATTTATATTATAAATAAATATATTTAATATATAAACAACCTATTTTTCTGAAATATATACATGCGTGCGTGTTTGTGTATTTATATATACATAAATATAAACAGCATACATTACACATATTATGTAAACAAACTTTTATTTTGAATGCAATTAGTCGCGATTAATCATTTGACAGCACTATTATATATTAGGGCTGAAATGATTAGTCGACATTATCGACAACGTCGACAATAAAAAATTGTCGACAAATATTTCTGTTGTCGAGTAGTCGTTTGATCCCATATGACCTAATGTAAGAGCCTGCAATCCTGCGGTTTGACCAGTGTGGCCCTGTAGCGCAAGACTGTAATTCTGATGCAGTTTCAAGAGAAGAGACACACAGCGCTTTAGAGCACAGCGTTTTCTTCTCAATAACACAATAAACAACAAACAAAACAACAGTTTAAACAACAAAAACTGACAGCGGTGAGGAAGTGATGTTTGCATGAGCTCTTCAGTTCAGTACTTCAGTAAAGCAGTCACATCACGTTTATTTATATAGTACTTTATGCAAGAGATAGCCTTAAATCAAGCAGTTTAGTTAGTGTCGCTTTCAGTTAGAATTACAACTTGATTTTCTGTTATAAAGCAGCTCTCCAGTGTGGAGCTAGCTAATGATAAAATCTTTTTATTAGTTGGGGAAATAAATTAATTAAAGTGATAGTTTGGTTTGCAGAGATCAAAGCTTGATCTAGCTCAGGACTGTTTTGATTATGATAACCCTATAAGGTATTTTAAGAGAGATATATGTTGTGAATAAAATAGTTTATCAAAAAAATAAAGCATCTTATCACTTACCTTTATTTTGTTTCTTATCCATATGACTTAGAAAATGAGATGTTAGGCAGAATGTGTCATTCAGTTATTTTTTCATATCGCTAATTAAATGGTGATTAAGAGAGTTTCTCTGTCTGTCATTTTGTGTACCAAATATATCTATTTATATAAATTAATTGGTAACGCTTTTAGAGTGAGGTGTTATAATGTATTACCTAACATGAATGAACAATACATTTATTACACTATTAATCTTTGTTAATGTTATTAATAAATACAGTCGTTCGTTGTTAGTTAATATGAATTCACAATGCATTAACTAATGTAAACAAACACAACTTGTGATTTTAATAATGCATTAGTAAATGCTAAAATTAACATTAACTAAGATTAATAAATGCTGTAGAAGTATTGTTCATTACTAGATCATGTTAACTAATGTAGTCAACTAACGTTAACTAATGAAACTTTATTTTAAAGTGTTAGCAATTTATTTTGTAATAAATTTAATTAATTACATTTGTGACCCTGGAGCACAAAACCAGTCATAAGTAGCACAGGTATATTTGTAGCAATAGCCAACAATACTGTATGGGTCAAAATGATCAATATTTTTTTTTATGCCAAAATAATTAGGATATTAAGTAAATATCATGTTCCATTGAAGCTTAATTTTTGATTAGAAATACGCATTGCTAAGAACTTCATTTGTAAAACTTTTAAGGCAATTTTCTCAATATTTAGATTTCTTTTTTTGCACCCTCAGATTCCAGATTTTCAAATAGTTGTATCTCAGCCAAATATTATTCTATCCTAACAAACATCAATGGAAAGCTTATTTATTCAACTTTCAGGTGATGTATAAATCTCAATTTCAAAAAATTTACCCTTTTGACTGATTTTGTGGTCCATTGTCACGTATGATTTTCAAAAGCTGAAATGATTACCTTTATTTATTTGTTAGAATATGTATAACTCAATATTTTAACTAATCACAAAAGCTGAATAATCAAAGCATATTGATTAATCAGTGAAATAATCGATGATTAGTCGATTAATCGTTCCAATAATCGTTAGATTAATCGATTATCAAAATAATTGTTTGTTGCAGCCCTATTATATATATATGTATATGTGTATGTATGTATATATGTATATATGTGTGTGTATGTATATATGTATATATTTATGTATATGTGTATATTTATTTATTTAATGAAAAACAGTATCACACATAACAGCACAACTGTATTTAACATTGATAATAATAAATGTTTTTTGAACACAAAATCAACATTAGAATGAATTCTAAAGGCTCATGTGACGTTGAAGCCTGGAGTAATGATGCTAAAAATTCAGCTTTGCATCACAGGAATAAATGACATGTTAAAATATATTAAAATAGAAAGCAGTTATTTAAAAAAAGAAATTATGGATCCCAAAGTATAATTCTGTTTAATTTGTAGAGTGAATTACGCTATCAGTGTCTGCATTCTCTTTCTGACACTGTCATTGTTTCTCAGGTTCTGTCTGTGTGCGTGGAGGAGGAAAACATCATCCCTTACATCACTAACGTGCTGCAGAACCCTGATCTGGCCCTCAGGATGGCCGTCCGCAACAACTTGGCAGGTGCCGAAGAGCTCTTCGCCCGCAAATTCAACAACCTATTTGCTGGTGGCAACTACTCTGAAGCTGCCAAAGTGGCTGCCAATGCACCAAAGGTACAGCAGACTGCATCACACGACCTGACGCCTCATTAGTCATTCTCAGGCAAATGTTGGGGTTTCTGACTGGCTGTTGGCTTCTTGCAGGGCATCCTGCGCACCCCAGACACCATCCGTCGGTTCCAGAGTGTTCCTGCCCAGCCTGGTCAGACGTCTCCTCTGCTGCAGTACTTTGGGATTCTGCTGGATCAGGGCCAGCTGAACAAGTTTGAGTCATTGGAGCTTTGCAGGCCCGTCCTGCAGCAAGGCCGCAAACAGCTCCTGGAGAAATGGCTAAAGGAAGACAAGGTAGATCCTCTTCTGAATAAATATGTGACCCAAAGTTGTATTAAATTCAAATTACTTTATTGGCATGATTGTTATACATACAATATTAACAAAGCATCAATACAACAAAAGCAGTTACAAAAATTACAGAAAGAAAGAAAGAAAGAAAAAGAAATAAAGAGGTGCAAGTAATGATAATGGAAAATAACCAATAATAGTATAAAATAAAATAGACATGCTCTAGGTTTTGTAAAGCCATGAAAACTTGGAAATATCAGAGAATTATAATATTGTTTTTCCATGCCTGGACAAAATAATGGAAATTAATAGAGATGCACCGATTGCAAATTTCTTGGCCGATTCCGATTTCCGTATTTTTTTATTTTTATTTATTTTTTTGCGATTTTCTTTCTAAGAACTATAATTGACAGCATATACAAATAAAAATCTTTACTTTTTTTTCAATGCGAAATTATTAAACATTACAATTCCCCAAATCTGGACTAAGTTACAGATGTTCTCTCACTTGAACAACTCTCAAAATAAAGTGCCCTTTGAATGGAAAGGTGTAGAAATAAAACCACCAGTAGGTGGCGGCAAAATACTGTTTTAATGAGTGAGTCGTTTAGTTGTTCATTCAACCGATTAGTTCAAACAGCTGATTCATTCAGAAAAAAGGCAAGTGACTGTCTTTATTGAATGGGTTACTGAATCATTGACTTACTCTCTTCGTTCAAAAAGTACATTATCATTTGCCATTTACACTGAATGCAATAAAATCAGAAACATTCTCGTGAACATTTTTGGTGGCCAAGCTTCAATGCTTCCCTAGTTATTTTTCTTTTTGACATTTTATTGACATTTCTTCTTGTCCGGTTGGGCAAGTAAAATTCTCTCACTCGCCCCTTTAAAAAAATCTGCCTGTCCCAAACAAGCGTTAATCGAGCCATGTGGTTCCTCCACAGTTTACTTGGGCCCTACACATATTACAAATTGCGAACTTTGTGTCTTCTTCACTCACAGAAGAACTTCCATGCTGACAACATGTTTACATGCAGATGTGAGAGTAAGTGTGATGTCAAAATGGAACGGCCGATCATGCGGAAAATCGGCTAATTCTGGTCCCTGGCCGGTTGATCGGTGCATATCTAGAAATTAATACAATTATGGTAAAGTCATGGAAATTGCTTTGAAAAATTGACATTTTCTAGCTATGCTGTACAGTAAAATCTGTTGGATATTTATTTGTTTGAGTAAAAGTGATGTCTGATTTGTTAATAAATCAGTCTTTTAATTTCTATTTTTTTATGGGTAAGTTCACCCAAAAATGAAAATTGTGTCATCATTTACTCACCCATTCCAAACCTGTAAGACTTACTTTCTTCTGTGGAACATAAAATAACATATTTTAAAGAATGTTGGTAACCAAACAGTTTTGATTCCCATTGACTTTCATTATATGGATAAAATATAATGGAAATCAGTGGTACCCGAAACTTTCAATCATAAAGGTTTGGATTGGAACAATATGAGGGTGTGTAAATGATGGGTGGACTATCACTTTAACGTATCACATAGGCTGATTCACTAGCTAATCAGTCTTAATCAAAATGATTTTTAAAATCATATTCTTTTATCACAAACAACTGGAAAGGTCATAGAAATGAAAGTGTGGAACCCCTCATATCTTTCCGACTAATGTAATTTTTTGTTGTTCAGTATTATGGTACATAATGAAAAGCATCTGTTTTTGGTTCCTGCAGCTGGAGTGCTCTGAAGAGTTGGGTGATCTGGTGAAGTCTGTGGATCCAACTCTTGCACTTAGTGTTTATCTAAGGGCCAACGTTCCCAACAAAGTGATCCAGTGTTTCGCCGAGACCGGCCAGTTCCAGAAAATTGTACTGTATGCAAAAAAGGTGAGTTTTAAAAAGGTGGCACTAAATTTCACACTGCTCTGTAAACTGCTCTATTCATGTGAGAGATTTAATATTTGAGCTCCATCCTCTAATGCGTGGCCATCTGTGTGCAGGTTGGCTACACTCCAGACTGGATCTTCCTGTTGAGGAACGTCATGCGGATCAGTCCAGAACAAGGCCTGCAGTTCTCCCAAATGCTCGTTCAGGATGAGGAACCTCTGGCTGACATCACTCAGGTCTAATAGCATTTTGCATTTCCTCAGTTGTATATCTTGTATTTCTTTTATTTTATACAAATTTGGACTGGATGTAAGCATTTCTGATGATAAAGTAGGTGAACTTTTAATAACAAATGAATTTGCTAATGTTTTTGCTTATTCTACAGATTGTGGATGTGTTTATGGAGTATAACCTGATCCAGCAGTGCACTTCTTTCCTGTTGGATGCCCTGAAGAACAACCGCCCCACTGAAGGTCCTTTGCAGACTCGTCTGTTGGAGATGAACTTGATGCACGCCCCACAGGTGCTCACTACAAACATCAGCACCACGCACCTCACTTACATTCCTATTTTGCAATGTTTTGTATCATAACATGGTATTTTTTTTTTGCCCTATTCAGGTGGCAGATGCCATCCTGGGGAACCAGATGTTCACTCACTATGACCGGGCCCATGTGGCTCAGCTGTGTGAGAAGGCAGGTCTTCTACAGAGAGCTCTGGAGCACTACACTGACCTGTATGACATCAAACGGGCCGTGGTCCACACCCACCTGCTCAACCCAGAGGTACAGTCCAAAGTCTGCTTGAACTTTTATACCCAGAGTTACTGTATCATTTATTTGCATTTATTAGAATGGAATGAGACTCTTAAATGTTGATGGTTGTGTCATGGCCATCAGTGTTTTGCTGCTCTGATTGATGTGGTAATATGTTTTGCTCTGTTTGCAGTGGCTGGTGAACTTCTTCGGCGCTCTGTCGGTGGAGGACTCTCTGGAGTGTCTGAGAGCCATGCTTTCTGCTAACATCAGGCAGAACCTCCAGATCTGCGTCCAGGTGGCCTCCAAATATCACGAGCAGCTCTCCACCCAGTCGCTCACAGAGCTCTTTGAGTCCTTCAAGAGCTTTGAGGGTAAGAATGCTGAAACACAGTGCACCATAACTGATTTTCCTGAAATTAGGGCAGGACAATATAGCTTAAAGGGATAGTTCACCTTCAGTTGGTCCCCATTGACTTGAATAGTGTTGTTTTTTTTTTTGTTCCTTTCCATTCTATGGAAGTCAGTGGGGACCAGCAATGGAAGGTGAACTATCACTTTAATCTATATCACACAAAGAGTACCGTTTTTCTGCAGATATCAGCATGAACACATTTAATAATTTTATACAAGTTCAGTAAAGCAATAAGTGACTTACATTTTAGACATAATATTGCTTTTTTTTGCTCAATTTTGCCAACGAAAATAGTTCCAAACAAAGATCACAGCACTGTTTTGCGTCTCTGAGCAATGGACGGTGTTTACTTATTGAATGAATCCGCTTTTTGAACAAATCAGTTGAATAAATGATTCAGTGATTCACTCATTAACACAGTCAAATGCTTTGTTTCTGAATAAATCAGTCGTTTGAATGAATCAGTTGAATCTCAATGACTCACTCATTAACAGTCACTTGCTGTCACCTACTGGTGGTTTTAATTTCACATTTCGACTTTTTTTCATGTTTTAAATTATTTCAAATATCAGTATTCAACGTTTTATGTTAAAAACAAAACATTATGCCTATTTATGCATCTGTAACTGCAGGTTACAGATGCAGGTTACAGGTTAAATGCATCCATGTCCCCTCTGAGATATAGTAAACCGTGTAAATACATCTAAATGCTATTTCAGATGCAGATTCCAGAAATGTTTTCTTATGTTGGAATGAAAGACACCAAGTAACGGATGAAGTGCTTCTTATGCTTACCCAAAAATACAAAATGGAAGAGAGTTAAAACTGAACACAATCTTGCTACTCAAGCTGTGTATGAACACTTTTTATATATATTTATTTGCTTCTTTTCCATTTTGCATTTACTTGTACTTTTACTTTCAATACTTAAGTGTGTTTACGATTAAAAAAATACGTTTTGTACTTAAGTACAATAAATATCACATACTTTAAGACGTTTACTCAAATAATATTCTAAACGGTGACTTCAGCTTCTACCAAAGTCATTTTCTGGTAAGATATCTGTACTTTTACTTGAGTATGGTTTTCAGGTACTTTATACACCACTGGGTCTGACTTGTCCAGATAATTTTAATAACAGTGCATTACTGTTTTTACAATAAAGTAAAGTGCCACATGGACACTTGCCTGAAAAAAGTTTAAACTACGAATGCACCGATGCCACTTTTTTCAGAACGAGTCCGATACCGATACTTTCATTTTTGGCATTCGCCGATACCGATACCTTTTCATTGCATTTGTAATTGTTTTTTTTTTTTTTTTTTTTTTTAAATATTGGGTACAGAAACAAAATAATAATAATAATAATAATAAATAAAATAAAAATATGAATCATGTTAGCTGGCTTCATTTAGCAAACAGTATTTCCTTAAGTTATTTTCACACTTAAATGTATTGCACAAGCTTTTGTTACTTTCACTGTTCATTTTATTGCTCTATGGTATTTCATCTTTAATTTAATGGTGCATTAGAGCTGTAACAAGTCGATTGATGGTTAAAATAAATGTGGTTTAATGCCCCTATAATTTTTGTTTGTTTTATATTTACGATTTAGTTTTAATCCAAATGATGCATTAGGCTCATCCAAGTGAGCTAACAGCAGTCAAGATCATGCAACAGAAGTGCGCACTCTGACTCTCTCTCTCTCTCTCTCTCTTTACCGACAAATAACTCTAGTAACTTGTCTTGTGCATTGGTTTACTCACTTGCTTTTGACATATCTGACTGAACTACAAACTTTCCAGTGATGTCTGTCAGAAAGGGATATTCGCTTAAGCTTGCGCATCTGTGCTGCTTCATGCTCAAACCACTCAGCGTGCTTTGCTTATCAGCTCTCGCACATCCGCTATACAGGCATGAATGTTGAATGTTTAACGTTAGCTATATTAATTACATAGCCTACATGTATTTCATAGACATCCTTAAACTCTAATAAATCCATTCTACTCTCTGTTTGTTCTGTTGTCAGTGATGCTTTATCTGGACACAGCTCTGTTCACATGCTGTGCGTTATCGGCTTTTGGTATCATAGCATTTTTACGAGTATGAGTACTGGAGTGCAGTATCGGGATCCGATACCGATATCGGTGCATCTCAAGTTTAAACCGTTTTTTTAAATTGATTATTTGATTTCCGTTTAAACTGAATCATGGAAGATCTCATGAGCATATGTGTTCATGTGGCCTGCAGGTCTGTTCTACTTCCTGGGCTCCATTGTGAACTTCAGCCAGGATCCAGAGGTTCACTTCAAATATATCCAGGCTGCTTGTAAAACTGGTCAAATCAAAGAAGTGGAGAGAATCTGCAGAGAGAGCAACTGTTACGATCCTGAACGTGTTAAGAATTTCCTCAAGGTATGTCTTCTGAAGGGCTCTTGAATTTTAGGCTTTTAACAAGCATCTTGAAATAAGTTCATTATGCTATTAAGAACAATTTACCTTGTCTTTAACAGGAAGCAAAACTGACCGACCAGCTGCCCCTCATCATTGTGTGTGACCGCTTTGACTTTGTCCATGACCTTGTGCTCTACTTGTACCGCAACAACCTGCAGAAGTACATTGAGATCTATGTTCAGAAGGTACTCGAGACATGATTGCAGCAACTGTTGTGATTCTCAAGTGCTTTCCTCGGCTCTCTGTGTGGTGTTTCTGTAGCAGTGGCTGATTGAGTGATTAACTGGTTTTGTCAGGTGAACCCCAGCCGTTTACCCGTGGTGATTGGAGGGCTGCTGGATGTGGACTGCTCTGAGGATGTCATTAAGAACCTCATTCTGGTGGTCAGAGGCCAGTTCTCAACTGATGAGCTTGTGGCCGAGGTGGAGAAGAGAAACAGGTGCGCACTGTTGGCCAATATAATGCAAATAAACTGTCATGATGCAATTTTAATTGTACTAAAGTAAAATATTTAACACAATATTCATGTAAATATGGAAAGTGTTTCGTTTTTGTGATCCATTGACAAGTCATTTTTGAATTTACACCTAAATGTACAATATATGCCTAAAAGTGGTTTATTACTTTTTTTTGTTTGTTTGTTCTTTAAAAAATTAATATTGTTCATATATGTTATTCAGTAAAGATGCTTTCAATTGATCAAAAGTGACTGTCACAGTTTACACAGTTTAGACTGATACATAATATTTAAGAAACAATGAATAAATTAAGAATCAAATCATCATATTAGAATGGTAACTTGAGAATGAACACTTTAAAATGGTGGTCTAAATGTATAAATAACATTTCTGCTGTTAATCTTCTAAATTAGCACAATTATGTGCAGATAATTCAAATATTGTCAAATATCTATAATCATATGGACACTGGCCAGTAATAGTGTTTTATATTGTTGTTATATTGTTGTGGTCTGATTTGGCTAAAATTAGTCTGATTCTGGTTTGCATTGGTCTAAAATGGACTATTTTGATCTCTTTGACAGACTGAAGCTGCTTCTGCCGTGGTTGGAGGCCCGTATTCACGAAGGCTGTGAGGAACCTGCTACCCATAATGCCCTGGCTAAGATCTACATCGACAGCAACAACAACCCTGAACGCTTCCTCCGAGAGAACCCCTACTATGACAGCCGTGTGGTGGGCAAGTACTGCGAGAAGAGGGACCCCCATCTGGCCTGTGTGGCTTATGAGAGAGGACAGTGTGACCAAGAGCTCATCCATGTAAGGAACAATGGTGCTTTTGTTTTAGCTGTTGGTGCTTTTGTTTAGAGTGTTTTGAGCGTGTTCTTTAATAAATCCAGTTCCTAAAATGAAGGGAAATTGCTATAACTGTTTTTTTTTTCTTTCACCTTCACAGGTTTGCAATGAGAACTCGCTCTTCAAGAGTTTGTCCCGATACCTTGTGCGTCGTAAGGACCCCGAGCTGTGGGCTAGTGTGCTTCTGGAGACCAACCCTTACAGGAGACCCCTAATTGACCAGGTGCAAATTAGAAAATAACATACAAGTCAACATGAAGCTTTATTTGCAACCCATTTTAGTAGAATGGCACAACGTAAAAAATAATCCATTGAAAATTAATTGGATTATGAAAAGTAGGTGCTACATAGCAGAATGTTACCAAATGGCTTGATTATGTCATCAGAAAAGGAACATTGTTTCAACCTGTTCGCAAAAAGTCTAGGAATGCCATGTCAATTCTTTTTAGGCAAAGAAAATGGGACTAATTTTGATTTCATGTTGACTTCAAGTACATTTCGGAGTTATAATGTCAAAAAAGTGCTTCAGACATAAAGATTAAATCCAGTTTATGTTCCCGCCCACCACAGGTTGTTCAAACTGCCCTTTCTGAGACCCAGGACCCTGAGGAAGTGTCTGTTACCGTCAAAGCTTTCATGACTGCTGACCTACCCAATGAACTCATTGAACTTCTGGAGAAGATTGTTTTGGACAACTCCGTTTTCAGCGAACACAGGTAATTTCATCCGAGCGGTGACAGAAAAGAAATTGATTTCCATAAATGATTTTAGGGTGTTAAACATTTGCTTTTCCATAATTGGTGTCCCAGGAACCTGCAGAACCTCCTGATCCTGACGGCCATCAAAGCTGACCGCACTCGTGTCATGGAGTACATCAACCGCCTCGACAACTACGACGCCCCAGACATCGCTAACATTGCCATTAGCAATGAGCTCTTCGAGGAGGCCTTTGCGATCTTCAGGAAGTTTGATGTAAACACATCAGCAGTGCAGGTACATCTTATCTCCCAAATATCATCTTAATACATTCTATATGAATGTATAAGCATAGAGTTTTTCCTGGCCTTAGTATCCTTTTCCTGTTTCTGTGATCTCATAATTTGTTGTTCTTCTTGACTGTAGGTTCTTATCGAGCACATTGGGAATCTGGACCGGGCCTATGAGTTTGCGGAGCGCTGTAATGAGCCGGCCGTGTGGAGTCAGCTGGCTAAAGCACAGCTGCAGAAGGGGCTGGTGAAAGAGGCCATTGACTCTTACATCAAAGCTGACGACCCCTCGGCCTACATGGAAGTGGGACAAGCTGCAGCTCAAAGCGGTAAGAACCAATAAAAAGTGCCTGATTCTTGACTAAATCCAAAAGTTCCAAATTGAGATGTTCATAAATATGGGAAATGGTTTAGTAGTGAGATTGTTGTTTTCTGCTCAGGAAACTGGGAGGATCTGGTCAAGTTTCTGCAGATGGCTCGTAAGAAGGCCCGTGAATCGTATGTGGAGACAGAGCTGATCTTTGCCCTGGCCAAGACTAATCGTCTGGCTGAACTGGAGGAGTTTATCAATGGGCCAAACAACGCACACATTCAACAAGTATGAGTCTCCTACTTTGACTAAGTGTATTATAATGTTTGTTTAGAAATTAATGGGGCCACCGAAATTTCAGAGATCTAAGAAATTCAAAAAATGGATGACAATTCCCCCAAAATGAATTATTTTAATATATTTATTTTTGCAATTTGCTGTGTTTGGATATATTTAAATGTAAAAGAAATAAACTGAAAAATTTTACATAAAAGGATGAAAATATAAAAAAGCCCTGGGAAATTAAGTAAAAAGTTAAATTAAATCAGTTCTAAGCTATAAAATATTAGTTAAAAAATTACAAATTCCTGCAGTGTTTTTTGTAAATGTCTGATCGATTAATGTCTGAGCTTATTTTGCTTTTTTTCTATCTAGGTTGGTGACCGATGCTATGACGAGAAGATGTACGAGGCAGCTAAACTACTTTATAACAATGTATCCAACTTTGGCCGTCTGGCCTCCACTCTGGTGCATCTTGGCGAGTATCAGGCTGCTGTCGATGGGGCCCGCAAAGCCAACAGCACAAGGACCTGGAAAGAGGTCTGGTTATACATTCTTGCTCTTTTCTACAGTTACAGAAACCATTTTAAGTTGCAGGCTACCTTGTTGTGTTTATGTGAATAGCTTTGATCCCATGTGTTTTGCCTCTATATATTCTGTTTACATTGGTGTCAAAGATGTTGTCTGCTTGTAGGTTTGCTTTGCCTGTGTTGAAGGGAAGGAGTTTCGTCTGGCTCAGATGTGTGGATTGCATATTGTCGTTCATGCTGATGAACTTGAGGAGCTCATCAACTACTACCAGGTGAGAATGATTTAATTTAGGTTTTGATGGCATTTTCATAGCCTGAGATATTAACAGGTTCCCCACAATCATGAAACGTTGTGAAAATATTCATAATCCTTATTATTCTATAGTAGATTTAATTTTTAAGCTGTAATATTTACTGTAGGGCTGTCACAATTCCTCGATTCAATTCGATCACTCAATTGGTTTAACGCAGGTTTAATGTGTTTTTTAATTATTTACATAGTAGTTTACGTACGTGAGTGTCAGTGCAGCTCCATTAACAGTAAATGCTGCTCCACATGAACTTTCATCATTTTAGTAAAGTGTAAAAACAGTCGTCAGGGCGTTGGCACCCTCTGCAGGCATTTGTTATAATGCGTAGTGTACATTAGTTCTATTGTTTATAATACATTATGTATTTTAACAGTTTTGTTCAACAAAACCATACGATTACTTGATTTTGATACTTTATTTGAACTAATTATTGCCTCATTGCTATTATATGTATTTTAAGTCATTTTAAAGGCTAATGTTCATTTTTATTACCACTAAAATATAAATTATAATTATCCGTTTACTCGATTAATCGTCAGAATAATCGACCGATTATTCAATTACCAAAATAATCATTAGTGACAGCTGTAATTTACTATAAAATAGTAGTTGATCGTGTGATATAATTACACTACATTTTGCAATATTTCTTTGACTAGATATTGTTCTTTGAGAGTTTAATAATTATTGCATTTGTAAACATAAAATCCTACAACAGGGTTACAAACAAATCAGAGTAAAGTATATATAGAAAATAATAGTAATTATTATTGTCCAGATAGGAGTCTTTTAAAATGATCCAGTTATCACAAACAACTCAAAATCATAGAATTAAATTCATGATTTAAAGGGATAGTTCACCCAAAAATGAAAATTGTCATCATTTGCTCACCCTCAAGTAGTTCCAAACCTGTATGAATTTCTTTGTTCTGCCGAACACAAAGGAAGATATTTTGAAGAAAGTTTGTAACCAGGCTGTTTTGGGGCACTATTGACTTCCATAGTAGGAAAAAAAAAATACTATGGAAGTCAATGGTGCCCCAGAACTGCTGTTTCCCACATTCTTCAGAATATCTTCCTTTGTGTTCAGCAGAACAAAGACATTCATACAGGTTTGGAACTACTTGAGGGTGAGTAAATAATGACAGAATTGTCATTTTTGGGTGAACTATCCCTTTAAGAAGAACCTCCTTAGTGTGTCTGTCCATCTTGGAGTCCAGCAGAACTGATATTTGCGGTTTCTCCATCAGGACCGTGGCTATTTCGAGGAGCTGATCACCATGCTGGAGGCGGCGCTGGGGCTGGAGCGCGCTCACATGGGCATGTTCACAGAACTGGCCATCCTCTACTCCAAATTCAAACCACAGAAGATGAGGGAGCACCTGGAGCTCTTCTGGTCCAGAGTCAACATTCCCAAGGTCTGTCTGCTTCAAGTCTGTCTGCTTATATTGATTGATTGTAAATGGAGTTCTTATATTTGGTCAAAACTAATTAGCATTAAAATAGCAAACCTTGTATACACACAGTGGATCATCTGTGTATTTGTTGTATGGAAAAAAAATAGATGAAATATTTCATGCATCTGTTCAGGTTTTGAGGGCAGCAGAGCAGGCTCATCTGTGGGCGGAGCTAGTATTCCTGTATGATAAGTATGAGGAGTATGACAACGCCATCATCACTATGATGAACCATCCTTCAGATGCTTGGAAGGAAAGCCAGTTTAAGGACATCATAACCAAGGTATTGTCACATTTTACTTTGGGTTAGGACTTTGTCAAACTTCGTTCACTCATTTAGACTGAAAAGGTTGAATTTTGTAATCAAATTGAACCTTTTCTGTTAACTCTTGTTGCAGGTTGCTAATGTTGAGCTGTATTACAAAGCCATCCAGTTCTACCTGGAGTTCAAACCGCTGTTACTGAATGACCTGTTGATCGTACTGTCCCCACGTCTCGACCACACTCGTGCCGTCAACTTCTTCAGCAAGGTACTGTGTGACTTTCGCTTATCACATCTTTAAAACTCAACCATTTGGTTGTTTTTACAGAATGTTTTGATTTGTTGTTTTCAGGTCAAGCAATTGCCGTTGGTGAAACCATACCTGAGATCTGTACAGAACCACAACAACATGGCTGTAAATGAGGCACTAAATAATCTCTTCATCACGGAGGAAGATTATCAGGTATATATCAAATGCACCATTTTGGACCCAGCCTGTAATTTTATAAGCAATCTCTTGGTTGGCAGCTTTGCAATCTGTTGTCCTTTGTTTTTTTCCCACAGGCTCTGCGCACATCCATCGATGCCTACGATAACTTCGACAACATATCTCTGGCTCAGAGCCTGGAGAAGCACGAACTCATCGAGTTCAGGCGAATCGCCGCCTACTTGTTCAAAGGCAACAACCGCTGGAAGCAGAGTGTGGAGCTCTGCAAGAAAGACAAACTCTACAAGGTCTTACCCTCAGCCATCTATCTCTTATTTCAAGGGTTTTCAGTATTTTAGATGCCAGGGATCCCAAAGATGATCATACTTATTTGAGGGACTCCCATGATAAAATTTAAAGGGGTGGTTGATGGCGATTTCACTTTTTTAACGTTAGTTAGTGTGTAATGTTGCTGTTTGAGCATAAACAGCGCTGAAAGTTCAATGCAAACAGAGATATCATCTTTTAAAATTCTGGCAGTTTATTGCCTACAAAAACGGCTCGTAGGGACTACAAGAAGTTACTTCTCGGGTCAGTTACGTTACGAACCCAGATAATCCCCGCCCTCGGGAACATGTAAAGAAGGGGGCGAGGCCATGCTGCGCTGCTTTAGAGGAAGAGAAAACTAGGGGTGCACGGTAAAAATCTATTCATTATGAATCGTGATTCTGTCTTCTAACTATTCTAATGGGGACACAACTTTCAAAATCAATGTTCTAAAGCAGCGGTTCTCAATCCTGTTACTCGCGTCCTCCTGCTCTGCATCTCTCTCGCTCTCATTCAGATCATCAGCTCAGTGAATACACTTATTTTCACATAGCTATGAGAAGCGTTATACATGGACGCGCGTGCGGTTGCTGTGCTGTATTAAAGCTTTAATCATGATAAACCGTATATTGAAAGCTAACAGAAGCAGTAGCATTTACAAATAACAGTATCTAAAATTGAGACAACAACAAACAAACATACCATTAAGAGCCGTACTTGCACAGGCTCTGCGTGATCCTCTTCACTAATATCCTCTGCGTCTCAATCGGGCTCAGATTGATAAGAAATATAGACGACGCCATTATTTACAATACAACCGGAGCACATGCCGCTGAACTGAGGGGCGGGACGTTCAGACGCACACTAGAGGCGGTTTAGCCAATCACAACACACTGGGACACCTAACCAATCGTGTATTTCTGAGGGAGGGGCTTCCTAAAAGCAGGAAATGATCAGCGCGTTTATCAGAGAAGGAACAGAGTGGAATAAAGGTAAATTATATGAAAAATAATGCGTTTTTTTTTTTTTTTTAAAAATGAAGCATTAACGTGTTAGACTGCACCCCATAAACACAATCAAGCCTAGAAAAAAAAGAAAAAAAAAAAAAAAAGTCAACCACCCCTTTAAAAAGGATCTATATAGTTTTTGTGTAAAGAATTTACACTGTGTAAAATGTATATTATAAATCTAAAATATCAAAAATGTTATATTAAGTTTTTTTTAGTCACCATAGTACACTATCATAGCATTTTAATTTTAGCTTTAAATTATATTAGTAATTTATTTTAATCATTTTATGTAATTATTTTGATCTAAACATTTAATTATTTGTTTTACACATTTATATACTTACTAATCTAATGTAGCTTATTTTATCTTATTGTTATTTATTCTAATTTTTACTTACGTGGTCTAGTATTTATTTACTTATATTAATCTAATTTTTATTTTAATTGAATGCTTTTTTTAATCTAATTTACTTATATTAAAATATACAATCTAATTCTATTTTATCAAATTTTTTATTTATATTGTTTTTTTAATGCTGTTTTTCTCTAAACTTTTCTACAGACCCCCTGGCACTTCAGATTGTAAACCGCTCTCTTACACCACATGGGACACCGTACTGAGAAAGTTGCTCAATTTTTGGCCGGACCTAACTGAATCTTTGTTCTTGTCTCTCTTCCACAGGACGCAATGCAGTATGCTTCAGAGTCAAAGGACACAGAGCTAGCTGAGGAGCTGCTGCAGTGGTTCTTGCAGGAAGACAAGAAAGAGTGTTTTGCTGCCTGCCTGTTTACCTGCTATGACCTGCTGAGGCCTGACGTGGTGCTGGAGACCGCGTGGAGGCACAACCTCATGGACTTCTCCATGCCCTACTTCATCCAGGTCATGAGGGAATACCTCAGCAAGGTGAGCCTCCATTCAGAGGATCTTCTGGGTCTGATGGTGGACACGGTTTGGGATGATAGATGCTTTAGATCAAGGGTGTCAAACTCAGTTCCTGGAGGGCCGGAACCCTGCAGAGTTTAGCTCCAACACACATGCAGGTTTCAATTAAGCCTGAAGGACTTGATTAGCTGGATCAGGTGTGTTTAATTAGGGTTGCATCTAAACTCTGCAGGGCTCCGGCCCTCCAGGAATTGAGTTTGATACCCCTGCTTTAGATCAAAGTTCCTGAAATCTTGCCCTGGAGGGCCAATGCGCTGCAGAGTTTAGCACCAAACCTGATCAAACTCACCTACCTGTGATTTTCTAATGATCCTGAAGACATTGATTAGCATGCTCAGTTGTGCTTGATTAGGGTTAGAGCTGAACTCTGCAGGAAAGTGGATCTCGTGGGCCAGATTCGAGGATCCCTGCTTTAGGCCATGTCCACACGTACACAGGTTTTTTATAAATGGAGTTTTTCCCCCTTCCATTTTAAAATAAATCTCCATTCACATGAAAACGCAAACGCATGCTATGAAGCACTGTCAAGAGCATGCTAAAACAACAGGTGGCGATATAATCTCAACCGTTAAACCATGTTGGCCAATCAGAAGCCTGAAAAAGTTTCCAGTAGGTGGGGATAACAGTGCATGTTCCGACGTCACAAGCCAAACTCTCCAGTTTCGCTGTCTAGACGATAACACTGCAACCAGAGTTTTTGAAAATCTTCACCCTGACGGGAGTTTTCAAAAATGTTTGGTTTCAGTGACCTGGTGCAGCGTTTGCGTGTGGACGAACGGCCAAACCACAAAGAAAAAACTGTGGTTTTGAAAATAACCGCGTTCATGTGGACAGGGCCTTAGATTAAGCCTTTTCTCAGTGGAAACGCTTTAGGTCTATTCCAAAACCTAGTGTATAAATGCAGCGGTAGCTTTCTGATAGATTTGACTTCCAATTAATTCTGATAAAGTTTGACGCTAATGAGTTGTTAAGCTAATAATGCAGTATTCTAATAAACAAAAATACATAGCACCCTACCTGTTTGCTAAAAACAGTCCATTACTATTTTTTATTGTTACCTTAAATATTTCTCTGGCCGTTAATTATTTTTATTTTATGATTGATAATGATGATAATCAATTAATTTACATATTTTCTTGAAATGAATTAAAAGTAAAACACTAAAAGCTAAAATCATTCATTTTAAATGACACATTTAGTCATAACAAATGTATAAGTAGGAGAGCTGAGCAGGTACAACTACATATTCGATATCAGCAGATAGATTAAAATTCCTGTAACCAATATCATGTAACTATCACTTTCAGAAGTTTGGGTTTGGTAAAAATATTTGTTTTTTGAAGGATGTCTCTAAGGCTACATTTATTTGATCAAAAATACAGTAAAACCTTAATATCATGAAATATTATTGTAATTTAAAATAAATGTTTTCTATTTTAAAATATTAAAATGTAGTTTATCCCTGTGATGACAGCTAGATTTTAGCAGCCATTATTCCTGTTTTAAGTGTCATAATAGCTTTCTAATACGCTGATTTAATGCTCAAGAATCATTTCATTTTCAGTATTCTTTGATGAATAAAAAGTTAAAATGAACAGCATTTATTTGAAGTAGTTTGTAACATAAAATCTTTACTATCACATTTCATCAATTTAATCTATCCTTGCTGAATAAAAGTAATAATTTCTTTTTAAAAAATCTTACTGATTTCAAACTTGTAAATGATAGTGTATACCGATATATTGTGCATCCATACTATGATGACTTAAAGGCTGCTTGCTAGGTTTTGGAACACAGTTTTAGTACCTTCTTTTCATATTTGTATAATTTGGATTTTTTTTATACATGCTACCGCATGTTGAGTTTTTTTTTTAGTTTTATTTCCTCTTTCATTCATGAACATGTTCTGACCAGACATTTAATCATGAGGAATAGTTCATCACCTTAACCAGACTTTTTTTTGTTGTTGCAAGTTTAGACTTATAGTCACATTAGGTGATTCACTTGATCATCTAGTGAAAAACTAATTCTAGTGGAGTAACAGGGAGAACATTTGATTCGTATCTTCTCTGATTTCCCGCTGTTAATTTCTTTTAACACTTCTGGTGATTTGTTCTCTACTTGCTTTTTGCAATGCTGGACTGTTAAGTTTGCTTTTTTCTTAAGCTGCCACTCTTAAATTCCCTTTCAGGTTGATGCAATTAAGGAAAAGGTGAAGGTTCACTCTTATTCCATCTTTAACCCTTGTAGTTTGGAAGACTGAAACTTTGAAGAATCTGCATGAGTTCTTCCCTCCCATATCACTCTGCTGCTTTTAAATACACACCTTAACTAGACTTTCCTTGAGTTTCTTCTAGATTACTGACCATCCGTTTGCCAGACGCTGTGGTAGTCCGCCTCAGACCTGTAGAAAGCTGGAATTAGCTGATGAATGCCATGAAACTGTCATTTCATTGATTGCCGACTTGATGATTTTGTTTGTTCATTGAATTTGAAATAATAAATAGTTAAAGATCATCAGCTAATTCTGTTGTAGACTGATTTAGGTAATTAGGTTCAATGCGAGATGACAGCAAAATGAAGTGACCACATTTTCACAATTTACATTTTCATAGTTAATACTAGCAATAAAGTAAGAGTTGCATGGTTGCTCGATTTGTTTTCAAGCTGCAATCTAGCGACAGCTATGAGAAAGTGTGGTCCTTCACAAAACTAAAACCGTTGTATGCTGTAGATCAGTGCTTCCCAAACCTGTTCTGGAAGACCCCTAGCCCTGCACATTTTGTATGTCTCCCTTATCTAACACACCTGATTCAACTCATCAGCTCATTAGTAGAGTGCAAGACATGAATTGGGTGTGTCTGATAAGGGAGACATACAAAATGTGCAGGGCTAGGGGTCCTCCAGGAAAGGTTTGGGAAGCACTGCTGTAGATACTTTGAAAGCATGTGTTTTACCGTGTTAGTAGCACCCTCGAAAGGTCAGGGATCGTGGCTGTTGGCTTTGCCTGCCTCTGGAAGCCGTGAATGGCTGTATAAACCATCTCTCACCCTGTCACACCTTCACTCTTACTCTGCCTTTCTCTCATGCACTCTTTTTAACATGGGAATAACAAACTACACCTGTGGCATGATTTCTTCCTCTCAATGAAACTTCGACCTGCCGATCTCTTTAAGCCTGCTTAACATAATACTTTAACTTTTAAAAGTTGACGCCAGCTCTATGTAGAGAACTGAACCCAAATGCAACGTTTAAAGGGATAGTTTAATCAAAAATTAAAATTCGGTTATCATTTATTTACCCTCATGTTGTCCCAAACCTGTATGACTGACTGACTTCTGTGAAGCACAAAAATTTTGAAGAATGTGCCCGATGCTCTTTTCCATAAATAAAAAAATGACAGACAGGAGGTGTCAGGCTCCAAAAATGACAAAAATTACCATAAAACTATCATAGAAGACTTTAAAATCACAAGGACTTTTTTAATTTTATTTATTTTTTTTATCATTTTTGGAGCTCAATAACTCCAATCTCCATTCAGTTTCATTATATGAGAAAGAACAGCTTGGCCATTCTTCAAAATATTTACTTTTGTATTCCACTGAAGTAAAAAAAAAAAAAAAGATTTGGAACGACATGAGGGTGAGTAAATGATGACAGAATTGTACTTTTTAGGAGAATTATTGCTTTAAATCATAATTCAAATCATTTAAGGATGGTTAAAATACCCAGGACAGTCTAACATCTGTATCTTGGCTTTTACTTGCTTATTGGTCATGTTTATCACCTATATCAGATTATGATTTTGGTTGTTTCATGGTGGTAAGGCACCTATAGATTTTTTGTAAGTTTCAGTTTCTATTATTTGCACAATGACTTCCTTTTTTCTCGCAGGGGCGTCTTTCACAGAACCTGTCCAATGAGCAGCTTGCATTTCTTAGCACATCAAGTGAGACCTTTAGTTTGAATGAAAGGGTTAGTTCACCCAAAAAAAGAAAATTAGCCCATGTTTTACTCACCCTCAAAGCATCCTATGTGTATATGACTTTCTTCTTTCAGATGAAACCAATCGGAGTTATATTAAAAATTTTCCTTGCTCTTCCAAGCATTTGAAAGGGAGTAGGCAGTTGTTTTTACGTCCTACGTCATCCGCCTGGAATGACTATTTGATATTTTTCTTACAAAAACGCATGGATTCGCTACAGGAGGCCTTTATTCACCCCCCGGAGCCGTGTGAGGCACGTTTTATTATGGATGTGCGCGCTTTGACTACTTTTGGACTGTGGAACAAAAACACTCGCCTACTCCCATTCTAACGCTTGGAAGAGCAAGGATAATTTTTAATGTAACTCTGATTGGATTCATCTGAAAGAAGAAAGTCATGTACACCTAGGATGCTTAGAGGGTAAGTAAAACATGGGCTAATTTTAATTTTTTGGTGAACTATCCCTTTAAGGTGCGGTCACATTTACCGTTCCGGCAAACTTTTGGTGGGTGAAATCCAGTCAAATCAATAGGAAACTACATGTGAGGAAAATATTTACTCGCGCAGATTGTGTGCATGCGAGTTCACCACATTAACCAACAGAAAGCTGCTTGGTTTGAAAGTGACTTCTGTGTGAGCTGTGCTTCATACATTGCTACACTATTGACAATAGACTTTTTTTCCCCTGCAATATTTTCCAGAATTTTTCGCTAATGTGATCGCACCTGAAGAGGGTTCTGTTTTCTACATATGCATTGTTAATTAATAGGATACTGACTGACTGTATGGGGGACCATCTATTGCTAGTACCTAGTCTTTGTTATCGATTTGAATTGACAAAGCCATAGTGACCATGATGCATAGACCAGTAGTAAATAATCAGATGCTTATTTCAATGGGAAGTGTTAGTCGTCGGGTATGGAGTGCCTTGGCAAGAAGCTTGTGCCGAGACCTGCTTTGAAAGCGTGCACCTTGTATTAAGCTTGGCTTTATGCATCTCCCATGAATGGTCCCATCCATCAGTCATTACCCCCTTTCTTCAGAGTATTTATCTCTCCTCATTGTTCCTCTCTTGTCCTTCTTTCTCACTCTCCTTCATTCAGGTTGACAAATTGGATGCTTCAGAGTCTTTGAGGAAAGAGGAAGAACAGCTCACAGAGGCACAACCCATTGTCTATGGTAGGACCCTTATACTGCCCCTTCATCTAAGAAAGAAAAACTTTATAACTCCACTACAAATTATTGGTCAAGCAATATGGTATTTATATGGCTAATACAGATATCTAGAAGTCACTTATTCGTTTTATTAATATATTTTATTTTAGGTTTTATTTTAAATAATTATCGTTTTAACAATATTTTTTGCTTATTTCTTTATTTTATTTTTTTCATTTTTTTGTTTTTGTTATTTTGTGTTTTTTTTTGTTTGTTTGGTTTAAAACTAGCAAGCATGAATGGAATTTATATTTAATTCACATATATAATGTAATATTTTCACTCTAATATTTTTTTATTTGAAATATTTTTTTTTTGTTTGTGTAATGCTAGGAAGTAGCAAAATATAAGAGAAGAATTTATATTTAATTTGCATATATAAAAATATTTGCAGTAACCTTAAAATACATAATATGCCACAATAAGTTCATCATTTCATATTTTATTTTATTTCAAATTATTATTTAAATTTTTTTTGTTTGTTTTGTTTAATGCTAGCAAGTACGGGTCAAATTTATATTTAATTCATAAATATAATTTATGTAATTTCCACAAAATATTTGCAGTAACCTCAAAATACCAAATATACCAGATATTGGCTTATCACATTACATTTTTTTTTTGTTTTGTTTGGTGTTGTTTTACTTTTGTTGTTTTGTTATTGTTTTGTTTTTGTTTAGTGCTAGCAAGTATGAATGGAATTGATAATTAATTATCTAATATACATTTATGTAATATTTTCACTTAGAAATATGTGCAGTAACCTCAAAATACCGAATATGCCCAATATATCGGTCTATCACCGTAACAAATGCCGAGTAGTCTGGTGTAAAATAATTTACAGTTGCATACTAAACCCATTAAATGAGACCAACAACCTGTGGTTGGTAGGTTTTGTATTAACGCTCCTGTGTTATATCATTTTTCCCAGGCACACCCCAGCTGATGCTCACTGCAGGCCCCAACGTTGCAGTTCCCCCACAGCAGCCTTACGGCTACGGCTACCCCACGGCGACTGGCTACGGCCAACCCGCACAGCCAGGCTTCGGCTTCGGCATGTAAAGCCCTCCTGTCCACAGCTGTCCATCCATCTCTCCTTAAGTTCCTTACTAGCTTATTGTGGTCTACTCACAAGGTTACATAAAGTAAAAAAAAAAAAAGAAAAAAAGTTGCGCGTTTTAAATTATTTTCCTTAAAATGCAACGAAGGACTTCATTTTTATTTGTGTTGTCAAAGAAAATAATCGGACCACATTTTTGTTATTTCACATTCCATATTTAAGGCTACTTATATCACTAGTTTTCTTTTTGTCTTTTTTTTTTTTGTGAGCTGATTTTTTTTTAAGGGGGCATGGGTTGTGTATGTAAGTGGAGTGTCGAGAAGAGCAATTAACCTTAAAATATGTCGTGAAGCATCTGATTTGCACTCTGTCGTGAGAGGAAACTAATGTAGAATCTCTTAATTTTGATGTATTGTATGTGAAGAGCTTACACTGTCAGTCTGTTTAATGCATTTCATTATTGTATATTCTGAAAAAGGTTAAACAATATTTGAACATGAACGTATGCATCCATGGGTACATTTAGCTAACACTAAGTAATAATCTGATATTATACACAAATATGTAGCTGTATGATAATTTTAAGAGCATACAGACATGAATATAGTAAAAGATTTTAATCCCTTAGCCTAAACAGGTTTCCCCGATCGACCTCGTAGTTGTTAACATCTCATTCACTCCATGTGTAACAGGTGACCTTTCCTTGTATTGAATACAGTGCTCTTTATTGTGTGAATCCATTTCCATAAATGAGCAAGGGATACATTGATTCTTCTGACTTCTGTGTTTACTCATCCGATTCTTTGTATTGAGGTTTGTGTGTGCCAGGTGTCGTGCTGTTCTAGCTCACTAGTCGGAGTGTACAGAAGAATGAATACGCAAATGGATACCAATGCTTTGTCCACCTGTAAGATTTGTGTGCGATCTGCAGATTCCGAAAACTGGGGAATAAATTCACAGGATTGTGATTATTTTGGTGGCTTGATTGTAAATTGGCAAAGATTAAAATGAAACTTATCCATTCTCCATCATATAGCTTTCCACTTTATTTTTTCACAAATCACAGACACAGCAGCCATCAAAGGTTTTATTGTAAGAAACTGAATTTTTTTTTTTTGTGTAGTTAGCCATAATTTATTTTATTCCACAAAAAAAAAAAAAAAAAAAAAAAATCGGCAGATCATGTGATCTCAATATGGTGGCCCCCATGAGGCGACCCCCTTCATGTACAATAAATCGCCATTTATTGGGCTAGTGATGTAATGTAACATATTTTACACAAATTTAATCTAAAACTTTAAAATGAGGGAGAATTGCGGAGACATGTTCATTTGTATCAATCTATAAGAGAGAAGCCTGGAAAAAAATGTTTAAAATTCAACATTTTAGACGTGTATAAACGGGAAACGACATGAACTTCCTTCGGACATTAGATACTACGCTAGAAAATCGTGAGAAGTCAGATATTGTGATCCCGGATACGCGTGTAGCAGAATAAAAGACCACCTGGTCTTCTTGGTCATCCTAAAATAGCCTTTCTATTTTTGTCATCGACAGAGCCCCCAAGCCATACGGCGAAGCTGCTGTGCGATATCCTAAATTAAAATTTACAAACTTTCTATAATATTGAGAGCATGGTGAAAATGATTTCAGCCAAACTAAAGCTCGCTGAATATAAGCGTTATAATAAAATCGACTAAACAGATGCCAGTCAGTCGTTCTCTCTGGGACTTTTATTTTGAAACGACTGCTCTGTTCTCCAGCTGAACGTGAATCATTTCCTGTGGCTGTTGTTGTCGCTTATTGCTGCTGTCAGAACAGAAGAGTGGTTACAGGTATGACTGTGTCCTTTCGCTTTACATTACCTCTGTTATGACACTTTTCTCTCTTTTTAGCCTAAAAGTATGTGAACATCACTATGTAATCGACGCTGAGTCTGAAATCAAATATAAACAGCGACAGGGGACTCGAAGCTAACCTAGACAGCTAATTCTTGCCGGTTCATCACCCACATGGTCTGTTTGAAATAAATACAACCTTTAAATGGAATCTGGAAATGGTATTTTGTTTATTTGAAATAATTAGTAATCACCCAACAAGTGTTAAAAATTCTCATGTACTATAACCGCATTTAATGAGTTGGTTAATCTTCTCTATGAAGTTATAGCTTAGTTGGGTTAGTGTAAGTGCTAGTTAAAGGTCCTAGTTCAACCTATACAGGTGATCAGAGTCCTGGGATGCAAACAAATGAATATGCTGCTACTAGAAAACATTATAATTCCTTCTTTTTTGTCAGTTGTATTGATTGTAATGGTCTTTGTGATCATCAGATTATTTTTTAATCAACATTTCTTACATTTATACCCCAATGACTTAACTACTAATCCACTCAAAGTTTTCTTAAGAGGACAAACCACCATCAACACTTCCAAAGTTTGATTTGAGATGTTTGTCTGCCTTCAGCAAACTTACCAAGACCTCAGTGAGTCATGTTTTAACGGCTGTCATTAATGATGACATTACAAAGTTTGTTTTCTGTGTGCAGGTGTCTGAGCTGTAAACAGTAGTGGGAGATGGCTGCAAATGGAGCAGAATGCGAACAGCCACAGAAAAGACTAGGACCTAAAGACAAGCAGAATGGCAGTTCTACAGGTTTGTTAAGCTGATGGAAAGCTGATTTAATCAATTACCTGCTGGCAGCCACAGCGTAACCCTCAGCTGAGCTGATCAAGGGTCAGGACCAGAGATAAAACGTCCTGTGGAGATAAACGGACCTGCCCTAGTCACTGGTAGATTGATCTATCATCATTGATCTCAAAGAAATAGTTCACCCTAAAATGAAATTTTTACTGAAAATGTACCAATTTATCATCACTTGGATGCTTTGCATGTTATTTTAAAATATAATTGAATCGTATTTTAAAAGCTCGTGTATTGTACCCACAGATTCATCTCTGAGAGAGAGAAAGCAGCTGGACAGGGAAGAGCGTCTCTCTTTAGTAGTGTGGAAGAGGCCTTTTACAACACTACAGTATTTCTGCATAGAAACCCTCATTACCCTGAAAGAATGGACGTGGAAGTAAGAAATCTAGTTTACACTCACTCACTATTGTACACTCAATTTTTAAGTGTCTTTTATATATGGTTTATGGGAAGTTTAACCAAATTATTTGACCTTGTATCTGTCCTTGTATGGTGAAATTGATTTCCTGTCAAGGCTAAAAAAGTGAAGGGAACTGAATGCATTTCAAAAGTTTGAAGTCAGTAAATAAAAGTATTAATTTCTTAAAAATAAATAAATAATAATTAAAAAAAAAAAGAAAAAAAAGAATATATATATATATATATATATTATTTATTTATATATATATATATATATATATATATATATATATATATATATATAAATAAATATATAAATAAATAAAATTTATTTATTTGTAAAGAGATTAATACCTTTATTTAGTGAGGATGCATTAAATTGATCAAAAATGACACTAAAGATTACAAAAGATTTCTATTTTTAAATAAATACTGTTCTTTTAAATGTTCTATTCATCAAAGAAATTCTGAAAAAAAAAGTGAATCAGTTTCCATAAAAATATGAAGCAGCACAACTGTTTTCAACATTGAAAAAATAATTTATGTTTCTTGAGTAGCAAGCACATTAGAATGATTTCTGAAGGATCATGTAACACTGAATACTGGAGTAATGATGCTGAAAATTCAGCTTTGATCACAGGAATGAATTACATTCTAAAATATGTTGAAATAGAATTATTTTAAATCGCAATATATAATAGTAAAATTACTGTTATCACTGTATTTCTGATCAAATAAATGCAGACTTGATGAGCACAAACTTCAAAATAATCATTTATAGTCATACTCCTAATCAGATCCACCTTTTAGTAATGGAATCAAACCTACTTTTAATAGTACAGATCAGTATACAGTGGCTATTTGTTTATTTATTGATTAATTTATTTTGCAGGCTTTGGCAGAGAAGAGGGGTGGTATTTTTGACTGTAGTCCTTTTTTCACTTTTCTCAATGGCTTACTCAATAGAAGGAGCACATCAAGAGGTGAGCTCAAGGGCTTCTACAGTATTTTTGTTGTAGCCAGAATTGTTGTATTGTTAATGTAATTGAATTATTGTAACATTTCTTAAGATCAGTTTCTTTCTAAAGCTTCTATAAGGTAGTCATTCTGAGAATTTATTACTCTGAAGCATCTTGATTCTTTATGAACTTAGTGTTTGTGTTGTTTGTAGTATGTACAGTACCTGGAGAAGAAGTTCCTGTGGTGTGCCTACTGGGTAGGCCTGGGTATTTTGTCTTCAGTCGGTCTTGGCACTGGACTGCACACTTTCCTTCTGTACCTGGTAAGAATTCTTATACTGGGACGCTGTATGTATGTGAATACATACATTTATATGACCTCAATGGTTACAAACATGGTCTGAAACACATCTCATGGGGTCTTTACATTTGGTACAATCAGGTATTCCCCTAAATTAACTGTCAGGGGCCCAGTGGGACCCTCTGTCAAAAGGGAAGTGTATGTGTGCTCGATGTTCCACTGGAGTATATTAATAGAATGACTGAGAGTATGTGCTCCTCTGCTTCTCTACAGCAGATCTCGAAATCAGATCCTTTCGCCAGTTTCCACTGACTCAGACTGAACTGCGAGACCGTGGTCAGAGTGTCCACTTCCACTGGCTGTGGTGAAAGTCACACCCCTTCTTTGTCACCAGAGGACTCTAGTACTTTGTGCTCAGTTTGTTTTGCATGGGCGGCATTGTGAAAGAATGGGATGTGAAAGTGCAAATATGCACAATGTTTCACCACCAGACTTTTGTACAAAGATGAACATTTTTCACGTCAAGCTCTATTTTCATCTTTTTGAATTTGTGACGGACGAAAACTATAGAGAAAAAAGCACACACAAAATAATTCTTTTTAGGTTTATACACCTAACTTTGGGAAGAAAAAAATACACTTAATATAGTATTTAATATAATATACTTTAATATTATATTATATTTTTTCCTTGGAGTTGGTCAAATTTAATTTATTAATTATTGTAAATTATTAGAATTTAAAATACCAGATTTCTATTTAAATATATTTTAAAATGTAATTTATTCCTGTGATGCAAAGCAGAATTTTCAGCATCATTACTCCAGTCTTCAGTATCACATGATCCTTCAGAAATCCTTGTAATTTGCTGATTTACTGCACAAGAAGCATTTCATATTATCATCAATGTTAAAAACTGAAGAGCTGCTTCATATTTTCATGATTTTTCAGGATTCTTAATTAATAGAAAGTTCAACAGAACAGCGTTTATTTGAAATACATTTTTGTAACATTATAAATTCCTGTCACTTTTGATCACTTTAATGCAACCTTGCTGAATAAAAACTTAATTGTTGGTGGGTCTTTGGCACCAAATCCCTGTTTTAAACTTTAATATAAGGAAATGGCTAATATAAGTTAACCAGCCTGTCAAAACAAGCAGGTTCTCATCATCTGCATCTAATGATTGAGTTTGGGAAGTGGCTTGTGTCAGGTTTCAGTGCCTGGGAAATAAACTCAATTGCAATGAGTAACCAGATAAAACAGTCGCTGGATCAGGCTCTTTGCTGTGAACTGTCATGAGCTCATTCCTCTGAAAGTGACTAAAAAAAATGTTCCTGACTCTGGCTGACATCACCTCCGCCTGTAAAGATCCCAACAGTCAGCAGACTAACATCAATATTTAGACTCGGTTTAGGTTTAACAGGCTTTTTAGTGCAGGTTTCGGATATCTTGTTGCTTTATGGTCATCATAAAGCAGCATTTGAAGTGAGAAAATAAAGGTTTCCGTATGACTTGTTGCATCTGTATGATATTTTCTTTTGGATTAAGGTTGATTTGGATGGATCTGTCCACTAAATGGTACCACCTGAGTCATTCTTGCCTCCTTCGGTTATGCAAGGTTAATCAGAGGTTAAAAATGCTAGACATGGTATATTGTCCAGTCTTCTCTCCCACGAATCATCTCCCACGGACTGACCGACCATGGGAATGAATGACATCAATGTCTGTTTTCACTTAGCAAATGAATTGCCATTCAGTAGGTGTTGTGGTTTTTCCATCGCGTTGCATTGAGGTCACAAGTTTTGTTGTTGTTGCATTTGAACCTCAAGTGCTTTTGAGGTAGTTTTACATACTTGGTCAACGAACAATTGTTTATTTTACTTGTGAGAGACTGGTCTTAGAAATGTATCAAGCTGTGCATGTGACGGCGCTCATGGAAAAGAAATGCTCATGCTCACGTGAAGTATTATTTCAGTCTGTAAACATGTGATTGCATCATTTCCTCCAGGGTCCACACATAGCTTCCGTCACCCTGGCTGCATATGAATGTGGCTCTGTGAATTTCCCCGAGCCGCCCTACCCAGCCCAGATAGTGTGTCCGGAGGAGGAGGTCCTGCAGCAGAGCATCTCATTATGGACCATCATGTCGAAGGTTCGCCTGGAAGCCTGCATGTGGGTGAGTGTTTTCACAGCGCAGTCTTTCCTCATCAAGTACTAAAGCTGCTCACTTAAGACACTCTTGAAAGTCAAAACTCTTGCCAAGTGTAAAAAGCGGTCACACTAGATTTTGTGGACTTATTTCAAACCCTGCAACAAGTATGTCACCACCTCTGTTTAAAAAATAAAAATAAAATGTTTATTGAATTACGTATGATAATTAAAATATATATAAATATCATTTTACAACATATAGTAGAATAATATTTTATATATATATATATATGTAATACAATGTTTAGAATTAGTAAGGATATTTAATTATTTTAATATGTTGAAATGTAAAATATATTTAATATTTTTAAATTTGTATATTACAATCATTTATAATATTTTGTAAATGTATATTTATAATTGATAGGATATTTATATTATAAAATGTATAACATAAGCGATTATATCTAATGTTTGCAATTTAAATAAAATTATAGTGTGTATACAATTAATTTTTTAAAATGTGTACGTGTGTGTGTGTGTGTGTGTGTGTATATATATATATATATATATATATATATATATATATATATATATGTGTATATTTCAATGTGTGTGTGTGTGTATATATAAGAATAATGTAAATTTATATATTATAAATTATGGGTATAATTTTAATAATTTGGAACATTTATAGTAAATATTGTATTTATAATATACTTAAATTAATAATGAATTATACTCTTAATTACACACACACACACACACGTATATATGAATATATACATATATATACAATTGTGTGGGGAAAAAATTATATTTTATATATATATATATATATATAGTGTGTGTGTGTTTGTTTTTCATTATAAACATTTGCTAACAATGCTTTGCAACAGCTTTTTAATTTAAGTTTGCATTATTTGAAGCTTCTGTTAATGCAAATCCACTGCGTTTGATTATCAGAAGTCAATCTCATGTTTTGATCCCTTATGATTAACATCTTTTGCCATATAAATTCATATCTCAAGCTTGAACTATGATATGCTGTGAAAGTCTTTTGCATGTATGCCTATGTTCTCAAAAACCGTATGTTTATGATGAATCACATGTTGTCCCCATTAGGCTCATCATTTGTGACTGTGTTTGCAGGGTGCGGGCACAGCTATTGGAGAGCTTCCTCCTTACTTCATGGCCCGGGCGGCACGGCTGTCTGGAGCAGATCCTGATGATGAAGACTATGAGGAATTTGAGGAGATGCTGGAGCAGGCACAGAGCGCACAGGTCAGGATTTCATCTCATACTGGACCCACATGTCCGAACCTTCATCTTCACACAGGCAGCAGTTCCTTTTGATCATCATCAGGAGCTCCGGTAGATGTTCAAAGCTTAACTAACCATTTCCTTCCAGTGCTCATGCCTTTATGAAGCCGACAGTGATGCCCCCCATGATGCAGCCGATACTGTATCCTGTTAGTGGGAGGTGTCCCAGTGTCTTATTCCCATGAGCCCTCACTATTGTGGTTCACTTATACGGGTCACATGATTTCTTGGAAGGGCTCTCCCCTGACTTCCAGTAAACCCTTTGAGCAGCGGGTGACTCAGAAGTAGAGCTTCCCTTTAATCACAGCCTCTTAGTGTCTAAGTGGACCCCACATGGTCTGCGCCTTCACAAAGATTTTTAATTGGAGGGCTTTAATATGGTGCATTGTACCTCAGAGTTTAGTGATTAATCAGCAAAATGGCACACTTTTTTATTTATTGTTATTTATTTAGTTTGCACAACTGTAGTCAAAAGTAATTATTTTAGATAATTGTGTAGAAAAAAAAATATTTTTTAATATTGGTTTATTGTTAATATAATATAGATTTTTTTTCTTGGTAATTTTGCCTTTTAATTTTGTAGGGTTCTGAAAGTTTACTTCATAAATTGTTCTACTAAAATAATGTACAATGAATAAGTATAAGTAAATAAACTGTTTCAAATAATATAAAGTCTATTTTATATAGCAGTATTGCACAGTCATATCACAGATTGGTGAATTTTAAGATGAATTGTCCATGTCAAGTTTTTTTTTAAACCTAAATAAATGTTGAAATTGTCAAATTTCTTACAGGACTTTGCAACAAGAGCCAAGCTTGCAGTGCAAAACATGGTGCAGAAAGTGGGATTTTTTGGAATTCTAGCTTGTGCCTCCGTAAGTAAATTTCTTGTGTATTTTTTCCTTTTTTATTTTACATTTCTGAGTTTTTTTTTTTACTCACAATTTTGAGATATTAACACAGAATTGCAAGAAATAAACTTTTTTAATTCTGAGAAGAAAAATCTGAATTTGAAAAAAGTCAAAGTTGCAAGATAAAGTCAGAAATGTGAGAAGTTTCAATTACCTTTATTTATATATATATATATATATATAACTTAGCTGATAAATATAATATATATTCCAAGAGCCATTAATGCAGTATGTCTCTTGAATCAGTATGTCTATCAAGTTAATGTCTTTATTTTTGCCTATTTCATAATTCCAGATTTCAGATGTAAATGGTTTACAGTAGAATATGTAAGAATACTTGGTTGTGAGTTTCACATTAATTTCCCAGTATATTATCTTTCAGTGTTTACCAATGCTTACAATGTTTCTCAGATTCCAAATCCCTTGTTTGACCTGGCTGGAATCACCTGTGGTCATTTCCTGATTCCATTCTGGACCTTCTTTGGAGCGACTCTTATCGGAAAGGCCATTATTAAGATGCACATTCAGGTGTGTAAAGCGTATGAAAACAAATGTTACATATTTGTTAAACACTTGTAAACAGAAATGTTTTGCTTTTTGGGTGAGTCATAACTAATGAGATGATTCCCATAAATCTCTAAGTAATTTTTCGGTTGATTGGTGCCACTAGATCATCAAAGACACACCTTTGTATGTACCTCCTCAGAGTTTTGAATGTTGACTCAGCAGATTGTAGACAGTGATGCATTTGATGTCTTCAGATCTGCTTATTTCATCCAAATGATCAAATCATGAGCATGAGCGAAGTCAGTGATCTCACCGGGTGTCACATGTCTCATCACAGAGTTATTGTCTCACTGTCTCCTAAAGACACAAAACACAAGATCTGCTGCATGCAGCCGCCGCCTTGAGGAACGTGCCGTTGATTCATTGTCTGACAATGTTTATCTGCTTTTTGCTTCTCTACAGAAACTATTTGTTATCATAACATTCAGCAAGCACATAGTGGAGCAGATGGTCTCTCTGATCGGGTGAGTAACGACACCAGCGCGAGATGAATATGGACACCCTGTGTAAACAATGATAAACATTATAGCGAATCAACAACAACTACATGAATCAAGAATGCGTGAAATTATAGTAGTTGTGCACATTCTGAAGATGGATTTGTTCGCCTTGTTCAAAGTGATTTTTGTATTATTAATCATTTAATTTTGCACAATGAATACAAAAAATTGAGAGAAAAATATATACACAATGTTAAAAAGTTTTGAGGTCAGCAAGATTTTTTTTTTTTTTTAAGAAATTAATACTTTTGTTCAGTAATGATGCATTACATTGGTCAAAAATGACAGTAAACATATAATGTTATAAAAATATTTTTATCAAAGAATCCTGAAAAAATATGTATTATAGAAATAATAAGCTACACATTTTTCTTTTCACTGATAATAAGAAATGCACCAAATCAGCATATTAGAATGATTTCTGAAGAATCACGTGACACTGAAGACTGGAGTAATAATGATGCTGAAAATTCAGATTTGCCTCTGACTTTTTAGAATATATTAAAATATAAAACAGCTTTTTAAAATTGTAATAATATTTCACAATATTATTGCATGTTTGATCTAATAAATCCAGCCTTGGTGAGCATAAGCACTTTTTTTTTGTTGTTTTAAAAACATGAAACTTATGAATAGTAGTGTGTAGATGGAAATAAAGATTAATTTCTTTACCTGTACGAAAGAAATGTCATTGTGACATGTAAAGGCACAAAAGGAAAGCAAAAAAAGGATCTAGCAGGGTTCATTGAACTCTTTCATGAGCTGTGGCCAGCTTATTTTAATGCTTGCCTGCAAACCTCTTTCACACAGTCCGATTCTTAGCATTGTTTAGTCTGAATCATCTATAGAAACGCATAGAGTTTCTGTTCCTCTGTACTGCTCAATCTGTCCAGGTCACATTTCACCTAAAAATCATAAAGAAAGAAGAAATTGTTGCGTAAATTGAACCTATTTTAAGACCATTAAGATTTTTTTGTTTTCCTGTCGTGACATTGACATTTAAGTACATCAGAGCTCAAAGCTAAAGCCTTGGGTGAGGGAAGATGTGCTTAGTTGCCATTTAAATTAAAAAAAAAAAAAAAAAAAAACCTGTAGTTGACTATTAAGACCGTTTATGATCATCTTTGTAATGCTTTTCATTTGATTGTAGGGTAAAATGAGATATTGAGACACACCAACACTACACTGGCATCACATACTAAAGCCACTTATTAGTAAGCATGAGAAATCTTCACCATTTATGGTGATGTCTGTGAGTTTAGTAGGGGATGCAGTCAGAATTGAGATGATGTAGCAGAGTGACTCAAAAGTAGAGATGTGGTCTCCATGTTGGAACTCAAAAGTACAAATGAAACTGCTATTCATCTCTGAATGAGGCACGACAATTGTAGCTTTATAATCAAGCCACATCGAAAGCACTTCGTAATTACGATTTAAGAATGCGGTCAGCATGTTTCATCACATGATTTGGGCGAGATCCTTTGAATTTGACGTGCCGCTCAGACTTGAGGTTATTAATCATCAGCCTGTTGGCGTTTTCTTGTGGTGAGGTCGTGTGACTGAGACCAGTAACGTTCAGACTTCATATTGTGGTTCCTTCCAATAGTATTTCTGTGCTTTTTGATCTAATAAAGATATGATAATTGCATCTCAAACTGAAGATATATATATATAATTGATCCTGCATGATGGTTTGGTTTCACTGACATTCACACCCACCCAAAACTGGGCGGTTCTTTCTACATGGCAGTGATGACCCAATATTGAGTCACTTCCTCATTAATTGCTTTAGAGCAGTTCCTACAGAAGCCTGGCTGCTATAAGTGAGGGTTCAGAGAGCTTCTGTCTCATTGTACTGGAGGCTTCACTGAAGGAAGGCTGCTTTGGCCGATCTAGTGGACTGCTGGCGGTTTCAGTTCCTGGTAAGGCTTTGCTAATCATATCTTTATTTTTTTGGACAGTATTATCCCTGGAATTGGAGCATCTCTTCAGAAACCTTTTAGGGAGTACTTGGAGGCCCAGAGAGCCAAGCTTCATAACCCAGCGGGCGATGGAGCAGCAGCAGTAAGAATCAACCAATGTCCTCTTATTTCATTTATTTAATTACATTTTTTTTGTTAATTTGATAAATATAAAAAAAATAATATTCTCATTCAATTTATTTCTCACATTTTTATTTTATCATTTTATTTTATTTTATTTAGAAACCTTTTACTTGATTCTAAGAATATTAAAGGCTAATTTAATTTGGACCAAAAATCGTAAGTAATTCTGATTGTTTTAATGATCACATTTTTTGAAGAAAAAAAAAATTGTGTATATATATGAACAACTAAAAATTAAAAGTTGTATTTATTTTTTTTCTAATGGTGTTTTTTAATTCTAAAAATGTCATGCAATTTAATTTGGTCCGGAAATCCTCATTATGTAATTCTGATTCATTAAGTAATGTTTTAAAATAATGAGAAATATAATAAAAATAGAAATATAGCCCAAATTTTCATTTAGTAAATCTAATTTTTAAAATAATATTTCTTGACTTTCTTTATTGCAAATTTATGAACATATGAAAGACAAATTTAATATGGCTCAAAAATCTTCAAGTAATTATGGTTTTATTTTTTAAAAAGATATTCCTTGATTCTAAAAATATGAAAAATTTCATGTGGCCCAAAAGTCTTCACTGAGTCATTTTTATAAATATATATTTATATATATAATTTAATTTTTTTTTTTTTGCAGGGTGAAAGCTGGCTCTCGTGGGTATTTGAGAAAGTGGTGCTGGTCATGGTGTGCTATTTTATTCTGTCCATCATTAACTCCATGGCACAGAGCTACGCCAAGCGTCTCCAGCAGAAGAAGTACTCCGAAGAGAAAACAAAATGACGGACTCACAGAAAACCATCTCACGCTCCTGTTTTGGAACCTATGAAATACTTAAGCTAAAACTGCTACATGAGCACTGATTTATGTGCGCTTCTGTATGTTAACGTTCATTCAGATCCCTTTAGTTACGTGGAGTCCCTCTTCATTTGTCTGTAGAGTGCTCGGCTATTTAAAATCAGATTTAACATTTAGAGATTTTTGTCTTTACAGAACCAAGGCAGTCTAGCTAACAGGCTGTGTGGAGTCATATTTGTTGCAATGCCTTATGCAACATTTGGAGGTCATGCTTCCATTGAAGTGAATACAGTTCTTAATCAATAGATTGATTTATTTAATTTCTAACATACAGGTATGGATGGGCAGGGTCTGTTTTGTGAGGTTTTGTGATTGGAATTTTCAGGGATAGTTTTTTTTAATCGATATTGATGTCATTTTGTATTTCTTTAAGTGTTTCAAGAGGATAGCAATATCAACTCAGATCATCGTGGTTTCTAAATAGTTTGCACATCTTGTAAAATAATGTTTTGACTATGCGCACATGATGTTTATTCTCTGGTCTTAAACCAAAATGTCACAAACTAGTGGATGTAACTTTTAACCCAAGGAAATTAAGACGTAATATTTGCATATGTTTGTACATTTCGAACTAAAACTATAAGTTGATCCATACTTTCCTCTTATTTTGGGCTGAAGTATTTGTGTAGCTAATTATGATTTCCCTCGGAACTATTGTTACGTAATTTGTTTGACATTAAATTCATTAATACATCTGTTGTGTTACATTTGCATTTTACGTAAAAAAAAAAGAGAAAAAGAAAAATCAGTTATCTGGATTCAGACCAATGGATGACAGAAGTTGGAGGATGTTGCATAAAAAAAAGGTATCTATCTATCATCAGTCCGTCTATTGTTCTGTCTATTAATCAATCAATCTTCCGTCTGGCTATTGTTCTATCTAGCTGTCTGTCTATTGTTCTGTTTGTCTAATCATACATATATAAGCTATAAGAAGTGTCCCGTTTCAGTGTGTTGTGCTCATTCAGTCATAAGTGTCCCATTCTGTCAGGTAGCTTATCAGACTGGTGTTGGCTGTAAGTCATATGACAACATCAGTCTAATAGGCTGCCTGAAATTTTGGGCTTAGTCACCATCTGCATATTCTGAGGCTGAATTTTGTGATAGAAATGTTTAACTGAACTATTTACTAACTAATGATTGTGTTCTGTAGTGTTTAATGGATCTGAATAGCTAATGAATTACTTCCTAGTTTTAGTAAGCAGATCATATGTGAACATATTTAGGCTAAGTGAAACATTTTGCTTTTATTCTTTAACTTTTGATTAGTTTTATTAGTCTGTAATAGTCTTCTTCTGGTTGCCATTTTTCTCATTAGATTCAGTTGTTTATTTAAGCAAAAAAAAAAGTTATCTATTAAGATGGATTTCATTTGATACAGAATAAAACTTTTCAGTTTGTCTATAAAATGCTGCAGTTCACAAACTCTGGTTTCCTTCTTACATGTGTTTTTGCCACGTTAAACACTATAGTGTCAATGGTTTAAAAAAAACATTTAGGCATAATTAGTTTTAGTTGAGATTATTTTGTATGGTAAAACTTTAGGCAGCAAAGCATGACGGTTAGATGCGGGGCCATTAGTGAACAACACTTCTTCAGTGCAAACTCAATTGCATCATTGTATTGAGGGGCTTTCTGAGGCTTTCAAACACAGCTTTTGTTGTGGGTCATTGTTGTAAGATGAATCGTCCTTCATTTTCTAGCTGTACGTGCAGATTCCTTCTGGATTTTTCTGTATTTGGGTCCGTCCGTCTTTAGAGAATTTTAGCTGAGGTGTGACCGTGTTTCCACCGTCCTTGTCTGTGATATGCAGTGATGTTTAAGACTATATTTTATATATTTATATAAATTTTTATAATTTTATATATTCAACCAATTCGGATGATATGTAATCATAAATAATCAGAGAAAGACAGAAAAATTTGCCATTATACAAAAAAAAAAATAAAATAAAATAAAAGGTGCTAAAAACTCAGCTGATAATTATAATTGGTACAGTCATAGGTAATTGTAAAACCCAATAAACCTCTTAAAGGGATAGTTCACCTAAAAATGAAAATACTGTCATAATTACTCACCCTCATGTCGTCCCATAAGAATATTTTTGATGAAATCCGAGAGCTTTCTGACCGTGCATAGACCGCACAACCGAAACATTCAAGGTCCAGAAAGTTAGTAAGGACATTGTTAAAATAGTCCATGTAGCCTAATATCTGTGCGGTTCAATCTTAATTTTATGAAGCTATGACAAGATTTTTTTGTGCGCACAGAAAAAAAAAAAATAATGCAATTTCTTGTCCCTGCCAGTCTTCGACGCACATTCACAGGAGTTTGTTTTTTTTTGCACACAAAAAGTATTCTCGTAGCTTAATAAAATTATGGGGGCGGGGGGGGGTGTGACAATTACTTTACTTAACGAGATTAGATGAACATACTTTTATTTCATTATTTTCAAATCGTACAGAAAATATATTTACGGCTTTGAAAGACAGAAAAAAATATTTGTATTACAAAATGATGAATTTAACTGCCCTATATTAACAAATTTCTCCAGTGGCAGGAAAGGCACATCATATGAAATCAGTATTGTCACAATCTTTATGATGAGCTGTGTATGATCAGGTAAATCAGAGGTGTGTGTAGTTGGAGATGATCTGTTCAAGTGCTGTAAAACTGTCCAGGAAATCCTCCTCACAGATTCCAAACTTTGTATACTGATGAACATAGGCCCTACGGTGGGGGGTGTGGGGATCAGTAAAAAAAAAAAACAATACAAAATTTTGTCCAGTATTTATGTGACTGTATTTCTTACCTTGATGCAAACATATTCCAAGCCTTCCTGACTATATTGTCCAGGGGTTTCAAAAGGGACTGGCTGTTACTGACCAAAGTGGCGGACTTTTCATATCCATTGAAGGTGACAGAAGAGGTCCATGTGCTGAAATTATTTTCTGTTTTAAGCCACGGCACATATAACGCAGGATCCTTAAAACCATCTGTTGATTGAAGTAATTTGCATGTTGTTTTTTCTATACATTTTTTAAAAAGTTAAAATGCTGTTCCAATTGCAAGAACATGTTTTCTGATAAAAGCTTGCATGTACACTACTTTATGTCTCTAGCTAGCGTGTGTGTATATATATATATATATATATATATATATATATATATATATATATATATATATATTTTAAAAATTGGCAGAGGATGAAAAAGAGATGACATGCAATGCCTGAGCCACAGTCCGGCACCATTTAACACAATCCCTTCAATTTAATGAAGACGTACAGCAGCTTGAATCAATCGTGTGTATACACACACACACACACACACTACTTACACAACTTACAAACATGTAAGTATCCACACTTTTTGAAGGAACATGCACTAAAATTAAGACAACTCTGATAAGTTAAACTTTTAAATAAAAAAAATATGGTTTAAATAATAAAAAAAGTCATTAGCCTTCAGTCATTTCGAAAAAAAAATAGTGCAGAATTTAGAAGAATTTTTTTCTTGTTTAAATGTTTTAAATTTTAACAAACAGTTTGTCTTGGGGTTAAACAAACTGATTTTGAAACAAATAAACAGTAAAACAAAGAAAAAATTCAGCACTATTTCTATTTATTTATTTTTTTCCTAAATGGATGAAGGCTTCCATTAAAAATGAATGTTAAAGGGATAGTTCACCCAAAACTGAAAATTCTTTCATCATTTGCTCACTTTCATGCCATTCCAAATCTCTATGAGTTTCTTCTGAACAAAAGGTAGTTGTTGGTTCTACTGACTACCATAGTACGGAAAAAATACTATGGAAGTCAATAGGGAGAAGCAACTGTTTGGTTACACACAATCTTCAAAATATCTTCTTTTGTGTTCAACAGAAGAAAGGAACTCAATCAAGTTTGAGAGTTAGTAAATGATGACAATTTTCATTTTTGGGTGAACTGTCTATTCAACGAATGACAGTATATCAAAGATCAGCTTACCTGTAACTGCAGTAGAGACATCTTTCCCTCGTAGTATTAGAAGATTAGCAAGTGATAAATTGAAATTTTTATCCCTGCTGTTAGTTGCACTCTCTCCGCCAGATGTGACCGCTGATGGGGCGCTTACTGTCCAGTCAATTCCTTTAAGAAAGAGTGCTTTAATTCCACAAAACCATTATGTAGAGTAGACAATCAATGAAGTAACAGTTTGCATTTCTTCTATTACGAGTCATTTATAAAACATCCTTCCTAATATTACAAGGATATGTGACATCAAAGCACTCACCTTCCTCCATCCTAGCGCTGGCGATGAGCATTTGACGTAAATGCTTGAGCAGCCCAGGCCAGTTAAACACACTATAGGCCAGAGACGTGCTGGACATCTGAGGAATGTTACACAAGCTGAGCAGTTTGTACTCAGGGTGACACACCAAAGAAGTCAGTAATTCCCCTGCAGACAGCAGATAAACACTGGTAAAGGAGTGCCATTTTGCCGGATGACTGTCTGAATTGGAGGTGAACTGTGAGTCATTTGTACCTATGGGGTTTGTGCTGTAATGGCAGGGTGAATCAGCGGTATAAGCGGGCTGAAGTACGCTGGCCAGCTGGTGAGCGATCACTTTATTAACGTCACTGATGGAGATGTGTTTGATGTTCATCAGCTGGCTGCAGATTTTGTGCACAGTGTCATTCTCATGAACCAGAATAGCATCAGAGAGCTGGTAGAGGTGTGACAGTGTCAGCACAGAGTTGTAGTTTTGCACAATCACCTGGAAAGGCAAAACAACATAAACGGTGAATAGTGACAGTGTAAGCATGAATAATAAAATGTTGTAAAAAACCACTTGTTTAAAACATGTACCAAGTTCATAGAAATGTACTCTTTGTATTAATGCCATTTTAAAACTTTTATTCCAAGGACCTCCCATAAGCATCAAGGGACCCCCCATAACACCCAAAAATATATACTTGGGGGGGTCCCCTGGTTTTTCAATAAAACTATAATACTTGAAACATGAAACTAGTGAAAATAAAAATTAAATGGAAATATGCCATTGCTGTATTAAATTTAGACCTGCTCATGTTACATTGTATTTTATTTTTACGCGTTTTTACAGTGTTGCTCATAATAACCAATAACACACGATCCTGTTGAGCTTAGGAATGCAGTGGCCAATCAGAGGGCGTTCAGATTAGTCATTGCTGAATTTAGTTTGGACTGAAACTCACGAATTCTCTCATCATAAGCAACAAAGGTACGTTGCAAAATGTACGTATGAAGTAAGAGATTCATTTATCATACAGATTTTAAGAGGAGTTATGAGTGTTTAAACACTAGCTAGACTGACTGCTCATTTAGAGTGTATTCTTTCACTGCATGATTCATGATTCATGATTCAGTCAAATAAAATGCATTTAGAATGCTACTAAAATTCAAGATATGGGGGCAGGAATTTATATATTTATATAATTTCATATAGTTAATCCATACCGCATGGAGAGCACCTTTTTTTTTTCCACAAAAATCACAAATGTGAGATTTTATACAACAGTTCAATAAACAAGAAGTTAATATTAATAGACTTACGTTTTAGAAACCATATTGCCTATTTTTGCTCTATTTCACCACCAAAAATGGTTCCAAACACAGGCACAGCACTGTTTTTGGGTCTCTGAGCAACACGACGGTGTTTCATTCCTGAATGAATCAACTGTTTAAATTATTTGGTTCAATCACAATGACTCACTTAACAGTGACTTGCTGCCACCTACTGACGGTGTTAATTTCACATTTAAAGTACCTTTTCATTTTTTTTTAAATAATTTCAAATATCAGCATTCAACTGTTTTAGGATAAAACCACGCATAAATAATCAAAACATTTCATGCATTTGTAACCGCAGGTTAAATGCATTCATGTCCTGCATTAAACAGTGTGTAAATGCATCTAAATGTCACTTCTGGTGCAGCCCCCAAGACCCCCCAAGAGCTTTGACACAGTTCGAACACTGACTAAAGGCACACCACTGATGAAATATGGTAAAAAAAAAACAAACTAACAGATACCACCATACTTCACAAGTTGATTAATCACAGCACAATAATGGTTTTGTATTAGATGTTTTCTAAAGTGTTATGTTTATATATACAAATGAGGAATTCTCTAATTAAATGTTCTCATTTGCATAAATATCCAGAACAGAAATATGAACATTGGATAAAGCCAGATTCTTGTTTAATTTTGTTGACATATTAAAGGGGTCATATGAAGCGATTTCAAGTTTTCCTTTCTCTTTAGACTGTTACAAGCTGTTCGTGCATAGATAAGATCCCTAAAGTTGGAAAGACTAAAGTCTCAAACCCAAAAAGATATTCTTTATAAAAGTTAAGACTTGTCCACGCCCCCCTAAAACGGCTCATTTAAACACGCCCCCACGTCTACATCACTGTGTGGGAAGATTTGCAAAACACCGCCCAAATGTATACGCAAAGAAAGAGGGCGTGATTTTTATTCTCGCTGTAGTATTGTTGCTGCCGCCATGTCGTGGAGATGCTGTGTTTCGTTGTGAAAGCGAAAGTACTTTGTTTGGGCTTCCAAAAGAGGACACAACTAGAAATCAGTGGTTAAGTTGTATTTACAACACTGTTCCAGAACAGTTCAACCCAAATATTCGAGTGTGTGCACTGTGCAGCACATTTTACGGAGGACTATTTCCTGAACCTGGGAGAGTAGCCTACAAGCTGTGTACAAAGGCTGTTTCTATAAAGTGGGGCAATTCCAACTTTGCAAGGACAGTCTGGCGCTTCTGACTCACAGGCTGCAAGTATGTTTTCATATTTAAAGAATTTGTTACTGACTATTCAAACGTGAGTTGAGCAGTGTAGAGTAGTGCTTGTTGTTTGTCGTTTCTCCGATCACAAATGCAGACATGGTAATGTAAAAAGACAGTATAAGTCATTATAATCAGTAATTATGTCCCCACTGGATGCAACAAATGCCTCGTTTATAGTGGGTTTTATTGTTTTAGTCTCGTCGTGTCAGGACATGGCATCACAATACGGTAAGGGGCGTAACATTTCCATCACACGCTTGAGGTATTCGGCCAATCACAATGCACTGGATAGCTGGCCAATCAGAGCACACCTCACTTCTCAGAATGATGAGCTTTGTAAAAATTGACGCATTTCAGAAAGGCGGGGCATAGAGGAGCAACAATAATGTATAGAATGTGGAAAACAATGTGTTTTTTTAACCTTAAACCACATAAACACATTGCATTACACCAAATACTCAAAATCTTCTTTTTAGCAACATCATATGACCCGTTTAAAGTGTTTATTGTTTAGAGTTTATAAAGTTTACATAGAGGAGATTTTGGATATATCTTTTAATCACTCCATAAATCAAAAAATAATGACAACAGCCAAAGAAAAAAAAAAAAGGTTACTGTTTTAGAAATAAAATATATCTATAAAACTTAGGCAAATGTTCCATGAATGATATAAACCCCTCTGTAAAAACTTTCAAAATATGAATACAACTGCAAACTTTGTTGTAAGTGCAACAAAAAATAGATAAAATATAATAAAATTAATGTGTATTTTGGATGTTTTCTTTCCACTAGTCTGAAAAAGACATGCTATGAAAGCAAAATCGACCAGTGCATGGAAAAACAAAGGTTTTTCCTTATGAAAAGTTTACATTTAATAACTTTAACATTTATAAAATTTTAATAGCACTTAAGGGAATTGAATAATATGGAACAAATAATCTTAGTCATTATTTTCAAAAAACAAATGAAAATATTTTTTCAAGGTAAAACATTCTTTTACCAAATATCATGAATTGTAAATGTATAAATATCATTAGGTTTTTAAGAAATCACACCACATGGCATTTTACAAACTGAACTAACCTTGCCTTGTCATAAAAAGTTAAAATTATCTGATATTTTAAGAAACTTCTTTTAGAGCCCTGCACGGGCATCAAATATAGGCCCTAGCCCGGCCATGGCTCAAGACGCTCAGGCCCTGGCATGGCTCTTGTCCGACAGCTTATCGGAATTACCGGCCCGAGTCCGACCCGAGCCCATCTTTTTTCCCCTTCTCCCAAAACAGCTTATACTACTGTTTCAGCTATTAAAATAGTTCAGTTTTGTATGTAATGGCAAAGTGATTATATTTTGTTTCATTTTTTTTTTAAGTTAATTTAGAAAAATGCTTGGAGCATTTTTTTTGTTCGTTATAAGTTTTTGTTTTTTAAAGTAACGACCAAGCGGCCAGCGGCAGACAGTGAGCTGATCATAGCCTATGTTTGATCAATTTAGCCTTCTCAAATCATCACTACTTGCCTAAAATAAAATCTATAGATGTAAAACAGTTCAAGCATATAACAATGTTTAAACGTTAAACCTAGATAAATGTGCACTATATCCAATAGTTTGTGTGGAGAGTGCAAGCTAAAGTGCGCTTTGCAGGACATGGAGGCGCCAGCGCAATCACTTGCATTTTTTCAGTGGATACGCCGTCATTTTTGCTCATAAGAGCAATACATCATTCGGAACTGTAAAAGGTCTACTTTTATTTGTGTGCACTCACAATATCAACAAAACGTTGTGCTTTTGTAAAATAAAGAAAACAAACATGATGCGCTTTCTGCCATCTCATCTTGAACAGGAGCGCTTCACAAAAATGAACCGAAACTCAGCAAATACATGCCTCACAGACATGATAAATATATCTATAGAAAGCTTTAAATTAGCCTACTACTTAACGAAATAAATCAAATCGAAAACAAAAACTCTTTCATTATAATCGGTAAAGATGCACTTCTCTCTAAAGGCGCGTCTAATGATGAGATGGTGAGTCAAAAAATTTTTTCATCACTAACTGATGGATGTCTAAAATATAAAAATAAGTAGAAGCAAAACAGGCCCGAGGCCTGGCCTGCGTCTGAACTATGACGTGAAAATTGGCCCGCAGCCTGGCCCTTGGGGCGTAAAAAAGTCGGGGCCCGTCGGGCCCAGGCTGACAAGCAGAGCTCTAACTTCTTTACCTTGACAGTCATGAGGGACTGCAGAGATTTGTGATTTTTTTTCTGCATATTTTGCACCACATGAGTTTGTTGATTACACTGCATGACTGACTTGGCAGTTTTTTTTTATTATTAAGCAGTGAAGCTACTAAACTACTTAAAAAGGTTTTCTTTTCATGATTTTCATGATTTTAATTAGGTTTTTTTCTTCATTGTGATGTCATGACAGTTGTTTCACTCTGACATTTTTTACTTAATGAGCACAAAAATATCTATATGAATTTTAGTGCAGAAATTAAAAACGTGTTCATAATAGAAGCGGTGTACTTGAATGAATTTTAAACCATTTTTTAATAAGTTAAATCCACACACAAAAAAACAAGTCATATCATTGACCCAACTGCTTCTCTATCATTTATACTTAAAAATACAAAAATCTCACTACCTCACCAGCTCCGTATGGCCATGTTACTTGATTGAGGATGAATGAATTGGGATACAAGTCTCTCAAACGCTGAGTGATGTAAGTACCCACACCAGAACCGGTGCCACCTGCAACACTCATCATGATGAAAATCCCAGCCAGACGATCACAGCGCTCCATCTCCATCCGGACCAGATCCTCCACAGCCTCTTCATGATGTGGTCCATGAACACAGAACCTTCAGAGAACAACAATAAACTCACAAGACAAACACACATTTAAAGCTCAAACCAAGAGCGGACCTTCTTACCCATTCGCCCAGTTGTTTCCAGAGCCCTGCTTCTGGGAGAAATGTGCTTTGTCTCCATATCTCCATCTTCCAGATTTTGAAGCCTTGGCTACTGCTTGAGAGATAACTTTGGGCTCCATATCAACAAGTACTGACCGCGCCACAAGTTCTGTTAGACATAAACATGAAGAACCTAATAAATATCAAATATTACAGTGGTATTAGCAAATCTGAGAGAGTTGAACCCACCTCCAGTAGATCTCTCATAAAAGAACCTCTCATCACTGCATTGCTTGTACTTCTTTCGGTTTGGTGCACTGGAATCATGGCTTATGACACTAAAGAGCTCGTGTCCAATCTGATTCCCACACTGACCCAACTGTAAGCTTATAACCGACATATCTATCGACGTTAAGCATTAAACGATACGACAAAAGCTTGGAAACCACATCATGACAGCACTGTATAATAAACACACAACTCCCCGAACCTGTAGCTATAGCAACGCTACCTTCTCCAGGAGACGAGAGTAACGTTACAGACAGACTGGAGGTCAGTTTACTGTGTGGAGAGTCAATACAACCGCACAGTGTCACATAACATTAAGTCACTACTTTTGAACACTTTTACAAAGTAAAAGCAGAGCATCTGTGTACACAGTTCAACGCGGGTGCAGGTTTGTAAGCGTCGGAACTGATGCATGATGGGAGCTAGAGTTAAAAATCTGTCCACCATCAGATGGCGCACAAAACATACCTTTTGCGGGCTTCCTTGATCTACGAATATCACGAAAACATGCCTAGATCATCAGAAAGAAATAACGAAAGAAAGAACGAAAAATCAATAGATAGATAGATAGATAGATAGATAGATAGATAGATAGATAGATAAATAAATAAATAGTTTTACACAAAATCTTTGCATATGCCTGTATGCTTCCTGTTATGCTTCATCCAAATACATATATACATATATATATATATATATATATATATATATATATATATATATATATATATATATATATATATATATATATATGTATTTGCATGAAGCATAACATACTTTTTACTGTATGGTGATTCTCATTACTTCAGATTAGACTGTAGATTTAAGTGCAACAAATAATACCATGATGTATATTTTACAATGTAAATAATAAGTCATGGTTTGTTCATATTGCATTGTTTATTTCATATTTATTTTAATTAATGAATTTAAATTTGAAGAAATGTGGGAAAAATGGACTAATAGGCATAGATTGATTTAGGAGAATATCAATCAATCAATCAATAACATTGATAAATATGGATTTCCTTCACGTGCACAAAGAAAGCGTATTCTCTGCGTTGTGATTATTTAACAAATGTGCGATGTTATACAACACAATATAAAACATTTATAATTCCTTTTTATTTTTATGTTTTTATGGTCATTTGTTTGTTTTGATATTATTTTGATTATTCTTTTCTACACACAACGTGTGTACTATGTAGGCTGCTAAATTAAATTAACTTATATATATATATATATATATATATATATATATATATATATATATATATATGTATATATATGTATGTATATATGTTTAACATAAAACAATACAAAAACAAAAACAAAATAAAAATGTTAAAAAACGTAAAACGTAAATAAAAAAACAACAAAACATATATATCATATGTACACTATATAAATAATATTATAATATTATTTATATACTTATTTATCGCTTTTGTATTCTGGTATTCTGCACTGTTTTGTCAGTTTCAGCATGAAAACAGCGTGAAGTCCAGCGCGAGTATTTCCCGCAGTCCTCCGCGCGGGGGCGTCAGATCGCGTCATGCCGGTCATGGCGACGGTGCGTTCATCTCCATGAGGCGGGAAGCGCGAGCTCCTCACGCGGTTTGAAGTGATCCCAGACAGCGCAATCAACGATGGCTGGCGTTTTCGACATCGATCTGGACCAGCCAGAGGAAAATGTCTCCGATGATGAGCTGGAGGAGGTAACGGACGGTCGCTGTTTTGAAGTGAACGGCACGCGGGAGTGTAACTGTTACCACCCCGAGCAGAGTGCAGGCCTGAGGCCCGAGGAACTGCTTTATGTTATGCTAACAGGCTAACACGATTACCATACAGTGTGTTTTATTTACTGAACGACTGGTATTCTGTCTGTCAGCACGTGTGTCAGAGATATTTGAGTTTTAAATGCTGAAATATGTTTTATATGCAGTAGTCAACGATACGAGCTGGAGATAATAGGGTTGTATGTGAGCTTACTACTTGGCAGTACAGTAGAGTACAGTACAGTACAGTTATGGCAGTTTAAAGGGCTGTATGTATGCGCTTCCTTTCACATCGAAACTTGCAATGCAGCATACCTTAGATATACACGTTTGCATGCATATTGCTTAAAAAATGCATATTAACGAAGTCAATAAATAATTTTATTTATTTAGGACTTGCAAGACCATAGATGGTGCATGTCACCTTATGGGATCTCTGGGAATAGTTTTGCGAAATCCGACCCCTTACGTTTTCATGTTCTGACTAGAAGTGCTGCCAACTGTTGTCTCGTAACGTTATCTGCTCGTGCATAGCACATAACGCTGTTCACTGTTGCAGGGAATTGAGCATTTGTTGATTATGCGTTTCACTCTTCTTTTCTGCAGGCTCAGTTCAATGACATCATGGATCAGTGCAGTGGCTTTGAGTTGTAAGTATCAGTAGTGGTTGCAATACAAAATTCAGTTTTTTATTTTTATTTTAAATGATTAAAATAATTATTTCTAGACAGATTCTAAAAAAAATAACTAGAAAAAAATAAACGGCATCAATATTCTAATGCAAATGAGAGGAATAATGCAAATTATCACTTTATTTCTGGTTTATTATTACAGTAACATGGACGACTGTGAGAAGATCGAGATATCAGAGGACAATGTGAACCAAGGCACTGAGAACATCCGTCCAGAGTGCTTTGAGCTTCTCCGTGTGTTGGGAAAAGGAGGTTATGGAAAGGTATGTGTGTGTGTGTGTGTGTGTGTGTGTGTGTGTGTATATATATTTTTTTTTTTATTTTTTTTTTAATGTAGCATATTCTAATATTTTTAAGCAGTTTTCTCACTATGCCATAGCCACTAGTGATGGGAAGTCCGGTTCTTTTCCACAAACTTCTTTTCCGGTTCTTTCAAACAGTTTGTTTCATCGGTTCTTTTACGCCCTAATGACGTTGTGATGACGTAATGATATAATCTATTGTCCCGGGCCGGGATGAAAATACACATTCAAATATATAAAGTCAGTAATCATAACTTCAGTCAGTTAAAACATCATAATCATGATCTTTAAAGTTTACAATTAAGTTTTGCAAGCACCCAAATACAGGTACAGGCAGTGATGTGCATACGAGGATTTAAGTCTTGAAGATATAAAGTGAATAAATTATTTGTCGTCAGCGCAGAAACCATAATCCAGTTACTATACATAATCCATTGCGATTTATTTGTTATTAAATAAACTTACGTTTCGCCCTCATTCAAGTCCTCGGTTTACCCGTGCCATATAGCATTAGCACAGAATCAATTGTCCAAAAAAACTAGTTTGGTTCAGACGTGTAGGCAATCACTGTTCGCTGAATCACACATGCGCAGTATCATCAGCTCATCGGTTCTCAAATCGGACGTGTCCGAAAGGAACAGTTCTCGGTTCAGTTGTACTGGTAATCCGAAAACCGTTGCAACCGATTCTTGACTCGAGAACAAGAACCGCTCTAACCGGCTCACCACACGCGCCTTCAGTGTATCAGCTGCTCTGCTCGTGCTCATCATCAGTTCTATTTCATACAAACTCAATTTGTGAATGTCATCATTAACTATAATTACAGCACAGGAATTTCATAAATCATCCCTTATTCCTATTAAACATGGAGTCTTAATTATGGTCCAACGTCCCTGACAAACCCCTTTGGCCTATAACCTAGAATCTTCAACTGAACAAAGTACACAGATTAGATACATTCATCCTTTTTTAAAAAATAAAATAAAATATGTTTTATATTATCACACTTTCTGATGTTTAACAAAATACTTGGATAACATGCTTTTCGTCTGCTTGAAAAATTACACGCATGCGCAGTATCATCAGATCATCGGTTCTCAAATCGGACGTGTCCGAAAGAAACGGTTCTTGGTTCAGTGTACTGGTGATCCGAAAACCGCTGCAACCGGTTCTTGACTTGAGAACAAGAACCGCTCTAGCAGTGGGTGTGTACGTTCGTTACCCGGCTCGCTGCTCTGCTCGTGTTCATCATCAGTTCTCAGCAGTTCACTCAGTGTACTGTTTGAGTAAATTAATAACTCATCATATTGGTTTATTTCGAGACAGAGGGAGTGTCAGGCACGTTAAAAAAGTGAATAACTTAAGTAATTTGTGGATTAGTGCTTACTGGAGACGCGAACCATTTCAAACGATTCAGTCCGATTTGGTGAACTGGTTTGACCGGTTCACTAAGAAGATCCGGTTTGAATTGAATGATTCGTTCGCGAACCGGACATCATTAATAGCCACAAAGTGCTTAATATTGTATGGAACACAATTACAACATTACAGTACATTGCATTAAAGTAAAGGCAAACCTGTGTTAAAATGATAAAGAGCACAAATATGACTTTGAATAACATTGTAGTAGTTATAATATCAGTGGGTATAATAATATACAATATCAGTATTGTTATATCAAATAAACTAAAACTATTAAAATATGTTTGCAGATTGAAATAAACTATAAATAAAATATAATATGACATGTAAATAGAAAAACTCAAAGAAATATATCAAGTTTGAAGCATTGAAATTACTAACTATAAAACTCTTTAAATCAGTGTTACTCTTTAGGTTTAATTTTTTTATTTCAGTTTTTGATCACTAAAACCAAACTAAAATTAATTAAACCTTTATAGTAATATTTAAAAATGACAAAAACTAATAAAAACATAACAAAATTAACTTAAAATATAAAAAGTAAAAATCTAAACATTAATAAAAACTATAATATTGTATACATAAATCTAAAATAACACTGTGGAGCAGTATTCCATTTGAACAAGTCTGGGTTTGACTTTAACTCTTACTTTGTTTTTTGTAGGTTTTCCAGGTTCGGAAAGTATCTGGTGCAGGATCAGGAAAAATATTTGCAATGAAAGTCTTAAAAAAGGTTAAGCAAATTCCTTAAATTTGAATGCATTCATTTACACTTGTGGCAATGTCTCAATGTCACTCTTTTCTGCTGCTTGTAGGCTATGATTGTACGCAACGCCAAGGACACAGCGCATACTAAAGCAGAGAGGAACATCTTAGAGGAAGTCAAGCATCCTTTCATCGTTGATCTAATTTATGCCTTTCAGACGGGCGGCAAGCTTTACCTCATCCTTGAATACCTAAGTGGTTCGTGAATCAAGAACAACTTTTGTCTCAGAAATGGATAACTACTCATTCTTTCTGCTGTCCTCCTGTTGCTGCAGAGTTGCTAAGGAATACATTCTGCCCTTGGAGGCATTCCTTCTGTGATTTTTTTTTTTTTTTTGCATAGTGGGAATTTATTTAAATATTTTATGAAATGGATAAAAAAAAAACAAAAAAAACAAATTTATGCAATGCATTAAAAGCATTTTTTTTTTTTTTTACTGAGTTTGAAACACTTTTTTTTTTTTTTTTTTCATTTCTGTGCTGAATTGGTAAATTTGCAGTGTGTGATGGTTTGAGATAAGATGTGGTGAAGCTGTACTATCAGTCCATCTGTGTTTTGTCTTAAAACTGTGGTTTTGTGGTTAAAAACCTTTTTTCTTCTGCAGGTGGGGAGCTTTTCATGCAGCTTGAGCGAGAGGGGATTTTCATGGAGGACACGGCCTGGTAAGAAAGGGCGATTTGATCAGTTTTGTGACTTTTAAAGAATAAACTTGCTACGTTAAAACTGAATTATGATTAGCTCTTTAAACGTAGCATTGATTGAAGCGTCAACTTTTTAAACAATTTTCAAGGACACACGAACACTGACACATGCATAAAATAGTCCTTACATTCAGCATGAGATGAACGAAGATAATCAGAATGATGCTCAGGGCTTTTTACACACAGCTTCTACTTGGCTGAAATCTCTATGGCTCTCGGACACCTGCATCAGAAAGGCATCATCTACAGAGATCTCAAACCTGAGAACATCATGCTCAATAATCAAGGTTTGGCTGCTGCTTTTTGTAGTTTAGAAAGAACTAAATCTGAAAATGAACTGAGAAATCTTTAATTCTAATAATCTGTTTTTTATCTTATCACAGGACATGTAAAACTGACTGATTTCGGGCTGTGTAAGGAGTCGATTCATGACGGCACAGTGACACATACTTTCTGTGGCACTATTGAATACATGTGAGACGTTTAAACGTTTACATCCTTGTGATGTCCAAGTAGCTCATTTCCTGTTTTGCAAATGTCTCTCTTCATTGTCTGACATGCCCGTGTGACATGCATTTAGATGAATTCTACAGTAGTGTGAGACGTTTCTTTCATTTCAGGGCTCCAGAGATCCTCATGAGAAGTGGACACAATCGGGCTGTTGACTGGTGGAGTCTGGGGGCTTTGATGTATGACATGTTAACTGGAGCAGTGAGTATAAACGTCTTGGGAATTTGTCATAGTGCAGTGCACTGTAGCCTGCAATACTTCAATTTGGGTTTTGTATTTACATTCTGGAATTTATGTATTTATGTTTCAGAATTAATGTAAACAACCAGTTTTTGACTAATTTAATTTTTTTTTATTTTATTGGTCTTAATTTAATTCAGGGTACTTACAAGGTGCTTAAAGTGCTTGAAGTACTTGAATTTGACTTTTTGAAATTTAAGTCCTGGAAAAACCTTGAAAACAGACATATTTTTGAGAAGGTACTTGAAAAGTACTTTAATTTTTAAAAGGCAGTGTATATGAAATTACTGTTAATTTTTTTTTTTCAATAAAACAATCTCTTGACTTTTAGACTTAGGTCTGTTTGTATAACTAAAAAAATATCAGATTACTCAATTGTCAAAATAATCAGTAGATTACTTGATTACCAAAATAATAATTAGTTACAGCCCTAGATTATTTATAAAATACTACTGCATTGTTTTGCTTTATGTGATTAAAAGACAAATATTTTGTCATAAAAAATTTCTTAAAAATAATATTAAAATATTGTCTCGTTCTAGTAAACCTAGTATCTGTATTTTGTCTCATCTCGTGAGCTAAATGTATTGGCACGCCCCTAGTGTCGCCTTCAGGTCAATCATATATTCATTAAAAAACTGTTTGAATAAGGAAGCGATAACTTTGCAATAGTACCTTTTCAAATGTAAAAGTTGCCACAGTCATTGCATGCTTTTGTGCTGCACTTTATTTGTACCAATTTGTTGTATTAGTTTATTAGAATTTGAAAGATAATAATGATATGGTTTGATAAGTCAGATCTCCGATTTTAGTCCTTGAAAACCAAAAAAGTAATGCTTGAAAAGTCCTTGAAAGTTTCTGTACGAACCCTGTTAATGAACTTTTTTTTTTAAATTTTTTTTTTTTTGAAAGTTTACTGATATCTTAAACCAGCTAGTTTTTTAGGCAACACGCCATCTAGGGGCCACGAGGAGTCCATGAAAATTGTTGGGTTTTTATCAACGATAATGTGTGCTCTTAAAGTGTTAAGGATTTTTTTTCTCAAAATTTGTTATATTCATATTCCTTAAATGTAATAGAATTTAATACTGATTTAATACTGATTTCTAAAGACTAGTCAAGACTGGTCAAGAATTTTTTTTTCTAAATAAATGTCTACAGTTAATTTTCATTCACTGTCAACAATTAAAAGATATTTTCAATATAATTATTTTAGAGTAATGACAATGTATAAGCCAGTTTAATTTTGAAATTAATAATTGTCACAAAATTATTGCACTTAACATATACTTTTAGGCATAATAAAATAGTTAACTTTATATTTGTCAGCAAGGTCTCTCACAATGGTGTTACTGTATTTGTGGTTCTTAGTGTTAAAAAGTTTGTTAACCCTTGATCTAGTCAATTTAGAAGTTTAGTATTTTTAATTTTTTTTAAACATAATTTTTTTCCCATTCTAGCCCCCATTTACAGGAGAGAACCGTAAAAAAACCATAGACAAAATTCTTAAATGCAAACTGAACCTCCCACCCTACCTCACACAAGAAGCCAGGGACCTTCTCAAAAGGGTAGGTGTACATCTATTTTCTGTTGTGTAATTGATGTTTTAAGTTTTTTCTGTCAATTTGTAGTAATAATTTTTCTTTGTTCAGCTACTGAAAAGAAGTGCCTCATCTCGGCTTGGGGCTGGACCTGGAGATGCAACAGAAGTACAGGTCTGTTTTCATCAACATTGATGTTAATGTCAACATCTTAACCCTGTAAAGCCTGACATGAAATAATAGTCCAAAAAAATATTTTGATATTTAGAAAAAATATTGCAGTTGCTGTAAACCCAAGTTGCTTCCATCTGGTAAATGTTCATCTTGAACTATTGCCAATTCTTATTAGTGGTCGACCGATATATTGGCCGATAATTGGCATTTTTCAAATATCGGCATCGGCCCATATGTTTTTCTGTTTGGCCGATGCGTTTGAGTGGGGACTTTTTTTTTTGACGACAAGACAGACTTTTATTTTGACGGCGCTGAGAACGGCACTGAGAACATTCTTCCTCTTGTCAAGCCCTTGTTCGCTGTCGTCCTTAACAGTTCTGTATAATATGCAGGGCTTGACATTAAGCATTCTCATATGGTTGTCCTTCGGACAAGTAAATTTGTCATTTACTTGTCCGAGTATAAAAGTTACTTGCCCGGAGAGAATTTATTTTATTTTTTTAATTGAGTTATAAATATAATTATTTATTGTAGTTCTACAAAACACATTGTGTATTTAGATTTTTCTTTTTAAATAAAATAATAAAGTGTGATAACACTGTTATATTTTAAAATAAAAAGGGAGTATTAATTACAAATATAATTATTTTATATTAAACTTAAAAATAAAATGCTAATATTTACTTATTTTTTTATATATGAATTTTCAAACTTAAATTTTAAATTTTTTAATTAGTTAAATTTAATCAGACAATTAGTATAATAAGACATTTGAGCTGTTCCAAACTAATTAAATCAGTATCAACAAAATTCATCTTTGCAATGTAGGAAACACAGAAGCTGCATCTGAAGTTGAATAGATATATTTACCCACTGTTAATGCAGCTCTGAGGGACATGGAATACTTTAATCTGCAGTTACAAATGAATAAATAATGTTTTGATTCATAAAACGTTGAGTACTGATATTTGAAATTATTTAAAAAAATTTAAAAATACTGTAAATGTGAAATTAAAACCACCAGTAGGTGGCATTAAGTCACTGTTTATAAGTGAGTCATTGCGACTGAACCGAATCATTTAAACGGTTGATTCATTCAGGCATGAAACACCGTCATGTTGCTCAGAGACGCAAAACAGCGCTGTGGTTGTGTTTGGAATGATTTTTGTTGGTGAAACAGAGCAGAAACAGGAAATATGGTGTCTAAAACGTAAGTCTCTTAATGTTAACTTCTTGTTTTTGAACTGTTGCATAAAATCACATTTGTAATCATGATGGTTTTTGGAGTAAAAAAAAAAAAATGGCGCTCGATCTTCGTGTGAAACTATATGATATTATATAAATATATAGATTTTCTGCTCCCATATCTTGAATTTTCTGATCATTCTTCATGCATTGTAATACTGAATCATGCAGTGAAAGAACGCACTCGCATGTGCGCTAGTCTAACCTAGACGACTTTACGTAATGTTTGCATGCACTCTGTAGGTGTGTTTTGTTTGATTCTTGCAATACACTCGTTAAAACAACAATTACGAAATTATCGCAAACGATATATATCGCACACCCCTATAACAAAGGCTATATCATAAATAAAGGCAGTCATTACTGTTTTTGGTATTGACTTTTTCAAGTTACTTGTCCGATTGGGCAAGTAAATTTCTCTTTCACTTGTCCGTCCAAAACATTCACTTGTCCCGGACAAGCGTTAATGTCGAGCCCTGATATGGATAGAAGTCTGTCTAATAATCGAATAGAAGTCTGTCTAATAATCAGATAGAACTGTTAAACAAAGGAATTAAAAGGTATACAAAAAAAGTATTATAACAATTGCTTTTGTATTATTAGTAATGGAAAGGCAAACATTATAATACTTTCTCGTTTGGCTTCAGCATTCAGCAAATGTGCATGTTTATCATTTAAACAAATCTTTGAATGACTAATGAACATTTAATTTCACAAGCCTTGCAAACTTAGTCAAATCCAGCTGTGAGATCTTAGTGTGCATTTGTAACCTGCATGATCATGTTCTCTGCGTGACGGTCGATCCGTGTGAATTGAATGCAAACAGGAGGAGAGTTCAGCTTTACTAGAGACGTGCGATCGACAAACTTTAAACTTGTGATTTCAAATTATTGATGCGCTTTATGCTTTTGCCCACTGCCATATTCATGTCATTTTCACTGTGTGCTGTATGTAAAATGAGTATTACCTTGGCTTTATTTGGAAAAAAAAAATAAATTCTGGAAAATTCTGGAAAACCCACTAATTCTAATATTTACTGTATAAAAATCAGTAAAGATTTCAAAGTATAAAGACATGCATCCCATGACCTGAAAAGAAAGTTATACTTGAAGACCTTTTACTTGTTAAAAAAGCATAAACTGTCAATCAGATGGAAGAAGGCATGTAGTAGATTGTGTACAACAGGTTTTTCAGCAAGTTTTGATCATATTGATAATTTCCAGGCCTTAAAAACGTTGGTATCAAATGAAAAATAGGCTTTATGGGGTGAAGATTGTCTTTCACTATTGATTTTCTGGTGGATTTAATGTTTAACCAGACTTCAGAAGAAGTGCTGGGTTTAGTTTGTGATCTTAATTAGCTTGAATTTGTCTTCTAGACTCATCCCTTCTTCCGACACGTTAATTGGGACGACCTTCTCGCGCGTAAAGTAGAACCACCATTCAAGCCTTTCTTGGTAACTATAGTCACTTTTTGTGGTGTGTTCTCTCATCTTATGGGTTAATTGAGTATATATAAATTACTTGACCCAGTGTCTAATTTCGACAGCAATCTGCTGATGATGTGAGCCAGTTTGATTCAAAGTTCACCAGCCAGACTCCTGTTGACAGTCCTGATGACTCCACACTGAGCGAAAGTGCAAATCAGGTCTTTTTGGTAAGGCAGCCAAGTCATGATTTCACCGTCCTGCTTATGTTTAGAGAAATTTTTGGGGCTTTCCTTATCTTTTCTTCTAATTCTTGCAGGGTTTTACCTATGTAGCTCCATCTGTGTTGGAAAATATAAAGGAAAAGTTCTCATTTGAGCCAAAAATTCGTTCACCTCGTCGGTTTTTGGGAAGCCCTCGCACACCTGTCAGGTAATCACAGTTTTTGACTTTTAAATGTAACATTTTTAAAAATCAAATTAAAAACCATTTGTATCCTGTCTTTCAGCCCGGTTAAGTTCTCAGGAGATTGTTGGCCACGAGGTCCCACTTTGCCCGGATCCTCCACCCTCCAGTCCCCCACAGAACTCGCTATGGAAGTGTCCACCATGGATCAGATGGAGGTCCAGGCTAGTTCTGAGGCCACCGCTCCTCTTCCCATCAGGCAACCCGCTGGCTCCAACGTGGGCCAGTTTAAGCAGCAGGCCTACCCTGTGATCTCCAAAAGGCCAGAGCATCTACGTATGAACCTATGACCATTAGTTCAACTTAGAGTTTTCCTTTGCGTTCTCTATTTCTTTTATATGGACATTTGGGGAGAAGAAAGGTCCCCACCGTCACTACCATCTGCTATATACTGTCCTTCACATCTGATGAGCATGTGTCTTTCACTGAGTTTGATAAACTGCTACAGTTCCTCGCATCCCAAAACCTCAGAGCGCATTCTTAGATGATTCCTGTCATTACACATCAAATGGATTATCAGGATTGGGCCTTTTTTTTGGATTATCAACTTTTTTACATGATTTTACCATAAAAGGAACATCAAACAAACAAAAAAAAAAGATAAAAAAAAAAGACACCATTTGCAGATGAGTTGATGATCCCTGCAAGATGATCAAGTGATGTTGAGGAATTTCTTCCAGTGGGATGCTTTGAGTTTTTACAGTATTTCCGAGGAAAGCTGAATCGCTTTCCAGCTGTTAAACAATTGTACAAATCATTGTGGATTACAGAATGAGATGCGTTTGTGGGAGTTTCGCTCAGCGGAGGTTCGCACCCTGACTTAAGTCTTATACAGTTTTAAATGAGTGTATCCCACAGTGCTGTATAGATGATGGATAAATACACGAGCCTCAATAAAAACAAATACGTTGACTTTTGAAACTTTATTATGTGCTGGGTTGGTTGTCAAATTAAGTTAGAGAGTTTGTGATTTCACAAATGGATGTGCATTAGAAAATCATGCATTCATACAAAACGCTACCATTCAAATATTAGGGGTCGGTATAGTTTTTAAATTTTTAAAGACATTTCTTAGGCTAATCAAAGCTGCATTTATTTGATCAAAAATACAGTAAACAGAAAAACGGTAACATTGTGGAATATTATTACTATTTTCTATTTGAATATATTTTCATGTAATTCCTCTGATTGTGAAATTTTCAATATTACTTCTGTCTTCACTGTCACATGATCTTTCTAATATGCTGAAATTCTTATCAACGTTGAGAACAAACTGATACAAATACGTTTTTTTCAGGACTTGAATAGAACATTTATTTGAAAGAAATCTTTAACATTCTAAATGTCTTTGCTATCACTTTTGATCAATTTAATGTGTTTTTGATGAATATAAGTATTAATTTCTTAAAAAAAAATCTTACAGATGCCAAATTTTAGAATGGTAGTATACATAAGAAAATATATGAATGTGCAATGATCGCTTTTTCAGTCTTATGCCTGTTTGATCAAATTGGGGGGGGGGGGAATCTGAAAAGACTGACGCTTTACAATAAGGTTAAATTTGGTACCATTGGTTAATGCATTAGCTATCAAAAACTATGAATAACAAGCACTTTAACCTAGATTAATAATGCTTTAGATGTTACATCTTAGTTGACAAAATAAATTGACTAACTAGTTAAATGCATATGAAAGATTGTGAATATGAACAATATACAATATTTTATATAAAAAACGTATTTTGTAGTTCATGATGGCTAATGTTTTGACTAATATGAACAATGTTTATGTAAAGTATGACAAGAAGGTTATATAAAAATGTTTTGTAGATCAGTGGTTAACTTTTTATTTTATTTATTTACTTTTTTTTTTTTTTTTAACTCCAAGGTCCCTCCATTGTCCTCAACAGTATTTGAAGCCCCCGTGACCTTTCTAGTTTTTTTCAAGTTCAAAAATATTTTTACTGACAATTGACAAAATACTTCAGAGCTTGGCATAACTAGAAAAATGTGTTTTTAATATGAAGTGCCCATGGATTTGAATAGTTTGCGACTTTTCAAGGCCTATAAATCACACTTTTAAAATTAGACTATCTCATATATCCACATTTGTCTTATTTTAATGCTTGTTTTGTCTTACTCAAGTCATTTTGAGGCCCTTTGCTTGAGAACCACTGGTTTAGATGTTCCTGATGCTCTCTGCAACACACTTTGTGTGTAAAACTAGGTTCTGTCTTTTCAAATACAGATGAGTAATGTCTGATCTTAATGATATTTAACTGGTATAAATCATTTGGATATGAACGCTCATGCAGATGCAGATACGTTTAAGCATTTTTCCCGTCAGGATGCAGCTCTTGTACAACATGTCTGGGAGATGTCCATAAGGGAGAACTCAAATACTGGTTTATGATGCAATATAATGTTAAAACCTTTTTGTGTCCAGTCAGCAGAGAGGACACACTTCAAAATAGTCTATGTTTTATCTGGTGGTAACATCTGTGTTAAATAGCCCTGTGTTTATAAGGATGTATTACAACACTTCTGTGCTCTTGCTAGCATAAGCAGCTTGTCTGAGCCAATCAGAATTATCGGCACTGTAGGTCACATTCCAGCTGGACTGAGTCCAAATGGCATTGACTGGCTGGATCAATGAGTTCTGAAAGAAAAGTGGCCCAGTTTACCTGAATTCACCCTGGCCATGTCAAGTCTAGTAATATTTATGCTTTTTCAGCAACAGCTGTGTTGTTGCTTTGAATGCTTTCTTCAAGAGTCATGTGGATGGCTGATGGGGAATTCTTGGTTGCATACAAATATGTATTTAAATCTTGAATGCTGTTTGCACTGTCTATTAGAGGAAGTACAATCCGGGGGGAAACATTAATGGTATTTGCATATGACAAACAATATGGTTGTCTCATCTGTGTTTTCCAGGGGATTCCCTAAAATTTACAGCATAACGGAAATAACTGTCTGTCTCTGAGGAAACAGATGTTGAACATCAGTTGTAACAGGACTAACAGTTTTAACAGCACTGGATGATTCATCCATGTTAAGAACAGGCAGCTGGGGCTGCTTTTGCTTTCAAACTTGTGATGTGGTATGGCAACATGAGGTCTAACAGCTCGATGTAGTTTTTATTTGACAAAATTGTTTTTTATTTGACTATATATTTTTATAACTAGTGTAGGTTTTCTATTACAGTACACTCTTAAAAATAAAGGTTCTTTATTGGCATCAATGGTTCTATGAAGAGCCTTGAACATCCGTGGAACCTTTCAAATGCAGGAAAGGTTCTTTATAGTGGAAAAAGGTTCTTTAGATTTTTAAAATGTTCTTTAAATTGGATCTTTTAGGAACTGTTCACTGAAAGGTTCTTTTGGGAAACAAAGATGGTTCTTCCATGGAATTGCTGCAAAAACACCCTTTTGGCACCTTTATTTTTAAGAGTGTATATATATATATATATATATATATATATATATATATATATATATATATATATATATATAGGTGCATCTCAATAAATTAGAATCTCGTGGAAAAGTTCATTTATTTGAGTAATTCAACTCAAATTGTTAAACTCGTGTATTAAATAAATTCAATGCACACTGACTGAAGTAGTTTAAGTCTTTGGTTCTTTTAATTGTGATGATTTTGGCTCACATTTAACAAAAACCCACCAATTCACTATCTCAATAAATTAGAATACTTCATAAGACCAATAAAAAAAACATTTTTAGTGAATTGTTGGCCTTCTGGAAAGTATGTTCATTTACTGTATATGTACTCAATACTTGGCAGGGGCTCCTTTTGCTTTAATTACTGCCTCAATTCGGCGTGGCATGGAGGTGATCAGTTTGTGGCACTGCTGAGGTGGTATGGAAGCCCAGGTTTCTTTGACAGTGGCCTTCAGCTCATCTGCATTTTTTTTGGTCTCTTGTTTCTCATTTTCCTCTTGACAATACCCCATAGATTCTCTATGGGGTTCAGGTCTGGTGAGTTTGCTGGCCAGTCAAGCACACCAACACTATGGTCATTTAACCAACTTTTGGTGCTTTTGGCAGTGTGGGCAGGTGCCAAATCCTGCTGGAAAATGAAATCAGCATCTTTAAAAAGCTGGTCAGCAGTGCTCCAAAATGTCTTGGTAAACGGGTGCAGTGACTTTGGTTTTCAAAAAACACAAAGGACCAACACCAGCAGATGACATTACACCCCAAATCATCACAGACTGTGGAACCTTAATCAAGCAACTTGGGCTATGAGCTTCTCCACCCTTCCTCCAGACTCTAGGACCTTGGTTTCCAAATGAAATACAAAACTTGCTCTCATCTGAAAAGAGGACTTTGGACCACTGGGCAACAGTCCAGTTCTTCTTCTCCTTAGCCCAGGTAAGACGCACAAGAGGAATACGACAACTGTAGCCAAATTCCTTGACACGTCTGTGTGGTGGCTCTTGATGCCTTGACCCCAGCCTCAGTCCATTCCTTGTGAAGTTCACCCAAATTCTTGAATCGATTTTGCTTGACAATCCTCATAAGGCTGCGGTTCTCTCGGTTGGTTGTGCATCTTTTTCTTCCACACTTTTTCCTTCCAGTCAACTTTCTGTTAACATGCTTGGATACAGCACTCTGTGAACAGCCAGCTTCTTTGGCAATGAATGTTTGTGGCTTACCCTCCTTGTGAAGGGTGTCAATGATTGTCTTCTGGACAACTGTCAGATTAGCAGTCTTCCCCATGATTGTGTAGCCTAGTGAACCAAACTGAGAGACCATTTTGAAGGCTCAGGAAACCTTTGCAGGTGTTTTGAGTTGATTAGCTGATTGGCATGTCACCATATTCTAATTTGTTGAGATAGTGAATTGGTGGGTTTTTGTTAAATGTGAGTCAAAATCATCACAATTAAAAGAACCAAAGACTTAAACTACTTCAGTCTGTGTGCATTGAATTTATTTAATACACGAGTTTCACAATATGAGTTGAATTACTGAAATGAACTTTTCCACGACATTCTAATTTATATATTAGGGTATATTAGGGATGGGAAGATTCGCTCGGTGCATTGGCAAAAAAAAGTAACGATGCGATGCATCGGTTTAAAAAGTGTGCATCGGCTACAAGCTGGCATTTGTATCACGATGCATCGTTTCTAACACATTTGCATCGGTAAAAAAACGATTTATTTATATATAATTACTAGTGGATGCGCTACACTTTTATTGTTTAGAAAGTGACCAATAATCTGTGACCAATATTTGATATGTGGATTGATTTCTCCTCTTACGCGAGTGAACGAGTGCTGCTGCGCGCATGCGCTCTAAACAGACACAAAGTCTCCCGGTTTTCATTCAAAATATCTTAAATTGTGTTCCGAGGACGAACGAAGCTTTTACAGGTTTGGAACGACATGGGGGTAAGTGATTAATGACAAAATTTTCATTTTAATCTTTAAAGTCCCTTATATGCTGCATTTATTTGATCAAACAGTAAAAAAAAAAGCAGTAAAAACGGCAATTAGAATGATATCTGAAGGATCATGTGACACTAAAGATATTAAAATATATTCAAATAGAAAACAAATTAAATTGCAATAATATTTCACAGTATTACTGGTTTTACTATATTTTTAGCTCACATAAATGAAGCATTGGTGAGCAAAAGAGACGTTTTTCAAAACAGAAAAACGTAATTAACTATATATCACCTTCATGTCTTTTAGAAAGACGTTTTACTTTCTTCTGTAGAACGCAAAAGGAGATATGAGCCAGAACGACCGTCTCCCTTTCACTTCATTGTGTGGAAAAAATACAGTGAGAGTGAGCGTCAGGCGCAAGCCATCATCTGCTGTAGCGGAGCGCTGCAGGGATCAGTCTGACCTCTAGAGGGCGACAGAACACTGAACATACTTCACCATCTGAGGCGAGAGATAACGAGGAAGAAGTTATCAAAACACTGCAAGGCCGTTCGAGTCGGCATTTAAACATGAATTGGTTATGGTCCAAATTTGCACCTTACATTCATTACATATGCTGTTAAGGTAAGTTCAAGTTTAATTCAATAATATTTTACCGTGACGAGTTTTTTTTTTTTTTTTAACAATTACGAAACGCCAGCTTGATACCCATCAAAACATACAGCAGCGTCATTATATACAGATGAAGTCACGATGCCCAGATTTGTCAAACTAGTCTTTTCTATTAACCTTGATCTTTTGTGTGTTTGAATAATATGCATAATATTACAGTATTCAAGTGAATTTTATATATAAAATTTATATATAAACAATTGTCATGGTAAGTCTCCTCTAAAGTAGTTTCTCTCGTTACTTGTGTGAAACAATATTAATTTAATATTGGATTCTATTTTAACAATTATGTAATTGTTTAATTTCTTATTTTGATGTCAGTTGTGGCTACTGTCAAGTTACCACAGTTTTAATGCAGTACAGAAACAATGATCAAATACTAGTCCATCTGTTTGGTTTCTCATGAACCAATTCTTAAAGAGACAGTTCACCCAAAAAATTAGGTATCCTCACTGATGCATATCTCTATTGTAGATCAGTGGTCATCCCTCATGTTCTACCAAAATGACTTGCTTTCTTCTGTGGAAAATGGACGAAGATATTTGAGAAATGTCCATACAATGGAAATCAATGGGAACCTCAATTATTTGGTTGGTCTGTCTCTTCATTTTCCTTCACAGGAGTACGTAAACTTCTGCAATGTCTCAGCCTGAGCGTCTCAACGTGAGCCCCTGGGGTTTGTCTGAGTTTTTGGTCCAGAGGAGGCTGCTTGGTTTTGGGGCGCTGCTGGCCTGGATACTCTTGTTCCACCTGCTGGTCAACGTTTGGCTCCTCTGTGTCTTCACAAGCCTCTTAGTGGTCTTAGGTGGCTGGCTTGGTTCCCAGGCTGTCCTGGACTCAGACAGCGTTGTTCACCTAGAGCGCTTTGTTAGGCTAGAGGAGATCCCGCACAGTGCCGAGAGCGAGCAACAACTGGAAGATGAGATCCAGAAGACAGTCGGCAAGATCATACGCGACTTTGTCACCTCCTGGTACAGCACCATTTCCAAAGAAAAAGAGTTTGAGGATGAGGTGCACAATGCCATGATCTCCATGGCACTGGAGCTGAAGGGTCGAGCGGCAAGAATTGACAGGAAAGCTTTATCTCAGAGGGTTTTAGACCTGTCTGGATGCCACCTTCAGTGTTATTTGAGTGCCAAGGAAGCCATTAAACATCAAGAGGTGGACAAAGATGGAGATCTCTGGGAGGCGTACAGCACACTCTGCCCTCCTCATCCCGCTCTTCAGAGCTCTGCTGTCGAGGTGAATTACGTACGGGCCATTGTAGATCTGCTTCTCCATGTTCTTGTACCTCCTCCACATTTAGAAACCCGAACAGGTCGATTTGTGGTGGGCGAACTTATAATGTGCAACGTTCTGCTGCCTTTAATTGCAAAACTGTCCGACCCGGACTGGCTGAACATGTTGATTGTAAGCATTTTCACTAAATCCAGCGAACCAGCCCCAGAGCCAGAACCAGTAGAAGTTGTTCAAGCTCCACCACAAGTTGTATCTCCTCAAGAAAACACACTTCAAGAGCTTGAAATTCCTTGCGTTCTGACCCTAAAAGTCACCCCAGAGACCCCTTCAGCAATGGAGGCCCCAACACCAGAACTTGCAGCTTATGATGTCATTGACTCTGCTGATCTTTATTCTCCACACAACCTGGAGGAAGACGAACCACGGTCAACCAAACCGTTTCCGTTGGGTTTTAGCCCCAGGGATTATCTGAGACTCGGTAAACCCAATCCGTTCTATCAAGAAACCGACTCTGATTTGGAATCTCCTCTAACGGATTTCAAGCGGAGCTCCCTAGAATCGCTGGTTCTGATTGGTTCAGAGGAGACCCTGTCTGAAAGACTTGCCGAATGCACCACTCCAGTTGACGCTGTGTTAGACCTCGAGGATGAACTTCCAACTTATACCAATGCAACAGAGAAGGAGCTATCAGTACATTCCACCGAAGAAGAGCCATCAAGCTTTTGCACTCTCCAGCCGCTGGAGAAGAGTAACTCGAGTGCATACCAGCCAGGCCTGGTGAACCCCTGTGAGCTGGCTTTGACTGCACCTGTCCAGGCTTCTTCACCCGCTGGGATGGCATCCCTGGCAACTTTCAACTTCGAGCCCCTCAGCAGCCCAGAGGGTCCGGTCATTATCCAGAACCTCCGCATCACTGGCACCATCACTGCCAAGGAGCACCGAGGCACAGGCTCACATCCTTACACTCTCTACACTGTAAAGGTGAATTGATTCTCACTTTTCCCTGTTAAATCATGTTAATTAAGTCATCAAGTTTGTTAAATCGTGGTTGAAGTTTACCAAAATTTGCAGATATTTAATAGTTTACACAGAATTCTCCTAATTTTACATTTAGATTCCCTTTGCCGTCATCTAACACGCACTTAAAGTTCATCTCTAAAACATGACTAATTTCGCTGTTAAATATAATCTCTGGCAAATTTTTAAATTAATATATTGCCTACCTTTTTTCTTATTATTATCAGTATATTATTATTTATGTTAATATAGTCAGAATATAATGTTTCGCTGTCTAAATTCATGTGAAACATTTAAAAGAGTTGATTTTAGTTTGTAGGATTTATTTTTTGTTAATTTACACAATACTGTGTAGAATCTTAAAGGGGTCATATGATGCGCTTTCCTTTCTCTTTGGAGTGTCACAAGCTGTTCCTGCATAGATAAGATCCCTAAAGTTGCAAAGACTAAAGTCTCAAACCCAAAGAGATATTCTTTATAAAAGTTCAGACTCATCCACGCCTTCCTAAAACGGCTCATTCAAACACGCCCCCACATGTCTACGTCACGATGTGGAAATATTTGCGTAATGCCGCCCAAATGTGCACGCAAAGAAAGAAGGTGTGGTTTCAGTAACCGCAGTTAGTGTTGATGCAGCCATGTCAGGGAGATGCTGTGTGTTTCTATGCGAAAGCAAAAGCACTTTATTTGGCCTTCCGAAAGTAGATGCAATTAGAAATCATTGATTAAGATTTGTTTACAACAGAACAGCACAACCCAAATGTTCAAATTTGTGCAACGCATTTTATGGACGACAGTTTCATGAACCTAGTAGAGTACAAGGCTGGCTGTGCACAAAGGCTATATATATATATATATATATATATATATATATATATATATATATATATATATATATATATATATATATATATATATATATATATATATATAAAAGGGTCAATTCCGACTTTGCTATGACAATCTGGCGCTTTTAAATCAGCGACTGTAAATGTGTTTTGTTATTAGTTCAAGTATTTGCTATTGACTGTTCAAATGCAGAGTTTTGCCTGTAACGCGTCGTGTGTGTGTGTGTGTGTGAGGGGTCACATCACAGTGGAGTGTGCAGCCCGTCAGAAATCATCTTAACCGCGGCTTGTCTACTGCAAATACATACGAGCATCATCACTGTGTTTGTCACGTGACTCTGTTCCCCTTTTGGGCTTGAACTGATAAAACTAACTTGAAAGCTGAAGCTCGCGATTATGGAAAGGGGTGTTACATTTCCGACGTGTGCTTGTGGTGTTCGGCCAATCACAATGCACTGGGTCAGTTGCCCAATCAGAGCAGACTGCGCTTGTCTGAAGGAGGGGCTTTGTAGAAAACGATGCGTTTGAGAGAGGCGGGGCATAGAGGAACTACAATAATGTACAGTATTTGAAAAATAATGTGTTTTTGAACATTAAAGCATGTCAACATATTCTGTTACACCAAATACACAAAAAATCATCTTTAAAATAGCATCATATGACCCCTTTAATATTGTACACTTATTGTATATTTGGTATAACATTATTATTATTATTATTATTATTTTAATATATAATAGTATAATATTAATATATTATCGTTGTTTCTATTATTATTTTACTTAATATCTTAAAATGTTGTTTTAGTAAAAACTATAGATTTTAGTTTCAATTTAAGTGTTTTCTTTTTTGAAGAGTTTAGAAAAAATTGTGTAGAATTTTAATGTTTTTCAGTCAGACATAAATAATTATTATCTTAACAGAATTTTAATATCAGTCAATCTCTGGAGTGCCTCGACTTTAATTTTAGTCTCTACACTTTTTAATCATGTTTCTGTCTAATTTACCAGTTTCTTTTTAGAAAAATGGTAGATAAAAATGCTTCACAATGTCAGATTTTATTTTAGACCAAACAAGAGTCATATTTAATAAATTTTAGCCCTTTAAGAGCACATTGTAAGGAAAAAATCATACTATTCATGAAACTCTATAGTTCACTCTTGTATATTCTGTAAAGCTTTAGTTATTAATAGTAACCAAGAGGACGAAGTGTTGCAAAAAGTCATTATAATATGATTGCTTCATAAAGATGTGTTTGTCTTGCAGTATGAGACAGCCATGGACTCTGAGAATCCTGAATCTTTGCAGCCCATGGCCTATCACACCGTCAACCGACGCTACAGCGAATTCCTCAACCTTCAGACCCGTTTGGAGGAGAAACCAGAATTGCGCAAGATTCTTAAAAGTGAGCAGAGTATATTAGTAATGTCAGTTTCAAAGCTTTCCAAAACACTGTTTTATTGGTTGTCTTGTTCTGTTAACTGTAGATGTGAAAGGACCAAAGAAAATATTTCCTGAGCTTCCATTTGGAAACATGGACAGTGACAAAGTCGAGGCCAGGAAAGGTCTTTTGGAAACATTCCTTAGAGTACGTTCTTGAATATATAAATTACATAAAGCTGACTATATTTAATGCTAGTATTCCATCCCACACAACTTCTTTTAAATGTTTATTCATGCTTTCTTTTATTACAGCAACTTTGTGCCATTCCTGAAACAGCCAACAGTGAGGAAATGCAAGAATTTCTCGCTCTAAACACTGATGCAAGAATTGCCTTTGTGAAGAAACCCTTCATTGTTTCACGTATAGACAAGGTACTTTTCAGAATGCACATTGTATGTTTTAACTGAAACACTTTACATAAAAAAATTTGTATGACTTGGCAGATTGTGGTGAATGCTATAGTGGACACCCTGAAGACGGCCTTCCCTCGCTCAGAACCACAGAGTCCTACTGATGAAATTGATGCAGAGCCTGATGGGAAACTGTCCACTGACAAGAAATCCAAGTATAGGAGGAGAACTGCTTGTATTTCAGAATGTTTATAGCTGTGTATAATTTCCTGTATGACTAATACACGTTTCATTTCTAGGTCTCGAATGAGGTTCTCTAGTAAAATTGCCCCTGCTCTCAATGTGTCTGACATGAAACCCAAAGTGCTTTACTGCTTTGATGAAAGCAGCTCTGTAAGTAGCAGTCATCAGTAATTGAGTCTTTTTCAATGCACCATAAGAAGGAAGTGAATGAGAATTAGAAAATTGCTTTTGCTCATTTCCAGTGCAATAGTCACTGTGACCCTGAAGTTTTTCTGCTCTTCAGCAACACAGGGAATATGCATTGATTAGTTGTCATTGTTGTTACAGGTTTTCAGTGGCTTCTCGTTGAATGAGCTGGAGAGCTTCATCTCAGAGAAGGAGCGTTTTGAGGCTAAAGCAGGGTTTGATGCTGATGCAGAGAGAAGTGGAGGGCCTAAATGGGATATGAAATCATGCGCAAGTGCCAAAGACCTGCTACAGAATGCACCCGCATTCAGTAACTCTGGTAACGACCCTTGTATAAGAGAAATAATAATAATAATTATATTCTTCAGTTCAACTCAGTGACATAATTATCAGCTCATTCAAGGGGAAGGTTTTCTCAAACAAGGACTTTTAATATAGTAGGGGTGTTACGGTACACAAACATGATGGTTCGATACGTACCTCAGTTTTGACGTCACCGTTCGGTATGGTTTCGGTACTGCAGGGGGAAAAAAACTAAACAAGCTAATGCCTTTCCTAACGTAAATTAAATATTTTGTTGGTGACATTTTGTTGACGTTTTTCTGCAGTTGAAACAGTGATTGAGTGATTACATGAGGCATGAGATGTTCATTCATGTTTATTTCGCATTAAAACTAGTAGTAAAGAGGAAGGGTTGATCACGGTCGCTCATGTTCTGCGATGGCGTTTGAACCGAGGCGTTTATACAGCGATCACATTAAAGAGCATCAAAACGACACTTATTGTTTGATTTTCCTGAAAAAAAAATCAACATAATTTGAAAGATGCTGTATAAATACAATGCTGTGTGCACATCTGTACCAAACCAAAAGACCTGTACCAAAAAATTTCTGTACAAAAATGTGTACTGTTACACCCCTAAAATATAGTAAAGTCATAAGGACCAGGGTAGCGAGTTAATTAATTTTTTGACAGGAATGAAAATAAGGCTGTGAGGGATAGAAGTGCACTGTGTTCAATAGATTGTACTGTTGTTTAATAACAACAACATTCGATTGCTCAGCTGATGAAATGTCTTTCTGAAAAACAAAACAAAACAAAAACCTTTCGGTATAGAAAAACTCCATAAAACGGTTTTGAAAGATTTGAGTTGTGAATATTACTTGTGAAGTCTATCCCACACAAGCCTCATTTTTAAAACCTTTTCCACTATAAAGAACCTTTTGTGCAATGGAATGATGGAGGATTTTAGAGGTTCTTCATAAAACCCTAGGTGCCAGTAAGTGTTGGCTAGGTCTGTAATATTATGTAAGTTAACTCTAGAGGGCAGCATTGTACTTTCATAATGTTGTCTAGTATCCCTTACATTGACGAAAACCAGCTCTCATAGTTCTGTGCAGGAAAAAATAAACAAAGTCATTTTATGTTCCATGTTATAAAAACATGTCAGTGATTGGATCTGTGTGTGTTCATATTTTGTATTTTTAGTTGTACTTGTGGACATGGAACATGCTGTGCTCTTATTCAGTCATTCTGGGAATCATTTTACAAACACGTTTTCAAAGATTCTGACCAGTGTCTCTTTTCCAGCTGTGACTGATGGCTTTATATTGTATGTACCTGTGTGTTTTTGTGCAGCTAGTGAGAAGGCTCTATCTGACCAGGCCCTGAATATCTTGTGTGTGCTCATGAAGGATCAGTGGAGCTGGCTCTGCACAGAGAACATCCAGAGGACCATCAGACTGCTGTTTGGGACCCTCATTGAAAGGTGTGTGTCCACCCCAATGAAAGGACCAGATTGCGGTGTAATCAGTCTTTGGTAGCTTCTTGAATTCAATCCAGATTCACATAGCCAGTATTTGGATTAGATCTCAAAGCCGAACAAACTGTTTGGCTTTTTTGCAAATACTCTCTTGATGTTTCTTTGACTATGGAGAACGGATCAGACATGTTTTAGCAGTATTAGTGCACAGACCGTTCATCCCTGCCGAGCAAAAGCTGAAAATGCATTCATTTGTCTGCCTCTCTTTAGTCAGCGGCTGAGAGATTTTAGAGACGTCCAACACATCTCTCATCTCTGATGTGGAAAGAAATGTTTTCAACTTACTAAATGCCATAAATCTGGAGCACATCTATAAATTTAAAATAGATAATTGCATGAAGTGAAAAGTGGGACATTTCTTAAAGTTTTGTTTGTGCAGATTTAGTGCTGATTTATTGGCTGAAATCTTGTCTACTTTATAGATTTTGACTACTACAACATTTTTTTATCATGAATGGAACAGGATTTGAGCCATGATAATTGGCTTGAGGGGAACCTTTCACTAGATCTTTTACTCCATAGACCAGAAATACAGGCTCATTTAAAGAAGTTTTGCATTTCTCTACATTCAAAGTTGAAGGAAGATTGACCTCTTGAGATGTACAGTGTAGCAAGAAAGTGGAGTCGACTCTACAGTTTTACATTTTTGGTTTGTTTATATTTGTTATATGTTGATTTATGTTTTAAAAAAAAGTTGCTGTAGAGCATTTATTTCATTTTCCCAAAAACTTTGTATATTCTAGTTTTAATAAGACTAGTGTGACTTTAGTCTTCAGTAATTAAACTTTAACATTCAAAAGTTTGGGCTCAGTAAGATGAGTATTTTCTTTCAGCAAAGATGCATTAATGTAATCAAAAGTGTAGTATTTTTATCATTTATGATTGCAATAGTTATAATTAATAATTGTATTAATTAAATTATAATTTATAATATGTGACCCTGGACCACAAAACCAGTCATAAGTGTAAATTTTTCAAAATTGAGATTTATACATCATCTAAAAGCTGAATAAATAAGCTTTCCATTGATGTATGGTTTGTTAGGATAGGATAGGATAAAATTTGGCCGAGATACAACTATTTGAAAATCTGGAATCTGAGGGTGCAAAAAAATCTAAATATTGAGGAAATCGCCTTTAAAGTTGTCTGAATGAATTTCTTAGCTATGCATATTACTGATAAAAAAATTAAGTTTTGATATATTTACGATAGGAAATTCACTAAATATCTTCATGGAACATGATCTTTACTTAATATCCTAATGATTTTTTGCATAAAAGAAAAACTGATAATTTTGACCCATACAATGTATTTTTTGGCTGTTGCTACAAATAAACCCCAGCGACTTAAGACTGGTTTTGTGGTCCAGGGTCACATATAATAATAAATTATAGTGTCATATATAATGTCACAAAATATTTATATTTTAAATAAATGCAGTTTTTTACCTTTCTATTCATCAAGGAATCTAAATTAATCTTGTTTTCCACTAAAATATTAAGCAGCATAATTGTTTTTAACATTAATAATAATTAATGTTTCTTGAGCAGATTCCTGAAGGATCATGTGGATCACTGAAGACTGGAGTAATGATGCTGAAAATTGAAAACTTTGCAAATTTGCGGGAATAAAATGCATTTTAGCATGTATTCAAAAAGAAGTTATTTTACATGGTAAAATATTTTCACAATATTACATTTTTTTTTTGCTGCATTTTTGATTAAATAAATGCAGCATTGTTAAGACTGAGAAAAACATTGAGAAATCCTACCGACCTCAAACTTTTGAATAGAAGTGTATAAATAATCCACTGAGCAAGAGAGCTCAAAAGAGCCTAAAGACAGACACAGCTGATAGATGGATTGACTCAATGAGGTGTCACTGAAGGCATCACTCATTCCCTTCCCAAACTGCTGCACAATTGCGTGATCATTCTTATTTTTAACCATGAATATAAATACTTTATTAAACAAGTTCTGCAGAGGGGACCGATGACAACTTGATGTAGGAAGTGAGAACCATGTGTTTTAAAGCTGTCAACATGCGGCTTTCCCCCATCCTCTGCTCCACTTCTCTTGGAGTTAATAACAGTCATGGGACATCCCGCTGAGCCACCTTCAGTTTCAGCTTGTTGCTGAAGCTTTCTACTCTGCTTTAATTAAAGTGCTAGGTGTTTTTGCTACTCTGTTTAGCGATGACTGCACGTCTGTGGAGTGCAGATTTATCCCGTGGCACAGTGATGCCTTTCTAATGCAGAGAGGTTACTGAAACCTTGTGCTATAAAGAAGAGGTTTTTTTTTTCTTGGTTTCTTTGAAACCATCCCATCCGTCCTCGAGGATTCAAGCTGAAAGGTCAGGCCTCACATTAAATAGCACACGCAAGCCCTCAGCTCCATACGCATCTGTTTTACAGATCCTCGTGTTGTGATGTCTAGCCATTTCAAATGATGTGAGGCGGTGTATTAAACACCTGCTAGCTGACCGACTTCCTGCCATCTTTAGCTGATGGCTAACAGCCATCAGACGGGAAAGCTGGAGTGAGGCCTATGCTTTTCCTAAACAGTTGGACAGAGCCAGTGTCTCAAAGGTGTGTCTTTTGTGGGTTTGAGCAGATCAGTACAATGGTTGTTTGTTCTTTGTTTGAAATAAACGTTCACAACTTTTTCCCCCATCCACTATTCTGGAGGCTGTAGAACACATCTTCATTCTGCTCTAAACTAGGGGTCTTCGGCCTTTTTCAGGACAAGAACATTGTGGTAGATCACAGAGGTGCTTGTCTAGTTGTGAAGTTTGCGTAGTTTAGTGCTTTTCGCAATGTGCAGGGGAAATCATTGGCTAGCAGCTCTCTTCTCATACAGACCTGATCCGCCGATACATATTTGAGAATCCAGACCACTCACACTGCTCGCATCATTGATATTTCATCTCATTCACTCACACATGCTCCTGTAGCCATTATCTTAAAATCTATAAATATGCACAGTATTAGAGAACCCATTAGTAGTAGTATATTGTTGCTCTTGCACATTTAGTCACTCTGTTTACTGTAGATTAATGAAAAGATTGTAAATAATGTATGTTGTGTATATAGTGTGGTCTTGGAATTAAATGATGTCTTAGTTTTATCAATATAAATGAAATGAAAAAGTCATTTAAATTTGCTGCTTCCTTTGCTTGGAATAATTTGCAAATTAAATTAAGTTTAAGGAGCTGGTTTCATTAGACATTTTTAAAGGGTTTTTAAATAACTTGGAGACGGAAACATTGGGCTGTAGATGTTTTAACTAGTTGTGTATTGATATCCTTTGTGTGTGTGTAATTATGGATGTTATTTGTTAAACCCACGTGAGCTGTGTTACTGTTAATCTTGGCCAGGACACTCTTATAAAAGAGATTTTTAATCTGAATGTGCTTCTTTTCCTGGTAAAATAAAGGTTATAATAATAATAATAATAATAATAATAATAATAATCGGTCAGGATTAATTATAATGTGTGGATATAATGTCGAGAGATTAATACATGCTATAGGCTAATTATTTCAAACTCACGAGAATGTTATGTAATCCCGAAAGAATAGAACAGTGAAATCAAGACATCGTTTATAGATTTAAAGAAAAAAAAAAATCTAGAACTGGATCATCATTATTGCAGTGACTAACGTGCTTCTGGCATGTTCTATTTTAAGCAGTAATTATTTTAACCCTAACGTATACAGTAGGGCTGGACCAGAACATTCGATTATTCGAATATTCGTTTGGTGGGTTGGCATTCAATTTTCAATTTTGAGATGCGAATATCCTTTTCTTTTCTTTTTTTTTCTCTCGAACACCTGGCATCCCCCGCGAAACGGTTCTCATCTTGTCTGCCTGGCTGAACATCTGCACCAGCAACAGACCTTTCGCCAATGAAAGATGTTCGTGCTGACTTATAGCATGCATATATTTCATGAAAAATCTTCTATTATGAGCACGCTTGCCACACATCTACATTTGAAATAACAAACTTAAGCGCGCAAAAGACGTGACGTGAACGGACCCTCTGCTATCACAAGACTGAATGCGATGCATGCGTTTTCTTTCTCAACTGTTTACATTTAGGCCACTCAAGACAAAACCGACTGTGTGATGATACTCGCCAGGTCAGCCATGTTGACTTCATTTTGTGTGTATTTGTCCCTTAAGCTCAACAAACTACGAAAAATAACTCTTTTACCCACGAGCCAGCTTTATACGCGTGCACTTTGGATGTGACTGAGCGCACAGAAACCCGCATCTAGAGCGTGCGAGTATCAAATGTCTTAAAATGCCTGAAGATGTGCAAATTATACCTTTTTGTGACGATGCAACAATGACCCGATTAGGCAAGTGACAGTTCTGTCAACTGTCCCGAGATGCGAGCGAAAGTCTTGGATCAGCGTGCAGTTGATCTTGTAGTGCAGACGAGATGCACCGATGTGAATTGAGAGAGTGAAAGAGAGATATAACATAACGTGACTGACACAACGTGAGGTCGTATTTATTTTTTAACGTGCGAAAATTTCGGACTCAGTGTGCAATGGCCTTTACCCTTCTAATTATTAACCTATAGACATTTTCACTGCTCCAGAGTCCAGTAACAATATCCTTTACTCTAGAGCTGCAACAAACGATTATTTTGATAATCAGTTAATCTAACGATTATTAGAACAATTAATCGACTAATCACCAATTATTTTACTGATTAATCACTAGACTTTGATTGATTATTCAGCTTTTGCAATTAGTTAAAATATTGAGTTATACATATTCTAACAAATAAAGAAAAGGTCACTTCAGCTTTTGAAAATCATATTATGTAATTACAATTATTAAACTAATAATTTATACAAATAGATACACTACCAGTCAAGTTTTTGAACAGTAAGATGTTTTTAAAGAAGTCTCTTCTGTTCACCAAGCCAGCATTTATTTGATCCAAAATACAGCAAAAGTAGTAACGTTTTGAAATAGTTTTACTATTTAAAATATCTGTTTTCTATTTGAATATATTTTAAAATGTAATTTATTCCTTGATTTCAAAGTTGAATTTTTAGCATTTAAAAAAATTAAATAAATGAAAAATAACAACAACAACAAAACACACACACACAAAAAATGTCTGGCTTTAATGATAATTACTTAGAGTTAGTTTATATGATTTATATGATTCATATTATTATTAATCTATTACACACAAGTAATTTTAGTTTAACAGTTATTATAAATCATTTATTTTAAATGAATATTAATATATACAGATCATGTAATATAAATGAGCTGTAGGATCAATAGATAACATTATTTTAAAAATGACTACATGTGACCTTACATGTTCGAGTCTCTATCGCTATATATTTTCAAATGTATAAACTTAACAAGTTTCACTTGTGACTGCACTGATAGAGCAAGATAATTTCTTTTATTTGTCCTCTTTCATGTTTTATACGACATTTAAATTTGTCATATTCTTCAGTCTCTTAACCTTTAGCAAAACCTTTAACCTTTAGTTTTGAATCTCGCTGGGTCTCTCGCAAGAAGTAAATCAAACTTGCTTTGTATTGCAAGGCTCGTGATTGGCTGTTCGCCAGTGATGTCACACATTCATGTGCATGCGCTCCACAAACTCAGGATCAAAGCCTGAGTCGACAAAAGAAAGTTGATGATCAGCATCATGGTACCAACAAAGCCGGATTGGAGTGGTTTGGTTTTGTCAACTCAAAACTAATCCTGTAACTCTGAATTTGTTCATCTACTATCATGGTACAGGCCCCACATGATATTGGCGTCATTGACTCACATTTGTTTTTGTTTAGTCGCTATGGCTTTAGACTGACAGTGTAATTATTGAGCTCAAAATAGATCTTCAACCACTTAGACTGAGTGGGGCATTTTGATTGAGAAAACGTTTTGTTTTGCATTGCATTGTTGAGTTATCTTGGTGTCTTTGAAGGAGAGCGTCTCAGAATGTCTACACAATATTTCAAACCACCAAGTGGTGGTGTCTGGACATGCTGTTTGTCTCTGGATGGAAAAGCGTGCTACATAATCTTATTCCTCTTGCTGTCCTGGCCACTATAACCCAAAGAACGTTCAACTTCTTGTTATTTCTACTGTTTGGATTGTGCTGATATCGAAGCTGTTGCCATCTTCAGTTTTGTGGAGAGGTTCTTTGGATGAAACAAAGCTCTCTTTTGTTACGATCAGTTAAGTGCAGTGGAGGTTTAGTCAATGTCAATTCATATGCCAAGGATGAAGTTTTCTACTGGGACAGTTCTCTTTGCAGAGCTTGTTTTCTATAACTGATATCTGAACAAAGTAATTATCCTAAATTGTTGGATTCATCAGGCGAGAGTAGGTTTGGACTGAGTGCCATATTTAAGAAATGTTAGATTAAGTTCAGTTAGAAGTTAAAATATTTTATTAAAATAACTGTTTGAGAAACAACATCTCTGTTAAAAAATCTGCAGTTTACATCTACATTTGCTTAGAAAATCACTACTAATTCACTTCAGCACTATCACCGTTTGGCATGTGAAAAGGTTTGGTCCTTCAAGAATGTGTAGTTACTAACAAACTAGAGACACATAAGTGTGTTGACCTTTAGTATGTAATCATAGTCACTTTATAGAGCTTATGAAGGCATATTTACAGAAATATTTTATTTTGTATTTGGTAAGATTAACGCTGCTGCCAATTTGTGTGGTAAAAATTGCGCACATCTGCATTGTGTTTACAGGCCTTACTTGTTGCACATATTAATTTCAATAGCGGGAAGATTATTGGGCTATTCCCCATTATTGTTCTTTACTGGAAGAATGTACACAAAAACATGTTTTTATTCTGTTCATTTATATACAAATTTGTGGCACATGTGGGTGTAGCCATTACAGAGAAGCAATTTGAATTTTAGTAACACTGGTTTACGTAATACTGGTTTTTGTTAATGACCTGCAGAAGTTATGGCACAGTTAAATAGAATTAAACATTCATATTTTCGTATAATCTGTCAAAGTCACCAAGACTCAAGGTAAAAAAAAAATGTTTGGTTTTATCAGCATTTGATACATATCTTTATGGATTTGGTATGTTTTGAACCCTGTTAAGTTGTTGTAAGAAAAATTATTATTAATGAATAACTTTTAAACATTTTGGTGTTTTTGTGACTTGTATAAACAGTGGTGCTAGAAAGTTTGTGAACCCTTTACAATTTTCTATATTTCTCTAAATATGACCCAAAAGATCATCAGATTTTCACAAAAGTCCTGAAAGTTGACAAAGAAAATCCAATCAAACAAATGAGACAAAAATATATACTTTGTCATTTATTAATTCAGGAAAATTATCCAATATTACATATCTGTGAGTGGCAAAAGTATGTGAATCTCTTGGATTAGCAATTAATTTCAAGGAATAATTAGAGTCTGTTCAGAGATGTTTTCAATCAATGGGATGACTGTCAGGTGTTACTGTGTGCCCTGTTTTATTTAAAGAACATTCTCTCATTCATGTTTGTGGAAGTGTATCATGACATGAACAAAGGGGATCTCTAAAGACCTCAGAAAAAGAGTTGTTGTTGAACATCAGGCTGGAAAAGGTTATAAAACCATTTCTACACTGCAAAAAAGGCTTATCCTACTTAGTATTTTTGTCTTGTTTCTAGTCAAAATAACTAAAAATTCCTTTAATTAATATGCATTTACTAGATAAGTAAAACGACATAAGATATTTACTCTTGTTTCCAGGGGAAAAAAAGTAAATTAAGTGCATTTTGCTTGAAACAGGTAAACTTATCTGCCAGTGGGGTAAGTAAAATACTCCTGTTTTAAGAATATTTTACTTACCCTACTGGCTGAAAATTGTACTTATTTTAAGCAAAATGCACTTAATTTAGTTAAAATAAGCCTTTTTTTGCAGTGTAAAGAGTTTGGACTCCACAGATCCACGGATTGTGTACCAATGGAGGAATGGTCGACCAACAAAGATCACTCTAAAAGCAAGACATGTAATAGTCCACGAGGACCCCAGGGTAGCTTCTAAGTAACTAAAGGCCTTTCTCACATTGGCTGATGTTAATGTTCATGAGTCCACTAACAGGGGAACACCGAACAACCATGGTGTGCATGGCAGAGTTTTTCATGCATTTAGCAGACGCTTTTATCCAAAGCAAGAGTTGCAAGAAGAATGCCACTGCTCTCCATAAAGAACATCGCTGCCCGTTTGCAATTTGCTAAAGATCATGTAGACAAGCCAGAGGGCTACTCGAGAAATGTTTTGTGAATGGATGAGACCAAAATAAAAAATTGGTTTAAATGAGAAGCACTATGTTTGGAGAAAAGAACACTGCATTCCAGCATAAGAACCTTAGCCCATCTGTGAAATATGGTGGTGGTAGTATCATGGTTTGGGCCTGTTTTACTGCATCTGAGCCAGGACGGCTTGCCATCATTGATGGAATAATTATTTCTGAATTATACCAGCAAATTCTAAAGGAAAATGTCAGGACACCTGTCCGAGAAATGAATCTCAAGACAAAATGGGTCATGCAGCAAGACAACAACCCCAAGCACACAAGTCATTCTATAAAAGAATGGTTAAAGAAGAACAAAGTTAATGTTTTGGAATCGTCAAGTTCATAGGAGGAATGGGCTAACATTTCTACAAGTCATTGTGCAGGACTGATCAGCAGTTACAAGAAACATTTAGCTGCAGTTATTGCTGCAAAAGTGGGTACTGAAACCAGATACTGAAAGCAAAGATTCACATATTTTTGCCACTCACAGATGTGTAACACTGGATCATTTTCTCAATGAATAAATGACAAAGTATATTTTTTGGCTCATTTGTTTGATTGGATTCTTTGTCTACTTTCATGGCTTGTGTGAAAATCTGATGATCTTCTGAATCATAGGCTAAATGATCTCTAAAGAGTTCACAAACTTTCAAGCACCACTGTATATTGATATATTAATAACTTTGCTTAATTCGGTCTATTAAGTCAATACACCTGCCACATATGAATTGGCTCACACATTAGATGACAGAATGAGTGTAATGACACTCCAAATAGAAACATGCCGGACAGGTCCTGTTGAAATGGCAGTATGTGATCGTGTGGAAACAAGCGAGACAGAAACATGAGCCAGCTGCTGCTCATGCCTCGGTGCAAACAGACACATCGGACATCATCTGAGGGAAAGAATTAGTTTACTTAACTGATGTCTGCGGTTCTTCTAGCACCGAAGCGGATGTCTTTGTTTGCCTAATTATTCAGAGGGAAAAGCCATTTCTAAATGGAAATTTACACATTCTGCTACACAATCCTCAGGCATGCCTTTTTACAAATTGGCTCAGAAAGAAAACCAAAGGGCCTAGATGAAATATTGTTGCTTTTATTAGCAATAAATCAATCTTAACTTCTGGACAGTCAGACTTATTTTTATACAGCCGCGAGACATAAGGATAGTTACTGTTATATCATTCGGTCACCTGATGAGAATTATTTTTAAGCTTGTGCCCTTGATAACAGCGGCAGAATGGTAACTATGATCGAGAATTCTAACCACCATATTGATCCCTAACTTTAGCCCACTGCTCGGAAATGATTGCAGAACCTGCACCAGCTTTGACCTAAAGTAACTCCTGAGACACACACGCGAACTGTCTGTTCTTATATAACTTGTGGGACTGATTTTTTTTTTTTCTCCAGCACTAACACACCTGCCTGTAATTTTCGAGCAGACTTAAAGACCTTGATTATCCGGCTCAGGTGTGTTTGATTAGAGTTGGATCTGAACCTTGCATGAAGGTAGATCTTCACAAGCAGAATCGAGCAACGTATGCTCTACATTAGTGATTGTGTGTAAAAGCACTTGATGGCGGTGTCTGCTGTCAAATGCTGTGTGAAGATGTCAAGAAGTTGTAGAAATGTTTCATGTTTTGATTGGCTGTTCTCAAATGTTCTTTTCTTAATTAGATTAATGGGTTCATATGGAGTCTTGATTCACGGCATGTTGTGATGGACATGTTTACAGTACATGTTCATGATGTTCCATTGTTACAAGAAATGGTTCACACAGAAATGCAAGTACTATCATTATTTACACTACCCTTCAAAGGTACTTTTGAACTTTCTAGTCAAAGAATTATTGTGAAAAAAGTGCACAACTGTTTTCAATACTGATAATAATGAGAAATGTTTCTTGAGAAGCAAATTGGCATATTCAAATGATTTCTGAAGGATTGTGTGATACTGAAGACTGGAAGTAAAGGCCATTGCACACTGTGTCCAAAATTTTCATCAGAAATTTTCGCACGTTGAAAAATAAATACGACCTCATTCTGTGACAATCATGTTTACACACTGTCTCCGAAACTTTCGTCCATCATAAAAAAATTTGGATCGCTACATAAGACCCTTATTCCTCAGCTGGGATTGTGTTAGAGCCCTTTGAAGCTGCATTGAAACGGCAATTTGGACCTTCAACCCATTGGTCCCCATTAAAGTCCACTATATGGAAAAAAATCCTGGAATGTTTTCCTCAAAAACCTTAATTTCTTTTTGACTGAAGAAAGAAAGACATGAACATCTTGGATGGCTTGGTGGGAATTTTTTTTATTCTGGAAGTGAACTAATCCTTTAAACCTGAATGACTCACTTCTGCATTTGTTATTTTTTATAGTGTTGTTTTGGACTTTCATTATATGGACAAATTTATTTATTTTTTTTATATATCGTCATTCTGCAGAAAAAAGTAAATAATACAATTTTAGAAAACACATAGCACTTAAAAAATTAAGTGAACTGTCCCTTTAAATCTTTCATTTATAATGTGCCTTTAAATAGTTCACTCAAAAATTAAAATTAGTTGTCATTTTAAACTGATTTGACTTTGACTTTTATTGTTGTTTTTTTCTTAACAGATGTGGTCACTATTAACTGTATGAACTACATACGTATTAAAGACAGACAGACAGACAGACAGATTGTGTAAAGATTCTCCATTTGTTTTCCAAGGAAAAATTTGCATCCTTTTCTTGTCTTGCGTATGTGTTAAAATGTTATGCTGCTATGATAGATTGTTCTGCTGTGCCTGCCAATATTTCCTTCATAAACAGGAAGTTTGGGAAGGTTTGAGGTAAGAAAGACCTGCCAACCCTGGTTTATTGCACCGCAAAACATTTGTCTTCCTCTCTTCCATCATTCTGGAGTACTGCACATTACCAGACTGTAGACTACCCACATCCCTGCACCGAATCCATCCACGGGTTATACTTGATATAAAACAGCCAAGACTGTACATGCAGAAAAACAGTCTGCCAATCCATCTTGTTTTTTGACAGCAGCCACTCAAGCTTCCAAAAAATCCAAACAGAATGTCCCTTTATAGATATAAACTTTGCACAAATTCAATTAAGGCCATGGTTACAAATTCAAATCAGTTTTAGTTATTTATCACAAACATGGGCGCTTTTTCATAACGTTGTGTGACATTATTTCAGCTTGAATATTACCTATAGATTATCCATAAGCAAAGTGAGAATGTGTTTAAAAAGAAGTACTTTTTTCCATCTAAGTCTTCCATAACAACACTGTTATGACAAAAACAGTGATAGTATTGTACTCTTTGTGTACATGCAACCACAAAACCAGACATTCAAAAATATCTGATTGAAGATAAGCAAGTTTAGTCAGTGCCGAAAGAAACTGAACATCTTCCCTGCATTCTTACAGGATGAGATGTTTTGATTGTAAAGCCAGCATTCACCATGCTCCATCATTACTAGACGCACACGGCATGGTATAGAAGGATCTGCCAGTCATCCAGAGAATGAAAGATTATAAATATTGTTATGAAAGAAGTTGAAGATTCAACTGAAAATTCTTGATGAACCTATCAGCAGCCCAATGTGGAAAAAATACCACACAGCCTTATCGCATACCTATGGAAAATCTCTGTAATGATGCTTTAATCTCATATCGCAGTCACAGTTTGTGTAAATTGCACCAGAGATGATTCCTTACAAACAAATGTACCTGTACAAGATGCTATCCGTGCCAAGAAACTATTTCTAGCTTAGGATGTGGCCTCTGAGGTGAAAGTATGTGCTTGTTTTGCAATAGTTGTACATGGAGATGGATTAATCTGAGATAAACCAGTTAATTTGGATTTGGGAAAGACGATTTGTTTCGGTCCAACATTCCGCTGGGTTTTGAAACAGACTGCTAACTTGCAATGGCTTGTTTAAAATAGCTGGCAGACAACCCAGAGCATTTGATTATTTCACAGTGCAAATTGATGCAATTCAGCTCTTGGCTGCCCATAAAGGTCATTATTTTCCATTTGGTAAGAAAGCAGGAGCTGAATTGGTCTCCTTGTTGCCTGTATTTGGACAAGAATCTCTGAATAATTAGTCTGCACAGACACCTGTTACAGACACCTGCACAAGAATCGCTTTCTGTCACTGTGTTCATTTCATGGTCCCAGACTTGTTATATTTCATTTCAATTAGTCCATGTTTTTATCTAAAGTGAGACAAATTTCCATCCATCCATCCATCCATCCATCCATCCATCCATCCATCCATCCATCCATCCATCCAGTGGGGAAAAAATTATTTGATCCCCTGCTGATTTTGTATGTTTGCCCACTGACAAAGAAATGATCAGTCTATAATTTTAATCATAGGTTTATTTGAACAGTGAGAGACAGAATAACAACAACAAAAAATCCAGAAAAACGCATTTCAAAAAAGTTATAAATTGATTTGCATTTTAATGAGTGAAAAGTATTTGACCCCTTCGCAAAACATGACTTGGTGGCAAAACCCTTGTTGGCAATCACAGAGGTCAGACGTTTCTTGTAGCTGGCCACCAGGTTTGCACACATCTCAGGAGGGATTTTGTCCCACTCCTCTTTGTAGATCCTCTCCAAGTCATTAAAATTTCGAGGATGACGTTTGGCAACTCGAACCTTCGGCTCCCTCCACAGATTTTCTATGGGATTAAGGTCTGGAGACTGGCTAGGCCACTCCAGGAACTTAATGTGCTTCTTCTTGAGCCACTCCTTTGTTGCCTTGGCCGTGTGTTTTGGGTCATTGTCATGCTGGAATACCCATCCACGACCCATTTTCAATGCCCTGGCTGGCTTCAGTGCCCTGGCCCTGACGGTACATGGCCCCGTCCATCGTCCCTTTGATGCGGTGCAGTTGTCCTGTCCCCTTAGCAGAAGAACACCCCCAAAGCATAATGTTTCAACCTCCATGTTTGACGGTGGGGATGGTATTCTTGGGGTCATTGGCAGCATTCCTCCTCCTCCAAACACGTCGAGTTGATGCCAAAGAGCTCGATTGTGGTCTCATCTGACCACAACACTTTCACCCAGTTCTCCTCTGAATCATTCAGATGTTCACTGGCAAACTTCAGACGGGCCTGTACATGTGCTTTCTTGAGCAGGGGGACCTTGCGGGCACTGCAGGATTTCAGTCTTTCATGGCGTAGTGTGTTACCTATTGTTTTCTTGGTGACTATGGTCCTAGCTGCCTTGAGATCATTGACAAGATCCTCCTGTGTAGTTCTGGGCTGATTCCTCACCGTTCTCATGATCATTGAAACTCCACGAGGTGAGATCTTGCAAGGAGCCCCAGACCGAGGGAGATTGACAGTTATTTTGTGTTTCTTCCATTTGCGAATAATCGTACCAACTGTTGTCACCTTCTCACCAAGCTGCTTGGCGATGGTCTTGTAGCCCATTCCAGCCTTGTGTAAGTCTACAATCTTGTCCCTGACATCCTTGGACAGCTCTTTGGTCTTGGCCATGGTGGAGAGTTTGGAATCTGATTGATTGATTGCTTCTGTGGACAGGTGTCTTTTATACAGGTAACAAGCTGAGATTAGGAGCACTCCCTTTAAGAGAGTGCTCCTAGTCTCAGCTCCTTACCTGTATAAAAGACACTTGGGAGCCAGAAATCTTGCTGATTGATAGGGGATCAAATACTTATTTCACTCATTAAAATGCAAATCAATTTATAACTTTTTTGAAATGCGTTTTTCTGGAATTTTTTTTTGTTGTTATTCTGTATCTCACTGTTCAAATAAACCTACCATTAAAATTATAGACTGATCATTTCTTTGTAAGTGGGCAAACATACAAAATCAGCAGGGGATCAAATATTTTTTTCCCCTCTGTCTGTCTGTCTATCTATCTATCTATCTATCTATCTATCTATCTATCTATCTATCGTTCTATCGTTCTATCTATCTATCGTTCTATCGTTCTATCTATTGTTCTGTCGTTTTATTGCTCTATCATTCTATCTATCATTCTATTGTTCTATCTATTTTTCTATCTATCGGTCTGTCTATCTATCTATCTATCTATCTATCTATCTATCTATCTATCTATCTATCTATCTATCTATCTATCTATCTATCTATCTATGTATTGAAGTATTAATGTCTGTATTGTACCTTTATAATACACTGACAACCACCAAAAACAGGTGGTGATGGGAAAGTCACAAGATGAATCAAAATGATCACAAGCAATTATTCCACAGGCTGAGGAGGGAAATACTAATATATAGAAGGTACACAGTGTCATTCACACAATTGCTAAATGCCATCTTGTGACAATAAAATTATGCAATTAACATTAATTTAGCAACATTAAATGTAACATAAAACTCTAATGTACATAACTAATATAGTTTAACATACTGTAGTGGAAAGTAAGGACACCCGCTGTTAACCAATTAACTATTTTTATTTACTGTAGCATTTTTACTGGTGTTTACTGTTAAAATCACTTTTTTTTATTTTTTTATTTTTTTTTATATTGTGGAGTTTTCTGTTCATTGTAGTATAAATGCACCTCTGTCTGGAAGCTCCAGAGCCTGGTGAGTCAGAATTGTGGCAGAACTTGAACCATGAAAAAAATATATCCAACAAGTCAATGTAAAAATGGAAAAGCACAGGGCATGGATACAAGATGATTTCCAAGTCATTGATTGAATATTCCTTGGAGTACAGTTAAATCAGTGATTAAGAAATGGAAAGTGACTGTGTAAGAAGGAGACTGCTGAAAGAGAGGTCACTAAGAAGCCCGAGACAACTCTGAAGAGTTACTGGCTTCAGTGACTGAGATTATAGAAACTGCTTACAACTGCTGCTTCACCAGTCACAGCTTAATGAGTGAGTGACAGAGTGGCAAAGAGAAAGCCACTGATAAAAATGTCATATGACATCTTGCCTGCATTTTCAAGAATACATGTTGGAGACTCTGAAGCCAGCTGGATGAAGGTTCTGTGGTCTGATGAGACCAAAATTGAGCTTTTTGGCCATCAGACTAAATGGCATGTCTGGTGTAAGCTGAACATCATCAGAAAAACACCACTCCAGCTGTGAAGCGTGGTGGTGGCAGTAGCATCATGCTTTGAGGATGCTTCTTTTCAGCAGGCCCTAGATCAGTTGAGAGAGTAAAATAAACAGGGGAATCATGGAGGAAAACATGATGGAGTCTGCTGGACACCTGTGATTTGGGAGATCCATCATGATAGTGACTGCAAACATAAAGCCAAAGCTAGAGGAATGCCTTCAAAATAATGTTGATGTTTGGAGTGGCCAAGTCTATATCCAGATCTCAATCCAGTTCAAAATTCATGGCGGTCCACTCATAATCTCCATGCAACCTGACTGAGCCAGCTGCCACATGTGCAAATCTGATAGAAACACATCTACAGTCATGGCCAAAAATATTGGCACCCTTGGTAAATATGATCAAAGAAGGCTCTGAAAATAAACCTGCATTATTAATCCTTTTGATCTTTTATTTAAAAAAAATCACAAAAATCTAACCTTTCATTGGATAATAAGAATTTAAAATGGGGGAACATATCATTATGAAATAAATGTTTTTCTCAAATACACGTTGGACACAATTATTGGTACCTCTAGAAATTCTTATGAATAAAATATCTCTGAAATATATTCCCATTCATATTCACAATTTTTGAGCACTCCAGGGTGATTATGAACATGAAATTATCCAGCCATGGCTTCCTGTTTCACAGAAATATAAATAGGAGGGAAAACAAAACCCAAATTCCCTTAATCATCCATCACAATGAGAAAAACCAAAGAATATATTTCTGATGTGTAGCTAAAGATAATTGAGCTTCACAAATTAGTGAAGTGGCTTTAAGAAAAGAGCTAGAGCAGTGAAAATTACCATTTCCACCATCAGGGCAATAATTAAGAATTTCCAATAAACATAAAATGTTACGAAACTGCCTGAAAGAGGATATGTGTCTATATCGTCCTAATGCACGGTGAGAAGGAGAGTTTGAGTGGCTAAATACTCTCCAAGGACCACAGCTGGAGAATTGCAGAAAATAGTTGAGTCTCGGGGTCAGAAAACCTTAAAAAAAAAATTGTCAAACAACACCTACATCACCACATGTTGTTTGGGAGGGTTTCAAGAAAAATTCTCCTAGCTCATCCAAAAACAAACTCCAGCATATTCAGTGATCAGACACGACTGGAACTTCAAGTGGGACTGGCTTCTATGGTCAGATAAAAATGAGCTTTTTAGCAGCAAACACTCAAGATGGGTTTGGTGAACACAGGGATAAAAGTACCCCATGTGTACAATGAAATATACTGCTGTATTTTTGATGTTGTGGGCCTATATTTCTGCTGGAGGTCCTGGACATCTTGTTTAGACACATGGCATCATGGATTCTATCAAATGCCAACAGATAAAAAAATCAATAAGTGACTGACTCTGTTAGAAATCTTATAATGGGCCATGTTTGGATCTTCCAACGTACAATAATCCAAACACAAACCTCAAAAACAACACAAAATGGGTCACTGAGCACAAAACCAAGCTTCTGCTATGGCCATTCCAGTCCTCTGACCTGAACCCTGTAGAAAATGAGTGAGGTGAACTGAAGAGAAGAAGCACCAACATGAGCTGGGAATCTAAAGGGTCTGGGAGTGATTCTGGATGAAGGAATGGTCTCTGATCTCGTCTTGTCAGGTGTTCTCTAACCTCATCAGGCATTATAGGAGAAAATGAGGAGCTATTAAACTGGCAAATGGAGGTTTCAAAAAGTATTGAATAAAAGGGTGCCGTTAATTCTGGCCAACGTGTATTAGAGAAAAACATTTATTTCATAATGATATTTCCTCCCATTTTAAATTCTTATTATCCAATGAAAGGTTAGATTTTGTGAATTTTTTTAACAATGCAGATTAATTTTCACAGCCTTCTTTGATCATATTTACCAAGGTTCCGATATTTTTGGCCATGACTGTATACAGACTCTATACAGTATCTATCTCTATCTATCTATCTATCTATCTATCTATCTATCTATTGTTCTGTTCATCTATCGTTCTAATTCTATTGTTCTGTTTGTTCTATCGTTCTATCGTTCTATCGTTCTATCTATGGTTCTATCTATCGTTCTATCGTTCTGTCTGTCTATCTATCATTCTATTGTTCTATCGTTCTATCTATCTTTCTGTTGTCTGTCTATCTATCTCTCTATCTCTCAATTCAATTCAATTCAATTCAATTCAATTCAATTCAATTGTGCTTTATTGGCATGACAAAAACTATACAGTTGTATTGCCAAAGCAATTGCAGCTGGGCTGCTTACAAATAATGCACATATGTATTAACAAAGAAAAAGAATAATAATAATTGTAATAATAATAATAATATATAAAAGTATTAAGCATGTAGTGCAAAATGAATTACTAATTTATGTAAGTATAAACTAGAAATAAAAATAAAATAAGATAAGGGATTAGATAGATTTACAGAAGCAAAATGTACATCTAAGTAATATAATACAGTAATATGGCATAATATAATCTACATGTGCTGGAAACATCAGATCAGGGCAGAGTGAGTGTTTTCTCTTCTATGGTGACAGGCAGACACATATTGAGCAGCAAACACACAGCAGTTCTTGTGTTCTCCTAACAGATACGGCAGTTTCTCCTGGTTTGAAAGAGTTTTAAATGTCTGATGGATCTACTGTATTTTATCATAGAACACTGTCCCGTATATCTGTGTATTTGGAGCATTCTGTTAGGAAGTGCAGTTCTGTTTCCATCTGATTCAGATCACAGTGTGAACACAATATCTGCTCCGGGGGCAGCCATGTTTTTCTGTGTCTGCCCATCTCTATCTTCTTTTCTCTCTCTCTCTCTCTCTCTCTCTCTCTCTCTCTCTGTCTCTCTCTCTCTCTCTCTCTCTCTCTCTCTGTCTCTCTCTCTCTCTCTCTCTGTATTGCCAAAGCAGTTGCAGCTTGGCTGCTTACAAATAGTGCACATATGTATTAATATCTATATGTATTATATGTATTAATATCACATATGTATTAATATCACATCTCTCTCTCTCTCTCTCTCTCTCTCTCTCTCGCTCTCTCTGTCTATATATCTGTCTGTCTGTTCTATTTGTTTATCTATCTGTCTGTTCTATTTGTTTATCTATCTGTCTGTTGCTCTATATATTGTTTTATCTATTGTTCTGTCAGTTCTTTCATTCTATATATTGTTCTCTCGTTCTGTCAGTACTTTTGTTCTGTCTTTCTATTGTTCTGTCATTCTGTCTTTGAACAGGCTTTGCCAAGCCAGTGTTATCATTTATTATTAACATTTTTTTGGGTGTCCTCAAGGTTATAATGTGGTCTGCCTTGAACTGCTGACAACTGTCTTGTATTCAGTATGAAATTGCTGTCAAACTTCAATTAAATCTTTCATTTACTGTCTCTGTATGACCGCAGATAGTTTTTGCAACCTGAGGTCACTGTACTTTTATGTATCGTTCTCAGATAACAGACAGTCAGTTAATTGGATCATAATTAAAGCTCATGTAATTCAGTTCCTACTGAGATTAGTCTTCCAGCACATCAGTTTTTCCAAGTTTATATGAGATGCAGATCAGGCGAGGCTCTAAATGGAATATACTTATGTTTATATTTTTTGGAGTGTCAGAAGAAATGAAGGCTCACATTAAAAATATGAAAAGAGTAGTTTAAACTTAATTGGCTCCAGTGAGCTCCAGGCACCCTTGTTTTCCACTCATGTTGGCTTGCTGCACGTCTCCGTCAAAGGCTGTGCCAGTCCACATGAACTGCCCTTTATAATGGCAGAAATGCCATTAATGGAATAAAATGCTCCACTTGTTTTGGAACAGCTAGTTTTTGTTCTATCACCTTACATCAGAGCTTCTTGAGAATTACTTAGGTCCTCGGTCAGCCCGGTGCAAGCATTTTCAGAAGCTGTGTTTGAACTGCAGGCTGACTTAGTACTCTTGTTTGGGCAGCAAGCTAGAGTTTTGAATGACACATTTATAGAAATGCACTTTTAATGTCATCTACTATTAAAACCTACCGCAGGCTCTAAAAATAAAATTTTGTCATGGAACAGAAGAGCAATCCATAAGAGCCATAACCATAAGAGGTTCTCTGGATCTCAGGCTCTGTCACCATGTAGCATCTGTGGCATTTCAAAGGGTCAGGACCAAAATAAACCAGCTATGCAATCGAAGAAAAGGACAGATTTAAATCAGTGACACATGAAATTCCACTTCACATAGTATTCATGAGAGTATTCAAAATCCTCAGGTGAAAGCATTTGTTTTCCCAGTTGCTTATTAGAACCCTGATTGGGTTATGTATTTATAGCATTATGGATTTCCAGACTTTTCATCACTTGTTTCAGCCACAACTTTTCTTGACTACAGTTGCTCACTGTTGCTTTTTAAATTATTATTAGAATAATAACAATTCTGCTGCATTAAATTACCTGCTTAAAAGACACCATTTATTCGTTGGAAATAGTTAGAAACAACAATTAAGGAAGATTTATGCTGTCTACTAAGGGGCCGTTCACACAGAATGCATTTTTACATTCCACTGCACTGCTTTTCCATAGTTTTTCCATGTAAACATGCACTAGACGGGTGTGATTGACCATTGTGTTTGTGTCTTTTGCAGATTGTTGTGCATGACAGTGTTTCAAAAATGGGCTTAAGTTAAAAGTAGTTTAACTTGGGGAAAAAAAACAACATCTCTTGACCTTCTGGGTCATTCATTTTATGAATTAAAACATTAACTAAAATATATACTTAATGTATATAATATTTTATTAAAATATATATATAAAAAACTTGTTTTCATTAAGTTGAAGTACTAAAACTTAATAAAAAACAGACATATTACAAAAAAAAAAAAAACAGAAACACAACAAAATGATTTAATTCAAAATGTATTAACAAATGCTATAATAGTACCAATGATACTAAAATAACAGTGGTTTGATCATGTAATTATTTTTATTAAAATTAATCAACATATGATCCTTTTCCATCCTATTGGTTTTCTGTTTTTTTTCTATCCTAATAGCTTCTCTCATAAAAATGGTAATGTTTTATAATACTTTTTCCACATCTTTTGTTCAGTTCCATTTGTTAAGATGACTGTCTGCCAAAATGGTAGTGATTATTATTAAGATTAAACAGTCTCATCCACAGTAATGTTATGCAATCCCTCAGTTATCTGTAATTTCTTCAGGGTAAGGTGGCCAAAAGTAATTTTGCAGAGTTGATTCTGTGAAATGAGATGCTATTTTTTTAGGATAAACTATATCCATATGCGGCCCATCACAGATTTTAACTGGAATAGACAAAGTACATTACAGTGGCACATGTGAACTGCGACTTGCTGAAGGACATCCGTGAAAGACGAAGTCCAAACACATGATGTTCTCTTAGACTTTTTTTCTTTCCATTTGGTAGACTTTTTTTGAATATATTTTAATCACACATGGCTTGTAGCGTGTTTTGTATGCAGCACATCATCACAGTGTAATTCACCAGCAATCCTGAATTGTATCCTGAAGTTTCTGTCAAAAACAGATGTTCTGAATGCTTCTGATAGCATCACATTAAATAGTTGTTGTGATTGGCCTGCAGGTGGCTGGAGGTGGGTGTTGTTAACCTGACCTGTACGCAGTATTGGGTGATTTATCTGCGGGTGCTGCAGGAGGCCATCTGGCCTGGAGGAAGTCTGCCGGCTCAACCCAGACCCCAACGCAGCCAGCAGCAGAAAGACGAGAGCAGAGAGCAGGCTCTGCAGTGCCTTATGAAACTACTGCCAGGTGAGACGCCACATAATATGTACATGTACATGTTCAAAAGTTCAAAAGTGGAATTTTTTAAAAAGAAATTAATGCTTTTATTCAGCAAGGACATTAAATTGATACAAAGTGGCAGCAAAGACATTTGTAATTTCTATTCATCAAAGAATCCTGAAAAAAAATAAAATAAATAAAAATCATGGTTTCCACAAAAATATTAAGCAGCACAACTGTTTTTGACATTGATTGTAATAATAAATGTTTCTTGAGTGCCAAATTAGCATATTAAGACTACTGAAAATTCAGCTTGTCATAAATTACATTTTAAAATATAAAGAACACTTTTTGTAAATTGTAATAATATTTTACAACATTACTGTTTTTATTGTATTTTTACTCAAATAAATGTAGCCTTTGTGAGCATAAGAGGTTTCAATAACAGAACAAAATCTATACTAATTACAGTTAACTAAAACTAAAACCATAAAAAATGTTGCTTAAAATAAAATAGAAAAACTTTATTTCAGCTAACTGCCGAGGCAACATTTCTCATTTAGTTTAGTTTAACTTGAAGTACTAAAATAACTGAGAAAAAAAGATAGACATGTAAAACTACTAAACACGACAAAAACAATATTAAAATAAAAATGGACATTAAAAATCTGATTTAAAATATTAATAACTAGTTCTGTCAAACGATTAATCGCGATTAATTGCATCCAAAATTACATCCAAAAGTACTGTGTTTTATTATGTATATATAAATACACACACATACAGTATATTTTTGGAAAATATTTACATGTATATACATGTGTATATATTTATATTATTATATTTTATATTATATATAAATATATTTAATATATAAACATAACATATTTTTCTTAAATATATACATGCATGTGTTTGTATTTTTTTTTTTTACATAATAAATATACACAGTACACACATTATGTAAACAAAAACTTTTATTTTGGATGTGATTAATCGCGATTAATCATTTGCCAGCACTAATAATGACTGTAATAGTATCTAAATGATACTAAAGTAAAATAACACTGATATGTACCTACTATTACAAATAAAGAGATTTCCACTGACACACAATTAAAGAATAGATTGTATGTAAATGGAATAATCTGATAATTTGTTCGCCTCTTTAAGTGACTGATAATTGTTTCAGAATAAAAAAGCAACTGAATGCATTGTGTTAACTATGAAGAAAATTAAGAGATCAATCATGCGTAAATACTTTAATCAATTACATTTTAACTTGAGTGAACATTTTCTGTTCAAATTCTTTTTAGGATTTGGTTTTGAATGGAATGAGTAAAATGAGAGCTTGGAAAATCAAGCTTGCAAATTTTGCAGTCAAGCTTACCCTGGAAAATGACTGTTCTTCGTCAGTAGTTTGGTGCAGATCTGCTTTCTGTGTTCGTTGACCGAGTTTGCTGAGTTTATTGTGTGGTTTTGTGTTTTTACAGATCTGATCTCTGATATGCTGGGCTCTGAGAAGTACAAGATATCTTGGCAGACGTTGGTGGATTCTTTTCAGGACCCCACCATAAACAGGTGTGTTTGTGTACTAAATAGACGGAGATAAAAATCAGCACCGCTGTCACTTATGCAACCCCAAGATTCCTGTTTACATATGTATGGGGTTAATAACGTTTATTGTAAGTTTATAGTTTGAAATATATAGCAAAAATAGTAGCATTTTGACTGTTTTTAACTGTATGTGGCTGTAAAAGCGCATAAATATTTCATGAGGCAAGCAGGCATGGCCTAGTGAACATATGGCTTTAATGGTTAAAGTGGTCAGGTTGTAATTTACTTACATCATCTTTTTATGGCACAGTAAGTAAGCGATGCCGATAAAAGAATGCAGAAATGTGCTTTCAATAGATACATCGCTGTGCTCTGTTATCAGGGCGCCTCGTGACATCTTTGTAGACTGTTACCACAGTGAGATGCGTGATTTATTCTCACCGGCTTGGATTTTGAGAAAGCTGCTCTTTGATTTACTAGAACATGCTGTAGTCTGCTGTAAATGTCCAGATGAAGCAGATGCTGTTACAATCAGTTATACACTGACTCAATATCTTTTGCTTTACGAGCTGTGTCCTTATACAGAGGGGGGAAGGCAGCAAGGCATGTCCAAATCCAGTGTCTGCGTAACATCCTGTCCACTAAGAAACCTTAATCTGTTTGGTTTTGAAGGCAACCTAGATACATCGTCCACTGCTTTTGATAAACCAAAATCCTGTGGGATTTTTGGTGGAAAGAATAAAGACATCTAAATGAGAGCTTTAAAGGAGTTAATTTATTCATAAATGTCAGTTCCCCCTCCCTTTTTTATGAACTTATGATTTATGAGACAGACTTATGGCTCATTTTGAAAGACTTTATAATTATACTATATACTATAATTACTATTGATACTTTATATAGTAGTAGTAATATTCATTTATAAATAATTGTCAAATATATTTATGAATAATTCATTCATTATTAATTATATTGTAGTATACTAATAATAGTATATTCTATATTTATTATAGTATATTATAATATATTTGTCTATTTATTTATAATTAAAATAAATGCATTAATTAAAAAATGTGTTATTTATTCATGTATTAATTTATGAATATAAATATGAAAATGTATTTCTTATTTATTTATTAATTAAATTTAATTATTTTGATTAATTTATGAATAAATGCACTTTAAAATTTATTTATTATTAATTAATAAATGTATTTTTATTTTATATGTGTGCTTTTGTACTATTCATTTCTAAGTTTGCTGTTTTCTGGAATTTACAACAGCATGCATAATTCCAGATATTTCTTAGAAAGTGAACTTGAATCTGAATTCACGTTTAGGGCCAGAATTACTAACAGCTTGCGCCAGCGCAAACCGTGTTTTGGCGTTAATATAGCACTTCCAGGATTTAGCGCTGAAAACACGTAGATACAGTAATTTTTGCGCCTGACCTTATTGAATATGCATTTGTAGGAGTTTCCTTTTCAGACGCAAAATTTATGGGAGGAGAGTATTAAAATGAATCATGTAACGCAATTTACTAACGTTTGTGCTCGTCAAATTACTGGTATTTGCGCCAATATTTAACGCCCAAAAAAAGCATGTCTTAAACTATTTTGCGCTTGAATTGGCTGCATTTGTTGTTGCTAGGAAGAGGCACCGCAGAGATGAGAGAGCGCATGGTAGAAGGGAGAGGATTTTTCCCACATGTATTAATTTATTTGGAATTCCAGAAGAACACATTATCCGAATCCGAACATATCGCTAATTTGCGCTGCACTGCGGTCATTATGGAAATGAGATGTTGCGTCTGTGTTCTTTAATTTGCGCGTTGTCAGTAAATCACCCACAGAAATTTCCACACCCATCTGCACTGTTTTGGAATTGCGCTCTTGCGCTAATTTGCCCTGTTTAGTAAATCTGTCCCTTAGTGTGATTATATGCATTAATTTTTACCGTCATACAGATTAATGAGCTTGATATTATACTGCAAACATTTATAAATTTGCTTCAAATCTGTGCTTTGAATTTTTGAAATTGCAAAGTAATGCTATGAAAGTAAAATTCCAATGGGTCTTGATAATAAAGTATCTGTGTGCAGGATATAGCTGTACTTGTGACCTCCTGTGACTGTTTATTTTTTGCAGGCATCTTGTGTACTGCATCTGGGATCTGCTAATCGAGTTTCTTGTCCCCGAGGCGTCTGATGGGGACTTTCAGAAAACACTTCTGCACAGCCTGTCCAAAAATGCTGAGAAGCTGCCACCATAGGTGTGCTGGGGGCGGACTGGAGACATAAACGTGCTTGCATATATACATACATATATACATATGTATCACATACGAACGTGTGATCAGTTAAAGTGTTAGGCAGGAACATGTAATCAAGAAAGTGTGAATTTGGATTCATGACAGCCTGTGTCTGGCACCAATTTGGTCTCCCTGTTTCTGGGACACATGCGCACATCCGGGCAGACATTGATTAATGGCCACCTGTTTTGTGTTTTATCAAACCACAAGTCCAATCTCTAAAGCCCGACATACCGGATCTAAATTAGTCGCAAGTTCTCCAACTTTTGTCCACCTTGTTCCCCCTTCAGCTTTGGGAAAAGCTCTTACAGATGGACTGCGCAGATCATTTCTGCACCATCCTATTACGTGTTTCCGGTCTTTCAGTCGTGATATACCTTGACTTTACACACATTCCCTTCTTGTGCACATATGCACTTGATCATTTTGCTTCTAGCCTTCTTCAGAGATGCTTTAGAGGCTGTATCGGCCTTATCTCTTGGAAGTAAGAAAGCCTGTTTTCCACAAGTTTCCTCTTAGTATGAAATTCATCACATCTGCGTCTGGTGTCATGGTAATGCTGTATGTGCTTCGTGTGCTTTCAGCCAACTTGTGAAGCCTTTAAATGTAATGTCTCTTTTCACAACCTCTAATTAAGTGGTTAGATGCCTCTACGGAAAAAGAAAAGGTCATATTGATTCAGCAAAAATGGCCTGTTTTCAGCATTTGTCTTATTTACTCTGTTATTGAAGTATGCATATAAGTTTTCTTAAAGAGATAGCTCACCCAAAAAGGGCATTCCAATCCTGTTTTGCTATTTTTTTGTGGAATATAAAAGATTTTTTGAGATATGTCTTTTTTCCCTTATAATGGAAGTCAATAGTCACTAAAACATTTTGATTACCAACATTCAAAAAATATCCTGTTTTTTGCAGAAAAATAAGTCATACAGGCTTGGAAACAATTTTTGGGTGAACTACTCCTTTAAATATGTTTATTTCTTTACAAAGCAGCTCTAACAAATAATAGAGTTCTAACAAATAATAGAGAATTACATGGTTCTGGTTTGTGGTTTACATATTTTCTTAGAATTCTAGCACAATGAAATTATGTCTTAATTGCCTTAATGTGTATAACAAACAAAACTATCAAATGGATGCACATGTAACTCTTAAAAAGTGTGAAAAAAGCCTTGTCATTCCTTAAAGGGATAGTTCACCCAAAAATGAAAATTCTGTCAATAATAATGTCATTCCAAACCCGTAAGATCTCATTTGTATACATATTTTGTATACCTATTTTTTATGAAATCCAAGAGCTCTTTGACCTTGCATAGAGAGAAATGTAACTGAAATGTTTCCAGACCCAGAAACGTAGTATGGACATCGTTAAAATAGAAGCTACAAAAATACTTTTGTGTGCAAAGAAAACAAAAATAACAACTTTATTTAACAATTCTCCACCTCCAAATCACGTGTTCCACAATTATTGTATAATATAATAATTATTGAGAGTATCTCTGCACATAAACAGCGCATGCGCGTGATGCTGCTGCCGTAGAACACGCATGCTCTGCGCCTTGTTTACGTGCAGAGGAACGCACGCCCATACATCGTGGTACTCTCGATAACGGCGGAATATGTGATTTGGAGAAGAATTGTTAAATAGTCGTTATTTTTGTTTTCTTTGAACACAAAAAGTATTCTCGTAACTGTAAGATTGGTTGAACCACTTGACTGTTTTACTGATGTCCTTACTATGTTTCTGGGTCTGGAAACATTTCAGTTGCGTTGCTGTCTATGGAGGGTCAGAAAGCTTTTGGATTTCATTAAAAATACCTTTAATTTTTGTTCCGAAGATGAATGAAGGTCTTTCAGGTTTGGAATGACATTTGGGTAATGACAGAATTTTCCTTTTTGGGTGAACTATCCCTTTAATAAAATGTGTAATTAGTTTCCAAATCTTAAAAGTATTACTGTCAGATTTTTTATTAGCATTAATATGTCATCTAGTCACCATTCCGCTTGCACAAACTACCTAGTAGTTGCGTAAAATGTTCCTGTCCTTTTCGTATGTGATGGCTTGAGCTCCACGCATGCAGATTTAGATTGAGGTTTTTTGCATTGAGCCCTGTTGCCCAGTATGCATTACAGTGGCTTAATGACTTTGTTACACTGTACTTGTGCTTAAAGCGCTGAATGTTGCACTCTTTGTAATTTTGTAAGTGATCTGGTCGTATATGTTGTAGGCCTTATGTTGTTCTGATGTGTACTGAAATAACTTTATAAAGCAGTTAATGTTGTCATTGAATTAAGACGAGATGCATTTTAAATTGTCACTTATTTTTGAAGTGCTTTCCGTTTCGGTTAGCATGTTACACTTGTTTGTATTAACTCAAACTTTAATGTGATTCAGTTTGCATTTAAAACAGGAAAACTGCTGGTACCAAAAAAAATATAAGATATATATTAAATGATGCAAACAAATCTACCAAAATGTGGACAGAAATAGTTTCTGCTTCTTTTGGTCACATTTAGTCATGTTTAGTTCAATTAGATTGTGTTTCGTTCAAACTTTTGGATTACATTTTTTTTATTTTTTTTTTCCGGCAATATGATTTATGGTTTGTCAGTACACGAGCCTCACATGTTTTGTCGAATAGCTTAAGTTGAGTGAGCTATGATTTGAAACAGCACTTCTCAATTAAAATGATGTAATAAAATCACAAAAAAATTATGTAATTCTATTGGAAGCATTTTGAATGAACAGAATTTGGTAGCACTTTCTAAGGAAACCTGCTTTGAACAGCTGTTTTTCCATTGACATGCTGTTACCTTTAATGTATCTGTCAATCTTTTATTTTATTCCATCCACTTAATACACTTTTTCCACTGCTAAAGTGAAAACATCGGTGCGTCATCATATTAATTCACATGGTCAGTTGAAACCAAGGGAAAGTGCTTGCCAAAACGCTTCACATGCTAAATCCTCCTCATGCTAAATAATACTGCACTGCTGTTCCATGATATGAGATTACAAGCACAGACATCTTGGAGCTAAACATCCAGATTTCCTAGAATTTAGTGGAAAACATTTCAAAACCTTTGTTCAAAGTTTTTGCCCTTGGAAAAAAGGTCTATCTCCAAAGTCAACAGAAATAGATTAACAAAGAGACGTTGGATTATTGAAATCAGATCAAGTATCTGGGACTAATTTTGGAGGTCGACAAAATGAGTTTAGCAAGTTGGCGAGTCATAAGAGCGAGTAGTCATGACCCTTTACCTTAGAGATCACTAATGTCTGTCACAACAAAATACAACCTAATAAATCCTGCTAATGCATCACTACACCAGTCACTGATGAACAGAGGAACATCTGCAGCTCGCTCTATCTATCTATCTATCTATCTATCTATCTATCTATCTATCTATCTGTTTATCTGTTTATCTGTCTGTCTGTCTGTCTATATGTTTCTCTGTCGTTATATCTATCATTCTGTTGTTCACTCACAGTCCCTTAACAGTGTAATGACACTCCACACTTTTTTATTTCAGAAAACTGTCTAGTTTTATTTGTTAAACTATATTAACATGCATAACTCTTAAATATATTGTGTATTATGTCTTTGAATGCAGATTTCCACTTTATTGCATGATTTTAAAAGGAAACCCTTTAAGCGGTCAACATTTGGTGTACAGGCACCAAATATCATTACGCATTATGTAGCCCTCTCTTATATTTGCTTAAGGATCCAAAATGTCTTTAACTGTCTAACCCTGAGTGCCATTGGCTCACTTACAGGCAGGCTGACATATAAACAGGTCAAGTGCTCTTAAAAGGACACTGAGACTTAGCTGGAAATAACAGAAATAAAACCTGATCTCAGACAAAATGGAATTTTAAAAGGTTAATGATCCTTAAATTCCTCTGTGTTTTATTCAGGAACTAGTGATGTTGCTCTAATGGAAAATAGAAAAAAAACAAAACAAACAAAAAAACAACATTAAAACTCCCAATGCTTATATACGAGCAAATCAAACGACCAGGTCATGCGCTTGTTTATATATTCATTTTGTGTGTCAATTTTAAAGTATTTAAAGTAAACACATGTGACATGTAAATACAAACTAACAATTTCAATAGCGTCCTAATTATTTTGCTTACAAAAACCGTAAGCCATGTTCTTTTGACCCGTGCACTGTGAAATGTGTTTATATGCCAGTACATCCCCACAAGCGGTTCCTAAAAATATTGGGAAACGCTCAGCAGAGTAGTAATACCGTGATGTTAGACCACAGAGCACAGGAATGTTTCCTGAGGTGCTACAGACCTGGAACTGCTCACTTTGACTTACTCATCAGTGACGTCTTGCTCAGTGGAAGAAGCAGACTTGTCATGAGCAGCACACTGTCAATATCCATTGTCCACATTGACAAATAAAACAGTTATGAACTAGTTTCTCATGGAATTTGTGTGGTAATGTGGCCCAGTCGCTTAAAAATCTGGCCTTGTAACTGAATGATTGTAGGTTTAAACCCTGTAAGGTGCAAAACACAAACTGTCACAATTGTGTAAATAAATAAGCTGTTCTTTTCCATACAATTAAAGTCAATAGTGAGCAAACTTACTTAGAGATGAAAAAAAAAGAACAAAAGTAGTCTCTTATGCTCACCAACGCTGCATTTATTTGTCAAAAATACATTAATATTTTGGAATATTATTACAGTTTAAAAGAAATGTTTTGTATTGTAATATTTTTTAAAATGTTATTCCTGTGATGCAAAGCTGAATTTTCAGCATCATTACTCCAGTCTTCAGTGTCCCATGATCCTTCAGAAATGTTTCTAATATGCTAATTTAATGCTCAAGCAACATTTTTATTATTATCAGTGTTGAAAACAGTTGTATATTTTTGTGGAAATATTGTGCTACTTTTTTCAGGATTCTTTGATGAATAGAAATTGATTGAATATGCTTGAAATTTTATATATATATATATATATATATATATATATATATATATAATATATACACACATATACATATACATATACACACACACACACACACACACGCAGTGCCCTCCACTAATATTGGCACCCTTGGTAAATATAAGCAAAGGCCGCTGTGAAAATAAATATGCATCGTTTATCCTTTTTAGCCTTCATTTAAAAAATTCACAAAATTCCAACCTATCATTGAAGTTAAACAATTGAAAGTGGGGGGAAAATCTCACTGTGAAATAAATGCTTTCTCTAGTTCATGTTGGCCACAATTATTGGCACCCAATTATTGCAACGTCCTTTTCCCAGAGTAACAGCTCTGAGTTTTCTGCTATAATGCCTGAAGAGTTTGGAGAACACCTAATTAGAGATCAGTGACAATTTTCTTCATACAGACTCTCTCCAGATCCTTCAGATTCACAGCTCCATGTTAGTACTTCTTCTCTTCAGTTCACCCCACTCATTTTCTGTAGGGTTCAGGTCAGAGGACAGGGACACCCATGGTAAAAGATTCATTTTGTGCTTAGTGACCCATTTTTGTGTTTATTTTGATGTTTGTTTTGGATTGTTGTCCTGGTGGAAGATCCAAACACGGCCCATTATAAGATTTCTAACAGAGTCAGTCAGGTTTTGATTTTTTATCTGTTGGTATTTGATAGAATCCATGATGCCATGCATTTGAACAAGATGTTCAGGACCTCTGGCAGAAAAACAGGCCCACAACATTAAAGATCCAGCAGTATATTTAACCGTGGACATGGGGTATTTTTTTTTTTTTTATCCGTTTGTACTAAACTCATCTGGTGGGTTTTCTGCCAAAAAGCTCTTTTTTTCAGTTCCATCTGACCATAGAAGCCAGTGCCATTTGAAGTTCCAGTCGTGTCTGATAACTGAATTTGCTGGAGTTTGTTTTTGGATGAGTGAGGAGAATTTTCCTTGAAACCCTCCCGAACAACAGGTGGTGATGTAGGGGATGTTTGATATATATATATTTTTTTAGGTTTCTGACCCCAAGACTCAACTAATCTCTACAATTCTCCAGTTGTGAGTCTTTGTCCACTCAAACTCTCCTCCTCACCGTGCATTAGGACGATATAGACACGTCCTCTTCCAGGCAGATTTTTAACATCTTTAGTTGATTGGAACCTCTTAATTATTGCCCTGATGGTGGAAATGGGGATTTTCAATGCTTTAACTCTTTTCTTACAGCCACTTTCTGTTTTGTGATGCTCAACAATCTTGTTCTGCACATCAGAAATATATTCTTAGGATTTACTCATTGTGATGGATGATTAAGGGAATTTGGCCTTTGTGTTCCTCATATTTATAATCCTGTGGAACAGGAAGTCATGGCTGGATAATTTCATGTTCATAATCACCCTGGAGTGCTCAAAATTGTGAATATGAATGGGAATATACTTCAGAGATATTTTACTCATAAGAATTTCTAGGGGTACCAATAATTGTGTCCAACGTGTATTAGAGAAAAATATTTATTTCATAAAGATATTTCCCCCCATTTTAAATTCTTATTATCCAATGAAAGGTTAGATTTTTGTGATTTAAAAAAAAAAAAAATATCAAAAGGATTAACAATGCAGATTAATTTTCACAGCCTTCTTTGATCATATTTACCAAGGGTGCCGATATTTTTGGCCATGACTGTATGTATGTGTGTGTGTGTGTGTGTGTGTGTGTATATATATATATATATAAATATACACAGTGGTGTGAAAAATTGTTGGCCCCCTTCCTGATTTTTTTATTTTTTTGCATGTTTGTCACACTTTAATGTTTCAGATCATCAAACAATTTTAAATATTAATCAAATATAACACAAGTAAACACAACATGCAGTTTTTAAATGTTTTTTTTTTTTTTTTTTATGAAGGGAAAACAAAATCCAAACATTAAAGTGTGACAAACATGCAAAAAAATAAAAAAATCAGGAAGGGGGCCAACAATTTTTCACACCACTGTATATATATAAATGACCTCAAACTTATAAGAAATTTATACAGGTTTGAAACAGCATGAGGGTGAGTAAATGATGAAAGAATCTCCATTTTTGGGTGAACTCTCTTTAAATTTTTGTCTGATCTTAATACTACAGAATTGTCATATGACTTCAGGTGACTTGGAATATAGTGCAAGAGTTGCATGGACTACTTTTATAATGGATTTTAAGGTGCTTTTTGTCCTTTTTTGAAGCTTGTCAGCCATTGGTCACCATCCACTTTCATTGTATGGAATAGAGTTGCTTGGACAGCCTTCTAATCTCCTTTTGTGTTCCACAGAATAAAGTAAGCCATACCATATTGGCGCAACATAAGTGTGAGTTAAAGAGAAGAGAACTTACATTTTTAAGACCCAGACCTCAAGGCATGTTCTGTTAAATGGGAATAGATGGGAAGAAAATGTCAACACCTAGAGCAGCAGGTAAAGAAAGATGATGAAAAACCTGATGATTGTGTCTGATTATTTCTGGCTCAGGATTTAGATCTTAAAAGTCATTTCAAAATATTTTAGTTTGACTACATATTAAGTTTCTTCCTGCTCAGGCTGGCTAGGTATCATTCGTTCACTTCATCCATGTGGCCCGTGAGCACTTGAGTAATTTATACCAATAAATCATCAGCTGTACTGCAATGACAAAAGGTCACTGATAATTGATCCCGCCATTATGTATCTTTGGCTATGTTAAAAGTTTTGGCCCTACGCATATTTATTTAGTAATAATTTAATTTCACGATCGAGGCCCCCGTTTTTCCCCTCTTTGTAAGCCTGTTGAGTAATTGAAGATTAGCATGAACCTCAAGCCCATCCTCATCTTTGTGGAAAACACATGGCTTCACTGAGGTTATGCAACCACTTGCTGAACGTTTATTATCCAGGACCGTTTGACAAGCTTTAGTTTTGGCAAAATGAGATGCATATTTTTTTTTATATTTCTTATTGTTTGTCTGTCCTGATCTTATGCAACAAAATACAAGCATGTATGCGTTAGATTAAGGCACTTGTGTTGCGCCAACAAAAGTTTCATATGGTCTCTGGTTTGTGTTATCCTGCGGCTTTAGTCGTGGCCAACGAGACGTGTTTAACACATCACTGGATCTGTCATGTCCTTTTAAATAGTCTCTTTATACATTTAATAATAAATTGTATCTGCTGTGTATTAGGGAAGAAATATTATGATATAGTTATTTCTCACAGTGCCTCCTGGTGACCATCCAGTGCTTTTATTCATCATCTGCTCTTCACTCTTTCTGACATGTTTATATAGTCAGCAGTCTGAAAACACAATGCAATAAATCTTTAAACTTGTAGTTGATTATTCATCGTCTAATAAGCGTTCACCTGCGTTTGCAGAGTTCATAACACATCTGAGTGGAGCTTTAGTTCTTGTTGTTCTGCCAACAGAAGGAGCCCCAGAGCTGTTGGGATTTTTAGGATAGTTTGGTTTCCAACCACAAGGTGGCAGGATAAGCAAAGACTAAAAATTGCTGTTCAATGCGATACATAGACCCAAAAACACTTTCATCACAAGTCTAGAAAGATAACAAAATATTAAAACAAGTGGAAACAATTTATGCTAGATCTTCTCAGAACTATTCGCTTTTTTTAAAACCTTAGTTTGCTTTTACTTATAATAACCACAGAATGTCCAAATAAGTGCTAATAATATATATATATATATATATATATATATATATATATATATATATATATATATATATGTACATACACTACCTTTCAAAAGGTTGGCATCATTTTATTTTGTTAGTTAGTTAGGTATATAAGAAGTCTTATGCTCACTGAGAGCTTTATTTGATTAGAAATACAGTAATATGAGACCCTGGACCATAAAACCAGTCATATAGTAGCACGGATATATTTGTAGCAATAGCCAACAATACATTGTATGGGTCAAAATTATTGTTTTTTGTCTTTTATGCAAAAAACTAAAAAAAAACAACAACAACAACAACAACAAAAAAAGGATATTAAGTGAAGATCATGTTCCATGAAGCTATTTTGTAAATTTCCTACTGTAAATATATAAAAACTTAATTTTTGATTAGTAATATGCATTGCTAAGGACTTCTTTGGACAACTTTAAAGGTGATTTTCTCAATATTTTTATTTATTTTTTTTTTTGCATGCATAGATTCCAGATTTGTAAATAGTTGTATCTCGGCCAAATACTGTCCTATCCTAACAAACCATACATTAATGGAAAGCTAATTTATTCATCTTCAGATGATGTATAAGTCTCAATTAGCAAAAATTGACTTTATGACTGGATTTGTGGTCCAGGGTCACATATTATTGAAGAATACAATTAAAATAACCGGTTTCTGTTATTATCTATCTAGTCTGTCTGTCTGTCTGTCTGTCTGTCTGTCTATCTTAAAATTAAATTTGTTTCTGTGATGCAAAGTTGAATTTTTAGCATCATTACTCCAGTCTTCAGTGTCACATGATCCTTCAGAAATCATTTCTAATATGCTGGTTTGCTGCTCAAGAAACATTTCTTATTATTATCAATGTTAAAAACAGTTGTGCCGCTCAATATTTTTGTTGAAACCCATGATAATTATTTTTCCAGGATTCTTTGATGAATGGAAAGTTCAGAAGAACAGATTTATTTGAAATAGAATTTTTTAGTAATTTTATAAATGTCTTTACAATCACTTTTATTTTTTATTTAGTTATTTTTGCTGAATAAAACTGATTTCATCACAAACAAACACACACACACACAAAATAAAATAAATAAATCAAACAAATCAATCAATCAATAATTTAAAACCTAAAAAAAGTATGCTTGTGCTATGTCATCAAAATTAATACCACTTGGTTTGATATTTTGTTATAAAATACAAGCCATACATTTTAAGTGCATCACAAATTTCCAAATGCTTTTTGGAGTCATTGCTTTTATATTCCATAATGTCCCCAGTTATTGTCACTGACCTGACCTGCCGATCCTTCAGAATCCCTCATTATCTCTTTTTATCTCGACACATACAGCTGTGCTTATGTGTACAAGGAGCCATTGATAATTTTTATTATTATCAAATCTCCCCCATAGTGTAAACAACATTTAAAGTAGCTTTGAATCCCAACTGATTTCGTTACTTTTAGATGAATGGCTTGTTTTGAGTGGTTCTTTGCGGCCAGTGTCGTCATTCATTTCACTCTTCCAGGAAAACCCAATGCCGTCCAGATCCTCACAACTGTTCCCCAACACAGACTTGTATGTGCTTGCTGAATGACTGCTTTTGAAACCACAGAGGAGTAACGTTAAACCATAATCCCTGTTATTCTTGCAGTTAATATAAATCTTTATTGTTTTTCTTCTTTTTGCTGTCCTGAAGTCAATTTGCCCTTTCTTTTCTCTTTCTTCAACACCTCAACCAACATCTGCACAGCTAAATGAAAGCTCGGCTTTCACGATGATGCATTCATTTTTAACCAGAACCACACTGAACTCACGTTGCTTCAAGAAATATGAAGGTGGCTAATAGTAGAGGAGTGTTATGAGAGTAGGGAGACAGGTCTGGGACAGCGTGTCCCCAAATGACTGCGCTCTTCAGGTCAACATGTCTCCGTTTAACACAGTTTAAAGGAGCCGTGATCACGCTCGGATAGATCTTTTGGACGGCCGCTGTCTGTACCATGCTTTACATTGGCGCATGATCAAAGGCTGAACCTGTTTTGACTTTCCATGTTTCAGGGGACATTTACATAGCAGCGTTTACAAACAGATTGAGAGCAGAATTAGCCATTATCTGCTGAAGGGCTTGTGGGGGCCGATCCAGGATACAGACACTGTGTTCTGTGTTGCTCTTCCTGCTTTGAGACTTTGGTGGTCTTTGTGTAATAACAAAACAACGTTTTTCCGTTACAAGAAACCATACAGATATTATCATTGGGAACACAGACTATAACGCCTTAGTTTGATGGAGAAATTGCAGATTAAGTAAATGCTGTGGTGATTTATTTATTACCCGACCCCAAATTTTATGCACTAGTTTGTCACCTTAGAGTGGCCTGCCATCTTACAATCACAGTGAAAATTGTGCTGCCAGTTAAATAGTGTTTGTAACATAATTAAGGAAATTAGCACGAGGTGCCAGATTAACACCAATAACTGGGAGCTATCTGTAAGTGTTCTCTAATTTTGAACAGAGTTCTTTTTCAAATGTCTCATTTAAGTTTTTTTTTTTTATACTGTGCTTCAGAAAACAATTAATTGATGAAATATGCTTAAAAAACTTATTCTACTGTTAGGATAACTTCAAATAGGACTAAGCAGTGACCTTGAAATTTAAGAAATTGTGGTTTGTTCTCTAATTTTGATCTCCATATACTATACTCTAATTTTGAGCTCCACTGTAACCCTCGATAAGTGTGTTGTAAAAAAAAAAAAACCCTATAAATTGTAAGTCAGACTACACGGTAGTATCTGTGTGTGTGTGTGTGTGAATAGACTACAGACTACTACAGTCTTCTTTGAAAGATATTGTTTGTCAAGTCTATGTACCGTTCAGGAGATAACTCTCCTTTCAGAAAGACAGCCGATCAGCTGTGGAAAAAGCAATTGACAATACCATCTGTTAGAGAGGAAAGTTTCTCAGGAATCTGGTATGTGTTTGTTAAATTCCCGATTAATAGCACACTTTCAGCTGCAGCTGCTGTTTGGTTCAATCATTCTTTTGTTCGGTTTTTCTCTTTTTGTTGCTCATACATACAGTATACAAACACCAAACCAATCCAAGAGCAGTCTGCACTTTTCTTTTTTGTTTATTGTGCATTGATTTCCACATAAATGATTTGCGGCTAGTTTATATCTGAACAACTCTAAGAAGTTGAAACCTAGTTGAGTCCTAGTACATCTTAATGCAGCAATAAAACATTTGTAGCCATGCTAAACCACCAAGCCTTGATTCTTTCCCTCCTCACTAGAGCATGAAACAGGATTTGTAGGGCTTGCGACTGATTAAAAACAAGTGCACTTCTTTCATTAGTACTTCTCATTTAAAAGCCCCCTAAGTAAGCATATTTAATAGTTTTCCAGTCCAAATGCAGGACATTAAATCAATATGAACCTGACAAATGGTTCATATTTATTCAGGAAAGTGAGGAAATCCTCAAGAGTTCAGTTGCTACCAGTGGTGGAAATTCACTGGGGGGACTCTAGCTTGGAGAGGGGAGGGGAGGGGTAATAATGGTAATTTTAGATGACCTTTCGGACGCATTTAAATATAAAACCCTTTAATCTATAATAACATTTTATTAATAACTTATTTGCAATAAACCTTGTATATTAAGAAAGGCACCTACAATTCTGGCCAAATTAAAGATACATTGTGAGTGAATTTGCACATTATACTGTAAGCATCATTAATGACGTCTTGTTTAATAATACAAAAAGATTGATTACTGAAATTAAAGAATGATTTAATAAAAAATGAGAATGTTTATTGTCTCTAATTGGCCTGTTTAGCTAAGCCCTCAAAACACTTCTTATTTAGAGGTACAGTACTGCATGATTTGTAGATTACATTTTATAATTTACACTTTGCAAAAACATTTGCAATTAGTTTTTAAAAGGTGACATTACATTATTAAGTATTCTACGCTTATTATTATTTTTTTTTTTTTTCAGGAGAACTAGTACTTCTTCTTAAATAAATAAATTACACCTGATCAATGGCAGAAATTAACCTTTCCATTATAAAGTGATATTAGACTCCTTAAAGGTGTTTTTTTTTAACCTCTGCAGTGCCATTTTTAACTGAATTAAATGTCATATTTTGTGCCAAAAAAATTTTGATTTATAAACTTTTATCAAAAACTTTAATTAAACAATAAATTCTTTCAAAATAATAAGATTAAGTCAGGAAAAATATGTTACCAGTGAAAAGAAATCAGCATCAACAATTAATCTTTTTCATGGCACAGAACACAAATGTGAAATATTTACAGACTTTTTACCAAGACTCAGAGGTGGCATTAATACTTTTCATAAAAAAAATGTTATGAGAGTAATGTTTTACATATAAAGTTTTGAATATAAAAACATTAAAGATTTCAATTTATACTTGAAATTTTGAAACTTATACTAAAAATAAAACTGAAACGGCCAGTAGGTGGCAGCAAGTCACTGTCTTTGTCACTAAATCATTTGTTCAATCGATTCGTTCAAACGGCTGATTCATTCAGGAGTGAAGCAAGAAACTCTCTTTATGAATGGTTCATTGAATCATTGACTCACTAGATTTGTTCAAAAACATTCATTCATAAACGAAACAGCACTGTGTTTGCTTGGAAATGTGCAGCGGATCAGTTGTGACTTTGTTTGGAACTATTTTTGTTGACGAAATAGAGCACAATCAGACAACAATGTTCCTAAAATGCAAGTCACTTAATATTAACTTTTGTATAAAATCTTATAAAACTATAAAACAGTTGCATTAATTAAATTTCACATTTGCAATCTCAGCTCCCTTTATAATTATTAAAAACCTGTCACTCGTTTTAGTTCATCGCGATCTCTAATGAATAAAGATCTTGATCTCTAACGAATCTAATGAATATTTTAATGAATAAAGATCTCTAAACTGCACACTGAATTCAATTCTATTCAATTCAATTCAAGTTTATTTGTATAGCGCTTTTCACAATACAAATCGTTGCAAAGCAGCTTTACAGGAAATTAAGCTTCCACAATATATTTATATATTGTAGAAACTTAATATATTTAACTTATGGCGAAATTTGGTAGTTCTGTATGTTGTCTGAGGGTAGGCTTCATCTGAGGTCCTCTGAGGGGTTGGCATCATTTCTTCTCAGGTGTTCTGGATCCAGACTGAAGCTTGTGTAAATCCTAGTTACCACGGGATGTTAATCCCATGGCAGAAACAAATAGAGACATAATTAGCGTAGCTGCTGTTCCAACCAAGCAAAAATTATTTGTTCAATCCAAGCTAAAGAACAATAATGTGTGTTTGATCAGATATAACTGCAGTACAAGATTATGAGATGCATTATGTGAATGCTTGGCTAAAGAGATGTGTCTTTAATCTAGATTTAAACAGAGAGAGTGTGTCTGAACCCCGAACGTTATCAGGAAGGCTATTCCAGAGTTTGGGAGCCACATGTGAAAAGGATCTACCTCCTTTAGTTGACTTTTCTATCCTAGGTACTACCAAAAGTCCAGAGTTTTGCGACCTTAGGGAGCGTGATGGATTGTAGCGTGGTAGAAGACTAGTTAGGTACGCAGGAGCTAAACCATTAAGGGCCTTATAGGTAAGTAATAATATTTTGTAACTGATGCAGAACTTAATAGGTAGCCAGTGCAGAGACTGTAAAATTGGGGTAATATGATCATATTTTCTTGACCTAGTAAGGACTCTAGCCGCTGCATTTTGGACTACCTGTAGCTTGTTTATTGAAGATGCTGGACAACCAGCTAGCAGTGCATTACAATAGTCCAGTCTAGAGGTCATGAATGCATGAACTAGCTTTTCTGCATCAGAAACAGGTAACATGTTTCGTAGCTTGGCAATGTTTCTAAGATGGAAGAATGCTGTTTTTGTAACATGGGAAATATGATTTTCTAAAGACAAGTTGCTGTCTAATATAACACCCAGATTTTTGACTGTAGAGGAAGTAACAGTACGTCCGTCTAGTTGCAAATTATAATCCAAGAGATTCTGTGTACTGTTTTTTGGTCCAATAAGTAATATTTCTGTCTTATCTGAATTTAATAGGAGAAAATTACTGGTCATCCAATCTTTTACATTTTTAACACACTCTGTTAGCTTAGATAATTTAGAAGTTTCATCTGGTCTTGTTGAGATATATAGTTGAGTATCATCAGCATAACAATGGAAACTAATCCCATATTTTCTAATAATATTACCAAGGGGCAACATGTACATTGAAAATAGCAGAGGACCTAGGACAGATCCTTGTGGTACTCCATATTTTACTGGTGATAATTGAGATGACTCCCTGTTTAAATAAACAAAGTGGTAGCGATCAGACAGGTAGGATCTAAACCATTTTAAAGCCTGCCCCTGAATACCCGTATAATTTTGTAATCGATCTATGAGTGTGTCATGATCTATAGTGTCGAACGCAGCACTAAGATCAAGTAAAACTAGCAATGAGATGCAGCCTTGGTCTGACGCAAGAAGCAAGTCATTTGTAATTTTAACAAGTGCAGTTTCTGTGCTATGGTGGGGCCTGAAACCTGACTGAAATTCTTCATAGAGATCATTTTTTTTGCAAAAAAGAGCACAACTGAGCAGATACAACTTTTTCTAAAATTTTAGACATAAACGGAAGATTAGAAATTGGTCTGTAATTTGCTAGTTCATTTGGATCTAGTTGAGGTTTTTTAATAAGAGGCCTAATAACCGCCAGCTTAAATGATTTTGGAACGTGACCTAAAGATATCGATGAGTTAATAATATTGAGAAGTGGTTCTTCTGCTACAGGTAACAACTCTTTCAGTAATTTAGTGGGTACAGGATCTAATAGGCATGTTGTTGGTTTAGATGCAGTGATAAGTTTATTTAGCTCTTCCTGTCCTATAGTTGTAAAGCACTGCAGTTTTTCTTTGGGTGTGATGAATGGAGCTGAAGTACTAGACACTGCAGAATCTACATTTGTTATTGTATTTCTGATGTTATCTATCTTATCAGTGAAGAAATTCATAAAGTCATTACTATTAAATTGTGAGGGAATATTTAGATCAGGTGGCGTCTTTTTATTTGTTATTTGTTTATTTGAATCTATTATGTACATCGTCTCTACACTTGATACAATGAATGACAAACTGCAATCTGCTTTCACGATCTGTGCTGTGCAGGACGCTCAGCGATAGAGCAGCATTTCTATTGGCTGCAGTCTGCAGGTATTGTGGCAAAAGACGGCATTGCGATACAAACCGTAGACACAAATGTGCGCTACGTTTTTAGTCTGCATTGCGCTACGTTTACGTATGTCCAGAACTGGGATCGCTTAAAATATAAAAATCCCTTTAATTTCCAAACAACCTAACCAGCTGGAAGTGAAACGCCGTCCCCCCTCGAAATTCACTCCCCGGACTCCGTCCCTCCGCGTCCCCCCCCCCCCATTTCCAGCCCAAGTTGCTACAACAAAACGGTATTTTTAATCATTTCCTGTAATTTTACGGTAATAGTTTCATATAGTCAGAGTGAATAATGGATTTCAGATTACGCTGAATGTATTGTTATGGCACTTTGCTATTACAAGGAACACGAGAACAGTTAATAACGGTCTGCAGAAGAGAGTTCTAACACTACAGTTTGTTACAACCTTTACAGTGACATCATGCTTTCTTGGGGAAGGAAACAGAGGCTGTCAGATGTTTTAGTGATTAGCGATGCATCCCTCATCTGGCCTGGCACGTGTGCAGGGGAAGTTCGGTGCTTTTGCATCACTTTTGCATGGATGTGCTGGTTTTTATATGCGTGACAGCGAGGAGGAGATGTTGTTCCTCTGATTACTGAAGGGCTGTGAGAGAAGCGGGGCACCTGAGAGACAATCTCACACACACACACACACACACACACACACACACACACAGATGCAGGGCTTCAGCACGTTGCATTGCTGTGCAGTGAGGCAATGAAAGACAAGATCCCTCACAGCCAGGTTTCAGAGTGGCAGTTCACTCATCAGTTTAAAAACAGGCGGATTTGAGATGCCCTAAGAGGACAATAAAAGATGTAATTACGTATTTCTTTTTTTTTTCTGTTACTTGTGGTCTTGTATTGTTCTGATTGGCTCACCTGCATACAGTCCTTGAAAGCACTGTAGTTGTTGTCAATTGTTGGATGTTTGCAGTTTTTACACATAAACAGGTGAAATAGACAAAATTTGGTATCACTTTATTTTACAGCCCCGATCTCATCCGTGTCCAGCTATTTTTATCTGTACAAAACAGCTCGTTTTGTTGCTTGATATTACGAATTGGTATGTCTTACCTTATTATTTTAATGTATTATCTTAATTAGGCACATACTGGTTTGTAATGCAAACAGTTTTACTGTTTACTGCACGTTGTTGTTATTCTTCTCATTATTTCTCTATAGTGGCTAATGAACCAGAAGTCTCGCCCATAGGCTTACTTCCGTCTTGAAGAATAAGTTGGATTAGTATGGTAGACTTGAATCACTGAAGGTCAGCAGCAAAGACATTGATTAAAAATATGGGATTAAATACATAAAGAGTGTTTGTGTTATTTAATGTAATTATTTCAGATTTGCATTTCACAGTTTTTATTAATTTTGATAATATTTTTTGTTCAAATGAGATGAGTAACGGCATGTTCACATTTAGTATAGAACTACAGCAAGCATCATGTTTACACATTGCACACAACACCTCTGCACTTACTGCCGATTTCTCTCAACATGCAGACATATTTTCTTGTAAATTAAAAAGTAATGCGTTACTTTACTACTTGGGAAAAGTAATCTGATTACATAACTCGAGTTACTTGTAATGCATTACCCCCAACACTGTATATATACATACTGGAAAAAATTATGTGGGAAAAATTTTCGCTCAAAAATTGCTGGTAGATTTCACAATTAATTATTGTTACAGTGTGCGTATGAATTATAGAGAGAGAAAGAAAGAGAGATTCTAATTTGAACTGTGATATGACATTTAATTTAAAGCTGCAGTCTGTAAGTTTTGCCTCTTTGTCGCCATCTCTGTTTGAAAACCTGGAATTGCAGCTGCTTGCGTAATTATCTCGCTTGCGTGGGTTGTGAGTCGGCACGGCTCCAGCGTGGATGAATCTAATGTTTTGAGGTGAATATGTAGCTGTCAGTCACCGCACCGGTGTGGATGTTTACCGTACTTCGCAATCACAGACTCTAGCCTACGTCTTGGAATGTATGACCCAAATAAGAATTTTCACCGTATATTGTCATCTGAATAAGTAAGTAACAAGTCTGCCACATTTGTTCTGACCAATTGAAGAAAAAAGCATTACAATAAACCGCACTACCAATGGTGATTAAATCTAACGATCGGTTGGCTCATATCACATCAAACCGTGCAAATTATTATTATTGTTATACTTTATTCTCAAATTATTAATGTTAACAACATCAGCATTGCGTGACTATGAGTATGTGTATTAACGTGTCGATTTCAGTTTCTGTACAGTCTAATCTAATTGTCATGCCATTCGAATTTCATATTAAGAAATTCTTTTTACCCAAAAAGCTCCCTTCAAACTGGTTTTCTTTGAAATACAAATCTTGTGTAATCCCAGGCTATCTGTGATCAGAAGCACATTTAAAACTGGAATATAATTTAATTTCATTCACATGTGTTTCATAAACACATAATCCTTTCTGGATTACAATCCGCCATCAAAATGATACATTTAATTATTCTATCTGCTGTGAGAAAACGCTATAACGATCTGTCACCTGCAGGATCCTCACATGAGATAGCCTAGTAGCCATGTTTACAGACGTGACGTAATGACACAGTGCCATGCTCGAATTTCCCACGAAAACCTACCCGTACCACTCAAATGAGAAAACATTATTATTATTATAAGATAACCGTTGTGAATCGGGCTAAAATAAGGCGATAGTTTTGAACACTGGCTGGTTATGTACTTGCTCAAATATTGATTTCGGATCATTTTTAACCAAAAAAAGTTACGGACTGCAGCTTTAATATGAAAATGTCTTATACTGCTGCTGCTGAGACATTCATACACAAAGAACAAAGACTGGAAATAGTTACTTTATAGGTGTTTTTGAAGGTTCACACTTTACAAGAACCAACTAAAATTCTTCACTTTCAAATGTTCAGATCCGAATGTTTTTGTCAGAATGTTAACTCACAGCACTTAGAGGGACAGAGTTGGCTAGAAGCAGCATTTACTGTGAACCGAGCATGCGAAAAATGTAAATGAACACAGTGCCACGCTTCACTATGAAACACTCAGATCAATAGGCTATATAATTCACTAATTCAGTTGCAGCATTTAATTTCCTAATCATGATTTGATATGTAACTATTTCAGTTTTACTTTAATTTATTTGTGCAGGCCCTTATGTTTATTTTAATGTTCCTGTAGATTAAATTATTAGTTTTCATAAACCTACAAACCCTCTGCGGTTCCCTCATGAACCCTGAACTATCTCTTTAAGACTGCAGGTATTGCTTAGGATGAGTTTGTTACTCCTAGTAGATCTCTGCTGCGAGTAAATCCCTGCTGTTCAGAACCTGCTGTTTGTTTAAATCACCTTTCTTATTGTGTGTTATTTTAATCATGCAGACATCATGTAATTGTATTGTGTCCACGCCTGCTGATTGTGTTTTTCCTGGAGAGCTGCTCTTGCTCTCCTGGACTCGGTGTTGGTGAGTAGGCAGCAGTGGGCACCCTAGATCATCTGGCGCTGTGACCTGATGAAGTGATGAGGAAACTTCTACACCAAACTCACTCCATCCAACAGGCAGAACAGAGAATGACATGTTGCTAACCAAAGCCAAAAGGTTTATAATTAGCTGATGCTGTAATTCAGTATTAAAGGAATAATTCAGCCCAAAATGAAAATTCAGTCATCATTTACTCACCCTCATGTTGTTCCAAACCTGACTGACTTTATTCTGTGGAACAGAAGGTTTTTTTTAATCATTTTTAAAAAACAAATGACAAAATGTCCTTTTTTTGATACAAAAATAAAATGTTGAAATTAATTTGCAACAGTTTTAAAGTCTTTTGTAAGTGATCATTTTACGATGTGATTTATGTGCTGGATTTTCCAGATATTTATGTAACACTGGTGCTTATTAATTTTCAAGTGTATATCCAAATTACATCTCAGCTGATGTCTGAATCTAAACACATCACATTTTCTTCTGATTATTTCATTAATTGTTTCAGGTGAGTTATTGTCGGATGTAAGGAGAATATGTTGCTTCCATTATTAATTTGCATTTAGCAGTGCATCATTTAGCTTCACAAGTTAATGAAATGCACACATTGCTTGAATCGTTAATCTTAGAAACACAAATTTAGATATTTGTAATGCAACTTGAGCATTTTCTGTCCCTTCATTGAAGCTGATTCACATTATATCTGAATAAAAGCCAAAATTAAATTTTGTTCATGTATAAAGTGATTGTGTTTCTTCAGAATGCTTGGATTAATTCACTCAACTACCCTTTCAAGTAGCACTTGAGCATGCATATTCTGATCTATTAAGGGTGTAAGGAGGCTGTTAAAGTGCATCTTGTTTGATTTAGTGAGCTCTTTATTTGTCCAGCAGTCTGTGGTGAAAGTGTGTGACTGTCAGGAACAAATACTATAGATGTGCAGCGAACGGAAAGAGTAAATACTCGAATGCCTCCATAGTTCTGTCAACACTGAACTGGAGGATGCTTCATCAACATTCTGTGATTAATTGTAGCTGTTATCTATGAAGAGGAGTTAAGGTCATGTTAATACCACCATATACTTTTGCTATTGTGGCAGTAGCCTATACTGTCACATGCTCAAGTCAACATTCCATTGCTGATTGTGATAGATGAAGCCTGCGTTTCGTAAAGTCGCATGCAGACTTCTTAGCATTAAAATTGTTCCATTAAACTGTTAGAAATATAGGTTCAAAAATATTCTTATATGGGCTTATTCTGAGAGCTTTCTGACACTCCATAGACAGCAACACAACTCACACGTTTAAGGCCCAGAAAGGTAAGGACATTGTTAAAGTAGTACATGAGAGAATGAGAATACTTTTTGTGCGCAAAGAAAACAAAAATAATGACTTGTCTACATTTTTGACCAATGGACTTCCGTCTTTTGCAGCATCTTGTGCATGACATGGCATTCTGAAAATGTGGCGTTTAAGTTAAAACAAGTTCAACTTAAAAAACGTCTCAAAGCTTTTTTTTCTTTTTCTTTCCCATTTCACTGCCCCTGTGTGTGAATGACCCCTAACAGGCTAAAATATAAACAGGCTAAACTACTGACATAAGTAAAACTATATAATTTTAAACACTAAATTTGATTAAAAATGTACTGTGGCTTTCATTTTCAAGATTTAACTGTACGAATTAAACAAAGGGGTCATATGATGCTATTTTAAAGATCATTATTTTGTGTATTTGGTGTAACGGAATATGTTGACATGCTTTAATGTTCAAAAAACACATTATTTTTCAAATACTGAACTTTATTGTAGTTCCTCTGTATTCCCCGCCTCTCTCAAACACGTCGATTTCTACAAAGCCGCTCCTTCCGACAAGCACAGTCTGCTCTGATTGGCCAACTGACCCAGTGCATTGTGATTGGCCGAACACCACAAGCACACGTCGGAAATGTAACACCTCTTTCCATAATCATGAGCTTCAGCTTTCAAAGTAAATATAAAGACAGTTCATAATGTCATTAGTTTTACCATCAGTTCAAGCCCAGTCGCGTGACGCTCGTATGTGTTTGCAGTACACAAGCCACGGTTAAGACTCCACTGTGATGTGACCCTGTCTCTCTCTCTCTCTCTCTCACACACACACAACGCGTTACTCTACACTGCGCAAAACTCCGCATTTGAACAGTCAATAGCAAATACTTAGCCTAGTAACAAAACATACTTACAGTCGTTGATTCAGAAGCACCAGATTGTCATAGCAAAATCAGAACTGACCTTTTTTTTTTTCTTCTTTTTTTTTAATAAATAGCCTTTGTGCACAGCCAGCGTTGTACTCTACTAGGTTCATGAAACTGTCGTCCATAAAATGCGTTGCACAAATTCGAACATTTGGATTGTGCTGTTCTGTTGTAAACAAATCTTAATCAATGATTTCTAATTGCATCTACTTTCGGAAGGCCAAATAAAGTGCTTTTGCTTGCGCATAGAAACACATAGCATCTCCCTGACATGGCTGCATCAACACTACTGCGGTTACTGAAACCACGCCTTCTTTCTTTGCGTGCACATTTGGGCGGCATTACGCAAATATTTCCACATCGTGACGTAGACGTGGGGGCGTGTTTGAATGAGGTGTTTAAGCCCAGTCTGGATCAGCCTTCTCTTTTAGATAGAATAAATCCTTTTGTGGGAGACTTTGAGCTTTGTAACACTGCAGATCTTATACATGCACACACAGCTACATAACACACTAAAGAAAAGGAAAACAAGAAATCATGTCATATGACCCCTTTAAACAAGCAACATAACCAGTATATAGTATGTTATATGTTAAATAACAACCCTATTGTTTTAATTATTTTTTCAAAATTATAGTCAGTATACTTTGGAACAGTTTTCACTCAGAAATTACTTGTAACTTTTACAAATAATTACAAAGAAACAGCAAGTAACATTGAATTAAACACGAAATTTTAAAGAATGACTGAAATAGTATTTTCTTGTAAAACGTACTCTCATAATCTTTAGTAATAAATAATATGCTTGTATTCCATTTTAAACACAGTCTGTAATTCACAACACATACTACATATTTGAACTATTACTAAAGAATCTTCCACTTTGATGAAGAATGATTAATGATACTTTAAGCACCGCTCAGGTCATTAGCAAACACCATTAGGACAATATAAAACCTGATCCTGGTGGGAGAAAGCAGAGTTTTTCCTTCGATCAATTTATTTGTCAACCGCACCTGCTCCTTCTCCTCAGCCCTTTGGTGGGAAAATGCTTTTATATTTTGTCATCATCCTCTGGGAGAACAGGAGTCTGACTGCTGTAGACTTTCTGTCCAAATCTCGCTTGGTTGTTATAATCACAAAAGGCTCCCAGGAAATATTTACATGATAATTTCTGTTACCTTAGCATTTTAACGGTCAGGAAAATTTCCCGACAGCATGAGTACACTGAACATTTTGTCTGAGTGAGATCAGATTTTGTGGCAATGACCTAAGAAGCATTTCTAAACAATTAAGTGACAGTAATTCCTAATGTGAGTGTTGATGGGTATCGCTCTTTATTATTATGTGAAATGTTCTGTTTTTGAAACAGAAATACAGTATCTTTTGTCGGTTCACATGCTTGGTTAATGAGGTAATGCGCTCTTGCACAACAGCATTGCCCTTCTGACCTAATATATAGACTGAGGGATGCTGGGTGTTGATGTGATTCTCCTCCAAGCCAGCCAGCATGTTTTCTCCGGTGTGTCTCAGGTTTCGGCTGAGTGATACGATTGTACTGGGCTCAATCAAACTTCCCACCATGTGCTTCGAATCTTGACAGCAGCTATGTGTGATTTGCCGTGGGAGACTGAAGTGTCCTGTACTGCCAGTTTAATGATAAGGATGGGAGCTGTCTGTCCTCCTCATTCAACAGGAAACATGCAAGATATAATTATCACACATGAAAAATTATTGCATTAGTATGACTCACCTTGCATGGAATTTGCCATAAATTATTCCTACTTCAGTGGATCTCAGATACAAGCACCATATCAGACCGTTTTCATGCAGAAGCAGCAATAACACTGTATGCTGAATAAAATGATTCATAGAATTTACTGAAGTTTTTTAAGGTAAGTGGTTGCAATCAATTTATTTTAGCTACATTTAAATAAATTTAGTTGACTAATATTCAACATTTTTTTTTTATTTAAATATAGCTAAAATAAATTGTTTGCAACCACTTACCTTAAAAAATTTAGTATCATTTTTTTTCAGTGTAATTGCTGCTTCTGCACAAACATGATTTATATATATATATATATATATATATAATATATAAAATATTTTTTATGATAACCATTTTTAATTGATATACTTAATTGTATATCGCCAATCTATTATTTTTATATTTTTATTTATTCTAGCTATACTTAATATTAATGATAATACGTTTTAATTAAATGAATGACTTAAAGTATATTTAAGTATTAAATATATAATCAAGTTTTTTCAAGTATATTAAGTTATTAACATTACACACACATAATTCATATACACATTAAAAAGAATAAAAATGACTTAAAGTAGGATATGATATAAAGTATATTAATTATATATATTTATATGTAATATTAATGACTTTATATTTAAATTCAACCCGCATAATATATGTAACACATTATTTAATATTAATTAAATTATATTAGTTAAGTCTTTGCCATTCATATATTTATATATAATTACACTGTTAATGTATATTAAGTATAATTTTATATAGAAATATATACATTTGTAACACTTTTAATTAGGTTCAGTCAAGGTTTAGTTAGTTCACTACCACAAAGATTCATTCATTAAGTTGTTCAATGTTAATTCGTAATACATTAGCAAATGTTATGATGTACAAAATGTTAAAAGCATAGTATACATATTAGTATACTATACGATTAGTATATTAGTACGTAGAAGTGTATTCATAAATCATGTTAATGAATTAAACCTTACTGTAAAGTGCAGGTTATTAAAGAGTCTTTTTTTCTGCTTCATTAGTTGTAGATAAGCATGACATGCAATACGTGCAATAACATGCATGTTCTTTCCTGCACTGGGACGTGTGTGCTGATGTGAGCAGAGCAGGCATGAGCGCAGGAGACTACTGCTCTTGACATTCATGTTTTCAATGAGCCGCTGTTCTGCAGGAGCGAGAGTAGTCTGGTTCCAGCCAGAGCCCTGCACCTGTGCTCATACAGAGAGACAGACAGGACCCCTGCTCCTTCTGCACACATAATGACAACAGTGACCTCATGCCTCATGACATCATGGGAGAGGCTGGGAGAACCGCAGCATGCAGCATATATGAGACCACCTCTTGTGCAATTATTATAAAACCACCAAATCCTCAAAGCACTTGCTGAACTGAGAGTTATATGGAATCTCTGCATATGCTTTCAATTTTCATGCGCAAATGAATGCATTAAAAACCCATTCTGAGGGAAGCAGCCAAGAGATAAGGTCAATCTGATCTCGCCAAGCACAATTAAATGAGATATTGTTTTCATTGCTAATCTCCATAAACCGTGTGATGAAAGCATTAGCATACTCATATTGCCAAATATGAGCTTAAAGGACTCTCAGATTTCATTATCGTCTCGCTTTGTTCATCTGAACTGCAAACGACCATAATAAGCATTTCTGCTCGAGAGGTGGAGAATCAACAGCTGAGATGGATAACGCGTCTCAGAGGAAAGGTTATCATGATTTTGGCTCACATTATGATTAAGGCTGGAATGATTGTGTAAAGAAGGTTAGTTTTGTTCAGGCTTTTGGCTTTTTTCACTTTTGTTTAGGCACTGAATTAGTCCTTCCTGGTGCATGAGTGTCTATGATTTTGAGAGAGTGGCTTGATGAAAATGAAATTGGAATAAGTTTGCATTAAAATATTCATTTTGTAAAAATAAGGTACTTTTATGCTTTATCACACTGTATAATAGCCTTGCAAAGTACTTTTGATGAGAGCTGTTTGTGTGAAGACATAATGTAGATTTTGCAGGCTAGAATAATAAAAAAAATCTTTAAAGTGTTTGCATCAATATCCTCATTTGGACCACCTGGAGGACAGTTTCAAGTTTCACAATGACACAATGTCCTACACCACCCAAAAGTCTTTTTGTTTCTTTTTCCCACCAAGATCATTGTTTTTTTTGTTGTTTTTTTTTAATGGAAGAAAAAAAAACTTTAATTTCAAAACATCTAAAAAGACTAAAAGGTAATTTTATTCCAAAAAGTCATTTGCTTTTTCTTATTCAGTTTTGTCTTTATATATTTTATTTTATTTTATTGTAATTTATTTATTTTGATGGTCATTTTTAGGTCATTGAATTTTATTGCATGTTATTTTATTTTTACTTCTATTTTACTTTATATATTTTTCAAAGAGGTTGTTGTTGTTTTTTAGGTAATTTTTTCACTTTTTTTTTCAGATAAATTTATTTTATTTCATTTTTATGTTTGCTTTATATATTTTTCACCAATGTTGTTTTGTTTAGTTTTGTGTTTTGTTTTACTTAATTTAATTTAATTTTACTTTTATTTTATTTTATTATATTACTTAAAGTCCAAAAAGATTAAAAGGTTACTTTATTCACCAAGGTTATTTTTGTTTTATTTATTTATTTTTTTGTATACTTCTTCGTCATTGCACATGTGGAATATAGGGTAAATGTGCCTAATAAGCTCACCAAAATCTACATTGAGTCATTTTTAGTGCACAAGATATTGGTTTCAGTACAAATCGTTGTTAAAATAAAATATTAATCTCTCACACAAAAATATTTAATTTTATTTTAAATGACAAAACCATTTCAATTAAGATATAAAGTGCACAGCATAAATAAGTACACCCCCTCTAAAACTTAACAAATTCAGTAATTACTCTTTACTTAGATGACATGTTAGGGTTCTTTGGAGATATAATGTTCCAACAAGCCTGCTTGATCAATTATCAAAGAAGAATGTCAAAATTATTCAGCAAAATAAGATTTTCTTATCAAAGTGATAAAATGTTGTGTTGCAAAAATGAGTACACCCTCCTGAAAGTTACTAAAAAAATAAAATAAATGTGTATAGGTTTAAGGCTATTTCTGATCAACAGGTAAGTATATTGAACCAAGACTTTTAAAGACAAGTAATTTCCTGACAATTAAAAGTGTTATATAGCGCACTGAATCATACTCAGACTTAATGCTGGCAGCAGTCCATTCCTTGCGAAGTTCACCCAAATTCTTGAATCGTTTTTGCTTGACAATCCTCATAAAGCTGTGGTTCTCTCGGTTGTGCATCTTTTTCTTCCACACTTTTTCCTTCCACTCAACTTTCTGTTAACATGCTTGGATACAGCACTCTGTGAACAGCCAGCTTCTTTGACAATGAATGTTTGTGGCTTACCCTCCTTGTGAAGTGTATCAATGATTGTCTTCTGGACAACTGTCAGATCAGCAGTCTTCCCCATGATTGTGTAGCCTAGTGAACCAAACTGAGAGACCATTTTGAAGGCTCAGGAAACCTTTGCAGGTGTTTTGAGTTGATTAGCTGATTGGCATGTCACCATATTCTAATTTATTGAGATAGTGAATTGGTGGGTTTTTGTTAAATGTGAGCCAAAATCATCACAATTAAAAGAACCAAAGACTTAAACTATTTCAGTCTGTGTGCATTGAATTTATTTAATACACGAGTTTCACAATTTGAGTTAAATTATTGAAATAAATGAACTTTTCCACAACATTCTAATTTATTGAGATGCACCTGTATTTCCCACATCCAAGTTCCAGGTTATAATATGCAAAAGTCTGAACATTAATCTCTTAATTTTACAATAAGTAGTGAAACTTACCCAAAATAAAGGCTTAAACATCTAAAAAACGCACATTTAAGGGGTTCCTCTTTTGGTGAAAGTTTTTAGACAGCTTTCAAAATGGCCGCCAGACAGTGTGAACATATGGAGACTCATATCTCGGTGTGCAATGATCTGATTGACTTGAAATTATACGAGGGATATAGTAACAAACATATCAATTGGTTAAGACATCAAGTAGGATAATAAATTATTTTTTCTTTTTATAATCTGATCTCAAAAACGGAAGTGTGCTTAATGGGTACGTTTACCCTAGTGCACACATAGGATGAGCTTTTAATGGAAGAGACAACAACATTAATATCAAAAAGTCCACAAAGACCAAAAGGTCACTTTATTCACCAAGGTCATTTTATTTTATTTTATAAAAATACTACTTTATGAGAGAAGAGAATGAGAATGAGCTTTATTGCCAGGTATGTTTACACGTACGAGGAGTTTGTTATAGTGACAGAAGCTCCACAGTGCAACAGAATGACAGCGACAAGACAAGACACAGATAATAAAAAGAATAATATACAAATATACAAAATAGGCAATGTACAAAACACAAATAATATAGACAATTATGTATGTACAGGTATGATATGTGTAAATTTGAAATGTAAATAAGTATGTTTGTTAAATAAATAATGTATAATAGTGGTGTGTGTTCCACGTTTATTGTCAAGTGTTCATGAGATGGATTGCCTGAGGGAAGAAACTGTTCCTGTGCCTGGCCGTTCTGGTGCTCAGAGCTCTGTCGTGTCGATGAGACGGTAACAGTTCAAAGAGGGAGTGTGCTGGGTGTGAGGGGTCCAGAGTGATTTTGGCAGCCTCTGGATAAGTACAGTTCTTGGAGAGTGGGGAGGGTTGTACCAATGATTCGCTCAGCAGTCCGGACTACCCTCTGTAGTCTTCTGAGGTCAGATTTGGTAGCTGAGCTGAACCAGACAATTATTGAAGTGCAGAGGACGGATTCAATGATGGTGGAGTAGAACTGTTTCAGCAACTCCTGTGGCAGGTTGAACTTCCTCAGCTGATGAAGGAAGTACAACCTCTGCTGGGCCTTTTTCACAATGGACTCAATGTGATTGTCCCACTTCAGGTCCTGAGAAATTGTGGTGCCCAGGAATCGGAATGACTCCACTGCATTCACAGTGCTGTTCATGATGGTGAGTGGGGGGAGTGCAGGGGGGTTTCTCCTGAAGTCCACGATCATCTCCAGTTTTGAGCGTGTTAAGCTCCAGGTTGTTAAGACTGCACCAGACAGCCAGCTCCTTAACCTCTTGCCTGTAGGCAAACTCGTCACCGTCCTGAATGAGGCCGATGACTGTGGTGTCATCTGCAAACTTCAGGAGCTTGACAGAGGGGTCTTTAGATGTGCAGTTGTTCGTGTAAAGGGAGAAGAGCAGTGGGGAGAGGACGCAACCCTGGTGGGCGCCAGTGCTGATCATATGAGTGCTGGATGAAAATTTTCCAAGCTATTCTAGCTGCTGCCTGTCTGTCAGGAAGCTGGTGATCCACTGACAGACGGAGGTGGGGACGGAAAGCTGAGTTAATTTGGGCTGGAGGAGTGATGGGATGATGGTGTTAAAAACGGAGCTGAAGTCTACAAACAGGATCCTCACATAAGTCCCTGGTCTGTCTAGATGTTGCAGGATGTAGTGCAGTCCCATATTGAATGCATCATCCACAGACCTGTTTGCTCTGTAAGCAAACTGCAGGGGGTCCAGTAAGGGTCCAGTGATGTCCTTCAGATAAGCCAAAACCAGTCTTTCTAATGATTTCATGGCCACAGACGTTAGAGCCACAGATCTGTAGTCATTAAGTCCAGTAATTTTGGGTTTCTTTGGGACGGGGATGATGGTGGAGCATTTGAAGCAGGATCAGCACAGGTTTTCAGACAGGCTGATGTCACACCGTCTGGGCCTGATGCCTTCCTTCTCGTTCTTTCTGAAGACCTGACGCACATCATCTTCACTGATCTGCAGTGCAGGAGGGGGGAGAGAGGGGGGTTACAGGAGGTGTGAATGGTGTTTTTTCAAACCTGTAATAAAACTCATTTAGTATGTTTCTCAGTTATTGCACAGTCAGAATATAGTGTACAAATGGGATGGACTACTCTTATGCTTTATAAATAGTTTTATGACATTATTTTGATTTGTGAAGTCTAATGCTTTCCATTTTCATTGAATGCTCCCAAAAAAGTGCCTTAGAGATTCTGCCCAAAAAAAAAAAAAAAATCTGTCTTTTATAGACAGAATTTACATTCGGAAGACATGACATGACAATTAATGAAAGAATTTTTATTTAAACCCTAAAAGTTTATCTTTGGATAAAATAATGCAATCTTCCAAAGCGAGTTAAAGTCGTTTGAATACAGTACAAGGGTAATGTTTTAGTTATGCAGAGTTAAAGTCACTAGCTGTGACGTCTCTTGATGAGAGTGTTGCCAGAGCACACAGTGTACCTAAATTCTGAAAACCAGCTGGAAAGATTTTAATTATCAAACTTCACTGGCATGTCATATGTGGCACCTTGTCCCTTTTCGTTTACATAGAATCACAGACAGGAACCTGGACATTCCTCATGAATGACGTAATGTAGATCATGTTAGGTGGGCCTTCATTTGACATAATTAAAAACATACATTTGAAATACGAGCACTAGATGTTTAATCGTTGTTGCATTTGTTTAATAACGACAGTAAATGATGGTGCAGTATTACATATGAAATCATCAGTCTGTTTAAACATCGCAATGACATAATTGGGACCATAACCTGTGGAGAACTAAAACAACACACGATATACCTTTTCTAAACACACGTAACTGTTGTGGTGAGTAATGACTGAGAAGTTTGGCTGCGTTGTGAGAGAGCTGGAGACAGGTGTTCAGCTGACCTCCAGCATACATCTGCCAGACATTGGCTGTTTCTCTTGCGCTCTTCTGCTATATAAACTCCCTCTCCACCCAGTCTGAGTGCTGAAACACTGAGTTGCCATGGTGTTTTCCCGCAGCATTGGGGAAACAGGCCAGCCCTGTTCAGGCACGAGTCCCACCTTCCAGCTCGGAGATTACTGGCCTCTTTCTCTTTGCATTCCTCATGTGCTCTCGCTTTTTATGACATGGTCAAAGAAGAGCCAGTGAGTTAGATCATCTAATAGAGTTGAGCTGGTGGAGCTCTGCAGTGCATTGTGGGTGTTGATATTAGGGGTGAGTCATTTTTCAGAAATGGTCAGAGAATCCAAATGTGTTAGTCATCTGCAAATTAATCACATCTGTCACATGAATGCTTATCTCAGATCATGATGGGAAGATACAATGTAAACAGTAAAAATGTGCAGTTGGTAACTTAATGGTCTATTTCTACTTGATCAGACTGCATGAAATCACTTGACAAGGCTGTGATGACATATTTCCAGTTGAAATGTGATAGTTTTGTTTAGTACCTAAAGTCACTCTAAAGAACATCTGATTGAACAAAGTGCAGGATGAGTCAAAAGTTTTTGGACAAAAGTATTGGGACACACCTCTTAATTATTGATCAGACCTATTGCCACATTTACAAACATTCGTGAAAAAAAAGTTGTTTGGTGAATTCAAGCTTGGTGCTGTGATAGGATGCTGCCCTTGCAATAAGTCAGTTTATGAAATTTCATCCATGCTAGATGTTCCACGGTCAATTGTAGATGGTTTTATTGGAAAGTGGAGGCTTTTAGGAACAGCAGCAACTCAGCCACAAAAGGTAAAGTCATCGAGTGCTGAGGCGCATTCGTAAAAGTTGCCAGTGCTCTACTGATTCCATAATTGAAGATTTTCAAACTTTTACTGGCATTAATATCAGCACAAAAAGTGTGCGGTGGGAGCTTCATGAAATGGTTTTCCATGGCTGAGGAGCTGCATACAAGCCTCACATCACATAGTCCAATGGACAATAGTGGACTCTGGAGCAGTAGAAACCACTTCTGTGAAGTGGTGAATTCACGCTTCTCTGTTTGCCAGTCTGATGGGTGAGTGTGGGTTTGGCAGATGCCAGGAGAACTTACCTGCAATCTTAAAAATATTAGTGTGAAATTACAGCAGTTTGTAATGTTGGTTTATGTTGTAAGTGTTGATTTTATTTAAGTGTTACTATTGTTATGTTTTTTTTATGTCCAGTATTGATGTCACATCTTTCAAAGACATATCTCATCAGTTTCTTCACTATTGTGAAAGATCCACCCACAAACAATTAAGAATATGAAAGTAGTTATTGATTTTCTTCATGCTTAATGCTAAAATAAAATCTTCATGTTCATGTTAAGAATAGTTCAATTAACTTAAAGCCAGGCAATTAGCTTATTTCATATTCTAGCTTGTCATCATTTTGTTTTCATTTGTCACACTTCTGACATGACTATCAGAAATTTGAATATGAATATACAAGGTCCAAGATCCCAAACAAATACTAATCACCATTAAGGTGACTTCAAAACACTTGCAGTAGTAAACAACTAAATTTATTCACAGTGGCACAGTTAAAGAGAATTTTATAATGTGAATTCACAGTAAAAAATAAAAACAAAAAACAAAAGAGCAGTTAGACTCATCAACCATAACTCCTTCATAAACAGCCAGAATCCTTGGAGTTGTGATTGATGATAAGCTGAATTTCTCAGACCACATTGCTAAAACTGCCCGGTTCTGCAGATTTTCTTTATACAATGTTAGGAAGATCAGGCCCTTTCTTTCCGCATAAAATTCAAGGCATTAATGTTTGCCTACAAAACCACCTCTGGCTCTGCACCCCTTTACCTAAATTCAGTACTTCAGACCTATGTGCCCTCTAGAAGCTTGCGTTCTGCAAGTGAACAACGCATTATTGTGCCATCCCAAAAAGGCACAAAATCACTTTCACAGACTTTTTTATTCACTGTTCCCACCTGGTGGAATGACCTGACCAACTCAATCCGAGCAGCTGAATCCTTAGCCATCTTCAAGAAACGGCTAAAAACACATATCTTCCATCTTTATTTGACCCTCTAACTCTATCACTCTCTATTCTAATTCTGTTTTATCTATCTGTCTTCTTTTTATTTATAAAAAAAAAAACCACACCCTTGACCCTCTATCAATTGCATATTTATTCTCTAACTGCTACGTTTTCTTTAAAAACTAACACTAGCTTTCTTTTTTCTATTCAATCTAATTATTTTCTTAAAAAACAAAACAAAACACCTTGCTATGTGTACTGCGTTAGGCTAACCGAGACTTGCATGTTGTTGCTCTTTTGTTGGTTTTGATTGCTTCTATTGTCCTCTTTTGTAAGTCGCTTTGGATAAAAGTGTCTGCTAAATATGTAAATGTAAATTACTCTGATGTAAGCATCATTCTGCTGTTCATTCACAGTCTCTTGTTAAAAAAAAAAAAAGACTCGATTTCACAGTAAATTTCTGACTACAGTAATTTATTGAAAATAATACTTTTTAATCCTGTAAATCCCAGGCAATTTTTACAGTGTGCCTGACTGCATTGTGCCAACTGTAAAACTTGGTGGAGAAGGCCTAATGTATGGGGCTGTTCTTCAGGGGCCTTTACTTCCAGTGTAGGGAACTCTTCATGCTTTAGCATACCAAGACATTTTGGACAATGCTGTGCTTCCAACTTTGTGGGATCAGTTTGGGGAAGATCTTTTTCTATTTCAGCATGACTGTACCCTATTGCACAAAGCAAGGTCCATCCATGGTTGGATGGGTTTGGTGTGGAAGAACTTGACTGCACAAAGCCCTTACATCAAAACCATTGAAGATCGTGAGCTAGGCCTTTTCATTCAACATCAGTACTGTACTTGACCTCACAAATGCTTTACTGGATAAATGGGCAAAAATTCCCACAGATATATTATTCCAGACAGCTGTTATAGCTGTAAAGGGGACCAACTCCAGATCAATGCCTATGTATTTAGAATGCAATGTCACTGAAGTCCCTGTTGTTGTAATGGTCAGGTGTCCCAATACTTTTGTCCATGTAGTGTATATATGTGTGTATTTATAAATTGAAATATAAAGATATAAAGATTTAAAATGTACAACAGTAATACATATTAAATAAATGAATGAAGTTTATATAGCATATAGTGTGGCTTCAGGTAAATTAGAACATTTCTTCACAAAGAGATGACCTCTAATTTTCATTAGGTTTTTAAAAGATGACATTGAATGGCGTAGCCTGTTGTCAGGATGCTTTAGTTATTTTAAATAACTTAAATGATTTTAATAAATCTTCTAATTTAGATGTTACCGCATCAAGTGCATTTTAGGTTGCCTGGCCCGTTTCTGACACTGCATAGTGTACATAAATAAGATGGAAAATCAAGTTGTCTGATCCAATTTGCAGTCATCATGATAAATGATATAGAACTATAAATACTGATGTAATTGCTAAGACAAATATAGATTCAATTCAATTCAAGTTTATTTGTATAGTGCATTTCACAATACAAATCGTTGCAAAGCAGCTTTACAGGAAATTAAGTTTCTACAATATATTTATATATTGTAGAAACTTAATATATTTAACTTATGGCGAAATTTGGTAGTTCTGTATGTTGTCTGAGGGTAGGCATCATCTGATGTCCTCTGAGGGATTGGCATCATCTCTTCTCAGGTGTTCTGGATCCAGACTGAAGCTTGTGTAAATCCTAGTTACCACGGGATGTTAATCCCGTGGCAGAAACAGAGAAACAAATAGAGACATAATTAGCGTAGCTGCTGTTCCAACCAAGCAAAAATGATTTGTTCAATCCAAGCTAAAGAACAATAATGTGTGTTTGATCAGATATAACTGCAGTACAATATTATGAGATGCATTATGTGAATGCTTGGCTAAAGAGATGTGTCTTTAATCTAGATTTAAACAGAGAGAGTGTGTCTGAACCCCGAACGTTATCAGGAAGGCTACTCCAGAGTTTGGGAGCCAAATGTGAAAAGGCTCTACCTCCTTTAGTTGACTTTGTTATCCTAGGTACTACCAAAAGTCCAGAGTTTTGCGACCTTAGGGAGCGTGATGGATTGTAGCGTGGTAGAAGACTAGTTAGGTACGCAGGAGCTAACCCATTAAGGGCCTTATAGGTAAGTAATAATATTTTGTAACTGATGCGGAACTTAATAGGTAGCCAGTGCAGAGACTGTAAAATTGGGGTAATATGATCATATTTTCTTGACCTGGTAAGGACTCTAGCCGCTGCATTTTGGACTACCTGTAGCTTGTTTATTGAAGATGCAGGACAACCAGCTAGCAGTGCATTACAATAGTCCAGTCTAGGTCATGAATGCATGAACTAGCTTTTCTGCATCAGAAACAGGTAACATGTTTCGTAGCTTGGCAATGTTTCTAAGATGGAAGAATGCTGTTTTTGTAACATGGGAAATATGATTTTCAAAAGACAAGTTGCTGTCTAATATAACACCCAGATTTTTGACTGTAGAGGAAGTAACAGTACATCCGTCTAGTTGCAAATTATAATTCAAGAGATTCTGTGTACTGTTTTTTGGTCCAGTAAGTAATATCTCTGTCTTATCTGAATTTAATAGGAGAAAATTATTGGTCATCCAATCTTTTACATTTTTAACACACTCTGTTAGTTTAGATAATTTAGAAGTTTTATCTGGTCTTGTTGAGATACATAGTTGAGTATCATCAGCATAACAATGGAAACTAATCCGGTATTTTCTAATAATATTACCAAGGGGCAACATGTATATTGAAAATAGCAGAGGACCTAGGACAGATCCTTGTGGTACTCCATACTTTACTGGTGATAATTGAGATGACTCTGTTTAAATAAACAAAGTGGTAGCGATCAGACAGGTAGGATCTAAACCATCTTAAAGCCTGCCCTTGAATACCCGTATAGTTTTGTAATCGATCTATGAGTATGTCATGATCTATGGTGTCGAACGCAGCACTAAGATCAAGTAAAACTAGCAATGAGATGCAGCCTTGGTCTGATGCAAGAAGCAAGTCATTTGTAATTTTAACAAGTGCGGTTTCTGTGCTATGGTGGGGCCTGAAACCTGACTGAAATTCTTCATAGAGATCATGTTTTTGCAAAAAGGAGCACAACTAAGCAGACACAACTTTTTCTAAAATTTTAGACATAAAAGGAAGATTAGAAATGGGTCTGTAATTTGCTAGTTCATTAGAATCTAGTTGTGGTTTTTTAATAAGAGGCTTAATAACCGCCAGCTTGAATGATTTTGGGACGTGACCTAAAGATATCGATGAGTTAATAATATTGAGAAGCGGTTCTTCTGTTACAGGTAACAACTCTTTCAGTAATTTAGTGGGTACAGGATCTAATAGGCATGTTGTTGGTTTAGATGCAGTGATAAGTTTATTTAGCTCTTCCTGTCCTATAGATGTAAAGCACTGCAGTTTTTCTTTGGGTGCGATGAATGGAGCTGAAGTACTAGACGCTGCAGAATCTACATTTGTTATTGTATTTCTGTTGTTATCTATCTTATCAGTGAAGAAATTCATAAAGTCATTACTATTAAATTGTGAGGGAATATTTAGATCGGGTGGCATCTGTTTATTTGTTAATCTAGCCACTGTGCTAAATAAAAACCTTGGATTGTTTTGGTTATTTTCTATGAGTTTGCAGATATGCTCTGCCCTGGCAGCTTTTAAAGCCTGTCTATAACTGGACATACTGTTTTTCCATGCAATTCTAAAAACTTCCAAGTTAGTTTTTCTCCATTTGCGCTCAAGTTTACGAGTTTCTTTCTTGAGAGAATGGGTATTACTGTTGTACCATGACGCAGTACGTTTTTCTCTAACCTTTTTCAATTTGATGGGCGCAACAGCTTCTAATGTATTAGAGAAGATAGTGCCCACGTTGCTAGTCATTTCATCTAGTTCATGTGTATTTATGGGTACACAGAGCAGTTGAGATAAATCAGGCAGGTTATTTCTGAATCTATCTTTAGTGGTTGGAACAGTAGTTCTGCGGGGACAATAACGCGGAGCCATATAGTTAATATCAGTAATACTCAGCATGCACGATACTAGGAAATGGTCAGTAACATCATCACTTTGAGGTACGATATCTGTCAGTAAGATCAATTCCATGCGATATAATTAAATCTAGCGTATGATTAAAACGATGAGTGGGCCCGGTGACGTTTTGCTTGACTCCAAAAGAGTTTATTAGGTCAGTAAACGCAAGTCCTAACGCATCATTTGTATTATCAACATGAATGTTAAAATCTCAGACAATTAGCGCTTTATCAACAGTAACCAATAGGTCTGAGAGGAAATCTGCAAATTCTTTTATTCGGCCCTGGCGGTCTATACACAGTAGCCAGAGCAAGAGATAGGAGAGATTTCTTTTGCATATCTGACAGTGTAACATTAAGCAGAAGTAATTCAAATGAGTTAAACCTGTATCCTGTTTTCTGGGTAACATTGAGAATATCACTATATATTGTTGCAACACCGCCGCCACGGCCAGTCTGACGGGGCTCATGCTTATAACAGTAGCTTGGTGGAGTAGACTCATTTAGACTAATATAATCATTTGGTTTGAGCCAGGTTTCAGTCAAGCAGAGCACATCAAAACTATTATCTGTGATCATTTCATTTACAATAACTGCTTTGGGTGCGAGTGATCTAGGAGCCCAAGCTTTAAAAATTGCTTTTGTTTATTTGTTTTGCATTTTTCTGGTTTAATCACGATCAAATTATTTCTAGATCCTGCATTAAGTTTATATTTTGGCTTCACTGTTCAGGGAACAGACACAGTCTTTAAAGATTGGACCGCACAAGTATTTCTATCATTTAAGTGGGTAGAACAAAAGTCATCATAGCAGTTATTTGAGAATGGGCTTACTAGTCATATGGAGCGTAGAGTCCTGGAGATGTTGTCCAACAGGAGTTCTGCTCTGACTCTGCTGGGGTGCAGGCCATCAGCTCGGAAAAGCCTAGGACACTCCCAGAAAAGATTCCAATTATTAACAAAGAGCAGTTTCTGTTCTTTACACCATGACAATAACCATTCGTTTAAAGCAAAAAGTCTACTGAACCTTTCGTGTCCTCGTCGATACGTGGGAAGCGGTCCAGACACGATGATCGTCGCCGCGGGTGATGCGCTGCGCACCGTCTCGATCAGGCTTCTGAAGCTCCTCTTCAGTGTCTCCGTCTGCCGCAGCCTGGTGTCGTTCACCACCGCGTGCAGCACGATCGCGCCGATGCTCTCGTCGTCCTTCAGGATCACGGGTATCTGCGCAGAAACATCGAGAACACGAGCGCCAGGGAAACAGTGAGTGAGCGCTTTACCTTTAGCTAATGTAGCACGGACGTGCCGGACAATGAAGTCTCCGACGATCACAGCGTCGCGTTCCGTCTCGCGGAGGGGAGTGAAGCGGTTCCGGGTGGAGATCTCGAAGAGCGGAGGCGGTGGAGGGGGAGAGGTCTTCGCATGGGGCCTGGCTCTCGTCTTCCGCTGCTGCTGCACTCAGGGTCCATGGTGTCCCGGTGCCGGAGTGAAGGACATCTGGGAAGATCGCGTCCTGGCTGCACAGGGTCTGTGCAGAGAAACACACGGAGTAGAGGTGGTGGGAGTGTTAGCGGCGCGCTGTATACTTACCCCGGATTTGTGAGCATCAGCCCGGGATGTTTCCAGCGCGGCTCTCCGCTCTCTCAGCTGGGCCTGCTTCTCCACCAGCTCGCGGATCTGCTTCTCCACGGCCTCCAGCTCCAGCTGCACTGAATGCAGCTCGAACATGTCCTCGCCTGCACTCAAAGGTAGACACACATCCGCCATTAAAGCAAGTAGCAGTGAGTAAAACAATGGTAATGTGTGTGAATAGAGTATTAGCAATGTAAGCGAGATTAGCGGCAACCTTCCTTGGTTGCCGCTAATGCAACCACGCTGGCGATGCTAACGGGCTATAAGCTAAAAGCTGACTCTGGAAATCAAAATAAAACTAGTGATAACAAGGCGCTTTGATTGTTTTTGTTGTAGAATACGATAGGGGATATATTCAAACGTTATAGAAACGAAAATGATGGTGTGTAAAATAGATTTCAGGATTAGAAAACAGACGATATAGAATTAACTTAATGGAGCTCAAACTCAAAACACGCAGCAGCAACAAACAGGGACAATATAGAGTTAGATTTATCTGTACTGTTTAAATGTCTACAACAAACACTCATTTGTTACACCATTAGCAGTGATGTTGTGATTGTTTGGTTTTACTCAAGTGTTCTTAGCATAATTGAGTGACACTAATGGCCCATATGACCTCTCTCGTTCCCAAAGGCCTGTGTTGTTTAACAGTTTGCCAACTGCTTTTAAATGCTCTTATCAGCTTACATGATCAAAATAAGGACTGAGTGCTCAAGCTTATGTATGTTCCCTTCAAGTGAAGTGGATTGAGTAGAGATAAAATGCCAAATTGTTACTTTTAAGCAAGTGTTTGGAGCCAAAAACAAATAGTTGGAGCACAATGTCATAGATTATAGACAATTATTCTTGAATTGTTCAGAAGAGACATGCAAGTCACAAGAGGCATATTGAGCGACCTACAGCAGACATTAATCAATGCATATGATAAACCAAGTTTTTTTTGTACCAACTCATTCAACATACTTCATGACTGTTGCACGACTGTTGCAAATTTCTTGCCACACTGACTCCATAAATCACTAAGTAAAATAACTTTAATTGTATAATTAACAAATCTGTGTTGGCTGTGATTTTGTTTACATTGAGAAGGTGGTCTGAAACCTCAAAATAATTGTTTGGCTGTATCGCATCATTCCTGTAGGAAGCCGTCAGTCTTTATACTCGATTCTTGTACACTGAAAAAAATAGATAGAAACATTCATACTTAGAAATTGCCTGTAAATTTCACAATTAATTACAAAGAAACACAATGAATTAAAAGTATGTGAACTGAAATAGTATTTTCTTGTAAAACATGCACCAATAATCTTGTTTTATTTACAACTTAAATTTTTTTTTTTTACTGTGTAACTTATGAAGACGTTGTCTTGAGACCATCTCACCGCCCAACATACCCATTTCTATCTTTGATCCCTTGTTTATGGTTCACTAAGCAAAGCTATTCCTCTCGACTGTTTCTGCTTTATGGTATAACTGTCAACACAGTATTGCTCTTTGCGTTTCGTGATGTGTAGATACTGTATCTCCCTCTTTGTATCCAATTTGTTACTTTCAAAGGCTCAATATACACAAATAGATATGATATTGTGTATTTTGACAGAACATTTATTAATATGTCCTGAAGTGTGAAAGGCTGAAATAGTACATATTCTGCATCAGAAGACAATTCACAGTGTAGTATCAAAGAACTTCAATAAATATGAAGTACTACGTCTTGAGTTTAAAGCAATAGTTCACTCAAAAATTTAAATTTGCTTAATTTATTCACCCTCAGGGCATCGAAAATGTAGATGTTTTTCCATTAAATTTGAAGAAATTTAGCATTACATCACTTTTCTCACCAGTGGATCCTCTGCAGTGAATGAGTGCCGTCAGAATGAGAGTTCAAATAGCTGATAAAAACATCACAATAATATGCAACTATGACTTCAGGTCATAAATTAATGTATTGTAAGGTAAAAAGCGGTGTTTATAATAAACAGATCCATCATTAATGTTTTAATGTTGTTTTCTACAGTGAAAATGTCAGAAAAATATGCAAAGATCAAACACCATTTACAAGCCAAGAGAGTCAATAACAGTCCCAAATAAATATATCATTGAATTTTGACGTGAGAGGACAACAGATGTTTAAAGTTAAAATGTCTTAATGATGGTTTTGTTTCTTACAAATACACAGCTTTTCATTTCACAAGACATTAACTGATGGCCTGGAGTCGTGTGGATTACTTGTGATAAATTTGATGTTTCTATCAGCTGTTTGTACTTTCATTCTGACGGCACCCATTCACTGCAGAGGATCTACTGGTGAGCAAGTGATGAAATGCAAAATTTCTCCAAATCTGTTATGATAAAAAATAAAATAAAATAAAAATCTAATTTATCTACTGTACATCTTGGATGGCCTGAGGGTGAATATATATATATATATATATATATATATATATATATATTTTTTTTTACAGATTTTCAGTTTTGAGTCAACTATTCCTTTAAGCTGTGCTCTTTATTGTACAGAACAACATAAAGCAGGTATTCAGCTGTTACACATCTACATTTATGCAGTATGTGAATCTGTTTTCAGTTTCTTCCAAGGGCAGAATATGCATTTTCCCTCAGCACATGTTCTCATGTAGATAAAGCTAATGTTCTATGTGAATGATCCAGAACAGTGGCTCTCTACTATGAAATGCATTACATTCTACGTAAAGTGTTTCTTCCACTGCAGCCATTGAAATTCTAAAGCTGTAACGCATGCGTTTTCACATTTTTCTGTGTATTAGCCTGTCTAAATCAAAGTGTTGACATTTAAATGAGAAACGCTGGTGACTCGCAAGAGAAAGGTCAAGGCAAAATTGCGAGCGGACTTGCGTGTTGTCACCTCTGAGAATGTTGCTGCTCTGCCATCTAAAGGCTTTATATAATTAGTGACCTCGGGGAGGCACATGGTTGTATTAGCATAGTTGTTTTGACAGCTTTTAAAACATCTGTGGCCACAGCGTTTTTTTAGTTTGTGAGCCATGCTTACATCTCAGAGAAGGAAATTCTCTTTGTACCGGTGCTAAACCTCTTACAGATGTTGTGGAGATACGATCGTCTTTGAGTCGCTTGTGTGTACTAAAACAGTTACTATTTATATGAACTTTACATTTGAACAGGCACATTATGGCATATTAGCCTTTGAGGTTGAACACTAACACTGGCTGAACAACTTAAAAGGCTTATGTAAGTAACCTACATATTAATACTCTGTTTTTCTCCCCCCTTATAGAAAATTATAAAATTGACTGTGATTTTGTAAAAAATCAATCTTATTTTACTCACAGACCCAGAGTGTGAATATAAAAATCCATCATAAAAATATGACTTATTACATATTGTTGATCCATTGCATTTTATTCATTGCACTGAAAAAAACAAGAAGTTAAATTTAATTTTTATTTTGCAAGTTTTTGCATGCATTTTTTTAAAAGTAAAATTTAAACATGGAATTAAGTAAAATCTACTTAAAGCTGCAGTCCGTAACTTTTACCTCTTTGTCGCCCTCTATGTTTGAAAACCTGGAATTGCAGTTTCTTGCGGAATTATCTTCCGTGTGCGGGGTTGTGATCCGGTGTTCCGGTGTTGTGCCAAATTCTGACCCCCGCCAGATTACTACCCCCCTAGTATTGGTAGTTTAAGGGTTAGGTGTGGGGGAGGGTTAGGATTAGGGGTGGGGTTAGGATTAGGCAATCAGGTAGCGATTTCAACGAGAGGGGGTAATAATTTGGCAGGGGTCGAAAATGGGCATAACACCGGCACGGCTCCAGCGCGGATGAATCTAATGTTTTGAGATGAATGTGTAGTTGTCAGTCACTGCACTGGTGTGGATATTTACTGCCTATGTCTTGGAATCTATGACAGAATCAGAATTTTCACCGTAATTTGCCATCTTAACAAGTAAGTAACAAATCTGCCACGTTTGTTCTGCCCAACTGAGGAAAAAAGCATTACAATAAATCACGCTACCAACAGTGATTAAATCTAAAGATCAGTTAGCTCATATCACATCTAACTGTACAAAGTATTATTATTATACTTTGTTCTCAAATTATTAATGTTAACAACATCAGCATTGCGTGACTATGAGTATAGTATTAGCGTGTAGATTTCAATTTCTGTACAGTCTAATATCTAATTGTCATACCATTCAAATTTCATATTAAGAAATTCTTTTAATCCAAAAAGCAAATTAATCTTCCTTCAAACTGGTTCTATTTAAAATACAAAAACTTTTGTAATCCCACGTTGGCTATCTGTAATCAGAACCACATTTAAAACTGGAATATAATTTAATTTTATTCACATGTGTTTCATAAACACATAATCCTTTCTGGATTACTGTCCGCCATCAAAATGATAAGTTTAATTATTCTAGCTGCTGTGAGAAAAGTCTGTAAACGATCTTCTACCTGTAGGATCCTCACGTGCCATAGCCTAGTAGCCGGGAAAACTTCTTCATGTTTACAGATGTGACGTAATGACACAGTGCCATGCTCGAATTTCCTGCGGAAACCTACCCGTGCCACTCAAATTAGAAAACATTATTATAAGCTAACCGTTGTGAATCAGGCTAAAGTAAGGCGATAGTTTTGAACACTGGCTGGTTATGTACTTTCTCAAATTTCGGATCATTTTTAACCAAAAAAAGTTACAAACTGCAGCTTTAACTAAGTTATCTAAAATTAGCAAAGGAAATAAGTTAAATTAATGTGGCCAGGTAGAGTTTGATGAGTAATTTCTACTTAATTATTTTAAGTTTACCCTGCAATACTCAAGTACATTTCACTCAGTCACGGTTTGTAAAGTTTACTCAAACAACATAGCACTGAAAAAAAAAAATGCCTATAAAGCATGTGGTTAAATTACAATCACGTATGTAAGCAAGTAGACTACTCGTTATTCATTTTAAGGTAATATGTTGACTCAATATAGTTATTAACTGAATGAACACAGAGACCTGAATACTTGGCACATGATACACAATGACGGTGACAATCAGTGAATAGTGTTTGAGGATGAATGGGTCATTTTGAGTAAAAAATGAACTCCAGATGTCACAAAACAACAAGTTACTAAACCTAACAACAAAAGCAACCATAAAACAGTGTAAATACATCTCAAAATTTTTACCTTATTAATTATTCATGCCCAAGTGCATGATGAGAACAACGGGATCATGACGTTGATATTTACTTAAACAATCTTTGTAAAAATAACAAACAACTCCAAGTAAAATATACTTATAAGTTCAAACTTTAAATTCTACAAGTTTAAATTGAGAAGGTATTGAATTTACTCTTTTTTTTTTTTATTATTATTCTTGCCTGAACTAAATTAATGTAGAAATTACATTTGTTTTTCTGTAGTATTTACTTCACCACAAAATCATTTTTATCAGCGTGCATATATTGTGAAATTGATTTCTTTTCATTTTTGAAACATTGTCATTTTTAAAACATAATACAGAATATTTCTAATTTTTCCAGTTAAGCTGTAATTTTGTCAAATGATGAAAAATTAAAAAAGTTTATTGTATTTAAGTGTATTTAGGACACTTAAAATTCCATCTATAAATGAACCATTGCATGGCAAAAATGACAATTTTATTCAAAGTGTTTAAAATATCATTTCCATCACAAAATGATATTAAACATATAATTTAAGATGTGATAGAAATGAAATTGTGTTGTAAAAATTATAAATTTCATAAAATCATAAATTTACTGAAAAACTAGTTAGAGTGTGATAGTCATAACTAAATAATGACATGATTTTGACATATTAACGACAATAAATAATAAGTGATTAATGACATAATTTTCATTTTTGGTTGAACTGTTCCCCTATTGATGTCACAATTTAAACATGTTCATTTTGTCAGCCTGATATTTTAGTTTCACAATGTGATCCAAACATTTCTATCTTCTTTCTGGAGAATTTTAAAGGTGCCATAGAATGGAAAACTGTATTTACCTTGGCATAGTTGAATAATAAGAGTTCTGTACATGGAAATGACATAACGTGAGCCTCAAACACCATTGTTTCCTCCTTATGTAAATCTCGTGAATAAAAAAGACCATTAAAAAATAGGCATGTACCCGCCCATGTTCTAGGCCAGCCGCCAGCCGAAACATCAGAAGCGAAAATGGCAGATCATGGAAATAAATGTTATTTTCCAGGCTGTGCAGGGGATGTGAAGTGCAGGGATGGGTTGGTGTCTGTTTTCAGAAAGGCACGGAAAGCAAATAATGCGTTCTAATAAAATAACGCGAGCCACTAAAGGGACATGGTTAGCTCCTTGCTAGCTGTAGCCTGTTACATTACAGTACATACGATTTCACTTACCACATAAACAGAGTAAGGAGAGATGACTGAGGATGATGGCGAATGATTTACAGATCCCGAGCACCACTGACAAGCATCTGATCTTGTAAAATGTGTGGTAAGGACTGCCGCTCCATAGTATAAACAGAGTTTGTGCGATCGTGAATCTCGAAAGCGAGAGTGAAAGTAAAAAGCGATCGTGCATTTGAAAGCAGTTTCAATGCCCTGCATATTAATAGCGGCTCCCTGATGCCCGCATTTTATATACAGTATAATTACCCAATGATATAACTGTGAGAGGAAGTATTGAAATATATATTTTCCTCCTTGTGTTTCCTTCCTGCTGTGAGCTACTGAAATGAGCCGCACTGTGAAACAGCCAATGAGAGCAGAGCTCAATATTATTATTCATAACCCTTCCAAATAAGGTAATAACAGACCATTTCATTCGAGGGAGAAATCCTAGGGTTGTAAATGCACATGTAAAACCATTTCTGGAGAATTTTTGCCCTTACCTAAGCCACATACCTTCTATGTAGATATCAGAGAACAATTTAAAATATTGTATCAATGCATTCTATGGCACCTTTAATTTTTAATTAATTAATTTATTTATTTGTAGTTTCTGATGCATATAGCTGCAATGATCCCAAAAACCAATTAAAGTCTGAAAAAAATGACTTGCTTTTGAAAATCAGTGAGAACCTTTTCTCTGGCAGTTCCTAAAAAGCTAGATGTTAAGTATTGCTGAATGCAGCAACGAAGTGTAGTACAAAATGCCATGAAAAGCCCTAACAACACTTCATTATGTCAAGTCTGAAAGGACATTGTGAGTAGTGAATGAGTAAGTGCTCTTCAAGAAAGTCCAAAACACAGTTTAAAGATCTTGCAGAATCACTCCCTTGAGCGGCCAATTGGAATATGATGGATGAAAGAGCTAAATGAAAACAGCGAGCCTATAGCACAGATTGGAATGTCAGGGGTCTTAAAGGCTCTTAGAGAAACTTCATTGTAGTTCAGCTCTTGATTAATGACTCAGGCCTGTCATGTAGCGAAAGGTTTTGAAATACCACTTTAATATACGTGTATGTGGAAAACAGTGATCCGAGCTCTCCCAGGAATCGGTGGGAAACACCTGAGCACATTTCCAACTGCAGCCAGCTGCTGCGGAAGTGCTACGATAGTAATTGTTTATTAGTTATTCCATTTAAATGTAATGTGTGTGAGTTAAACTTTTCCTCTTTAGTTGTTATTGGAAGACTTTACTCAAACAAATACAGACAGTTCCATGCATGCATCAAATGTAAAGGAACTGTTTAAAGCATTACTTAGGAGAAGATTGGGAATGACTGTAGTATTGTTTAGTGTGTTAATGTTCAAACGTGCCTGAGCAGGTCTAAGGTAGAAAACTGATGTCAGTGATATGTTGCTCTTCATGGAGTCGACGGACTTTGAAGTTTGGTTCCACTTCAGTAATGTTGTGCAATTTGACATAGAAAGCAATGATGACAGTTATTATATATATATAATATAGACAATTATTCCTCATGAAGGGCGTCAATACTGGAGCATCTTTCATGACTTCAAGGGATAGTTCACAAAAGAATGAAAATCATGCCATTGCACTCTTCGAACCTTTTGAAAACTGCCTGTTTTTTTTGTTTTTTTTCCCCATATAAAGACAGTCATTAGGGTGCTGTGCTGTGTTGTTTTGGATCCCATTTATTTGTAGTATATTAAAAAAAGTTGAAAGATTCTATATTCTTCTGTTGTTCTTCACAAACGAAAGAAAGTCATAGCCTACAGGTTGGGAACAACATGTCTGCTACAGGATTAAAAAAAAAAAAATGCAACTTTTTAGAACTGCTAGATCTCAAAGTCAAAAGTTACAAGATATAAACTCAGAATTGTGAAAAAGGCAGAATTCTGAGTTTATTGATATAAAGCTGTAATCCTACAATTTTAAGGAAAGAAGTCAGAATTATGAGTTTATATCTTTATATCTAATTGCGAGAAAAAAGTTTGAATTGAGAGATAAAAAGTCACAGTTACCTTTTTTTTTTATCAGACTTTCAAAAGAGGATGAGTAACTGATGACAGAATTGTAATTTTTGGGTGAACTATTTCTTTAAGTTAATGTTTATGTATTAAATCCTTCAGTTTGAACAGCAAGACCACAGATGTCTTTAACTTACTGCACTAAATGAGATTGGTGTCAAATTATACTGAGTTAGCAAAAGATCCAAAAACATAAAGCTTAAAGGGATAGTTAACTCAAAAATTAAAATTACGCCATACTCATTCTCAAGCCATCCTAGGTATATATGACTTTCTTCTTTCAGATGAATACAATCGTAGTTAAATTAAAAAATGTCCTGGTTCTTCCAAGCTTTATAATGGCAGTGAATGGGGGTCGAGATTTTGAAGAAAAATAAAGTGCATCCATCCATCATAAAAAGTACTCCACACGGCTTTGGGGGGTTAATAAAGGCCCTCTGAAGTGAAGCGATGCGTTTGTGTAAAAAATATCCATATTTACAACTTTACAAACTGTAATCTCTAGCTTCTGCTAACTGTCATATGCATGTTCACGAGAGAGTGGTGTTCCAGCAGATGACGTGGGACGTATGCGTTGCGTAAGCTCCGGTGAGAAGTGACAAACGCGGAAACGCAGAGAGCAAAACAAAACACCATGAATTAGAAGTAAGAAACGAGAATTTGTAAAGAAAAATGTTGGAGGATTTTGAAATAAGCCAAGAAGAGACTGGTTTTCCTTTGCTGTAAACAAAACTCGGTTCTCACGAGACTAGCAAATTCTCACCGGTGCTTTCACTACACCTACATCCTATGACAGTTAGCAGAAGCTAGAGATTACGGTTTATGAAGTCCCCCCTCTATGGGGATATGATACATATGATGTATTTATTTTGCTTCAAAATCTCGACCTCCATTCACTGCCATTATAAAGCTTGGAAGAGCCAGGACATTTTTTAATGTAATTATGATTGCATTCATCTGGAAGAAAAAACAGTCATATACACCTAGGATGGCTTGAGTGTGAGTAAAACATGGGGTAATTTTCATTTTTGGGTGAACTATCCCTTTAATTTGCTGATAATACATGCATTTATTATACTGATCAAAGTTTTGGGGTCATTTAGTTTTTGTTAAAAGAAATGAATATTTTTCTTCAGTAATAATGCATTAAATTGATTAAAATGACTTTTCTCTATTTCAAATATATGCTGTTTTTAAAATTGATAATTATAAATGTTTCTTGAGCACCAAATCATCATATTAGAATGAATTCTGAAGGATCATGTGACACTGAATACTGGGGTAATACTAAAAAATACAGCTTTGCATAACAGGAATAAAGTAAAAAGTTCTTTTAAATTGTAATAATATTACACAATATTACAGTTTTACTGTATTTTTAATCAAATTGTCTGTCACCTGTCACCAGCTCTGGACTCCATGTCCCAGAAGCCTCCCTGGCTCACACCTGGTTCCAGTCAGTCATTACAGTCATTCAGTCATGATCACTCACACCTGCAGCCACTTATCAAGCGTCCTATATCACTGCACTCTCCCCACAGCCTGATTGTCTGGTCTACCGTCTGCAATGCAAGACAAACCCCGTTTGCTTTACCTGTCTGTTTATCGGTTTACTGACCTGTGCTTACTTACCCATTAGATGCTCCATTGTTCCACAGTTCCTGTTCTCCACCACTCCTTCGCTCCTCTGGATCGCCTGCAAGAGACAACCACCTGTTACATTACAGCTAAGAGACTTGAAACCTTTCTATGCACCAATTACTCACCTCTGGACTGTTGCCAAATTCCCTTCTGCCCCTACCTGTGAATAAACCTGTTGTTTGAGCGCTTACCTTTGTCTCTCTGGTTCGTTTTGCTGACACAAATAAATGCAGCCCTGTTGAGTATAAGAGACCCAAAACATTTTAACAGTTTATATTATAAAGTTAAATAATTATTGTACAAATTATTTGTTAAATGTATTGGTGTAGAACACTGGTTATATTTGAAGAGTTCAGATGCAAAAGCCTCTGTGCTGTCTGAAATTTTCATCTAAAATGAGCATTTTTATCAGGCACCTACGTTTAGGTTCAGTAATTTTACTCTAATGGCAATATATAGGTCCTTTTCTATGCAAATAAAGTGAAATAACTGAACATAAATATAGGAGCCTGATAAAAATGCTCATTTTAGAAGAAAATTTCAGACGACACTTGGTGGCTTTTGCATCTGAACTCTTCCTTTGCAGTTGACTTTTCTGGATAACTGTGTCCTGATGATGCAGGACATCACATTTATATGCACACGGGAACTAATGACAGCATGACTGTGATTTAATTCACATACAGCATCATATGTGCTTCGCTTTCACAGGCCCATTATGTAATGGATGTTCCATTGACTCATTCTGTTGGCAGTCCAATGCATTTGTGATTTCTGGAATGGAAATCCCCATTTCAACCCAGCAGAAAATATATGTATTTCTTCATTCTGCTTACCCATACTCACAATTACAGGTCTATAATTCTGTAACACACTGCACACTGGCTGTAATTAATTAATTTATACTCCTACTCTGCTCTGTAACCTATGAATTTCATTTTGTTATTCCAGATTATCTACAGCAAATGAAAATCAGTTAAAAGAGCTTTTATAACCATAAATAACCAATGTGTATATGCACACTAAAGTTAATTGAACAATGCCAAAAGCTTGAAAAACAACATCCGGCAGCAATTTAGACTTGAACAGACCATTTTACCTGAACAAATCAAAAGTGGAAAACACATTTGCGATAACATCATTGCTGGAGCGCTTGAGAATTGGCTTGATCTCTGTTATAAATGAAACTCGTATAGAGCGCTGCAGTAAAATCTATCTGCACTGCCCTCACTGTGAGCTTGAGATGAACCAACACAACATGACTACATATACGTAAAAGTAGTATTATGTCCTAATAAACCAAGGAAAAGAGAAGGAATGTACATATGACCATGCAAATCAACTAATAGGACAGCTGAGTAGCAGAAGTTGTTTCAAGAGAACCTGTCTTCCACTATGTAATGCTATATGATTTAGTTTCTGCTTAACAACCCAATTTGAGTTGTCTTACACCATGCTGCTACAGTCTTCAGGAATGTATGTCACCAAGATGGATTACAAGCAGTCATGCATGAATATGTCATGTATGGTGTTTCATTCCAGGATTTGTGAAAGTCATATGCTCAGAGAACTGGAATTTCCATAATAAGGCAGTGAAAATCAGATCAAACAGAAATCAAAGGAACCTTTTGGCAGTGAAGCATAAATGGCAATCAAGCCTAACCAGCAACAGTCATTCGCTGTTGCAGAATTGAATAAATTTGAGTAATTTCATTGCATTTTGTTGTTCCGTGCGTGTAAAACTAGTTTGGGTTATGTTTTGCATGTGAACATAAGAATATAAATGTTAATTTTTCATATTTAATGTTTAAAAATGTTAGCAGATATGATCAACTGTTTAAGCAACTAGTTGCTTATTAGCATGCATATTACTAGCATGTTGGCTGTATATTAGCATTTATAAACCACATATTAATGCCTTTTTCTGCATGACCATATTTTAGATCCCTTAATCCGACTCGATACCTAAACTTAACAACTACCTTATTAATAAGCAGCAAATTAGGAGTTTATTGAGGGAAAAGTCGTAGTTAATAGTGAATATGTGTTCCCTATTCTAAAGTTTCCATATTTTTTTTTATACATAATATAAAATTATTTAATTGTTATTCAGCCTAATAGATTTTTATTTGATGGAGATAAAGCTAAAATAACTATGCTGCGTATAAGTTTAATAATAATTAGAAAACTTGGTAACACTTTAGTATAGGGACCAATTCTCACTCTTAACTTTGCTGATTAGCATGCCTACTATTAACATATCGGCTGTTTATTAGTGCTTATAAAGCAAATATTCTGCATGACTATATTCTACATACCTAATCCACCCAATACCTGAACTTAACAACTACCTTACTAACTATTAATAAGCAGCAAATTAGGAGTTTATTGAGACAAAAGTCATAGTTAATGTTTTTTTTAATAGCGAAAATTGGATCTTAAAATAAAGTGTGACCAAAAAACTTAAAGTTTAGAGTAAATGTTGATTTTTTTTTTTTCATTTCCATTGAAACCATACAAAGATGTATACTGTACCTAAGGGCAGTCAAATGATACCTTAGTAAATATTGTTTGAGTCTTAAAGGATTATGGCCTGAAAGGGATGTCTGTCATAGAGACAAGCCATCCTCGGGTCTCATGGTGGACAGATCACAACACTTTCACTCTCTACGGCTTTCAGAATTCAGCTGTTCCTCACAGTTTGGCCTTCCCAGCCTGTTGGGCCTTGTTTGAGTTGAGTTCAGGGGCCTTTGTGTTTACTGAACACTAAAGTATTCTGAGCATGAGCTGGCAGAAGAATCCATCTCTCATTCTTGGAGTCAGCAGCTCTTTGCTTAGAATTACTTGAGCCTTAAAAATGCTTTCTCTTTTTCCCCACCTATATTTATTCTTACCTGCATTCTGACAATGTTAGTTTATGGTTATAGTGTAAAAATAAGACCTAAAAAGAATGTTCCTAGAATGTTAGGAATTGGTTCCCCCAACAAAAACAATGCTAATGTTAAAAATGTACAAAAAATGTCTAAATGTTTTCAGGATTAATTTAAAGACAAAACTCTTCAAAGAAGCTTTTACTTCAAACAAAGATGTATTAAAATTATACAAGTTTCAACTAGTTGACCTCATTAACTAGTGGAACGAAGAACAGCAGGTTGATATAATACTCGCTTTAGCAAAGCGGTTCTTGGTAAACTGCACAAAGCCACTGTTAGTCCAGGTGATATGTGAAAATAATGTTCACTTTTTCATAAAAGCATGAAACTTGGTACACTTGTATAGTTTGTGACCCTGAACATTTTCAGAAATGGAGCCATCGCAAAAACACCTCGTGGTTGCCATGGCAACCATTTTACTTTACGCCATAACCAAATTATGTATTTTGTGTCATATCTCCTGAACCAAACATGATAACACAGAAAAGGTGATGTCTACCCGTATCTTTTGATGGTCAAGAATTACAATGATACCATATACTGTTCATTTGAAGAGTCAATGGTGAAATCAGCAATGTGAGAAGGAAATCACAGTATCTGAGTGCCACAGTACAATAGTCCATATTATGGCTATTAATTTTTTCTTTCTTTGATAATTCACTAATATTTTATTCAGTAATACAATAAAAGATTGTTTTCAAGAAAACAATCATATATTTCAGTGATCATCTTAGGTAAGTGTATTTTTCCTTCTCAGGTAGGCGGTAGTGTGTTTCTAATACATTCTTGATCTCTCTCAACAACGCTCTAACATCAAACACAGATGGGAACATAATCAGGTGAACAGTTAATAGTGAATTCAGTGACTTTTTGAGAAGGATTACAATGAAATTGCAGTATCTCAGAAAATGCAGAATGAAATTTCAAACATATTTCATGTAAATTAATTTACAATCACTCTCTGGGGCCAGAGTTGTCTATTATATTATCCACAAGAAGCGGGCGGGTACATGCAGGTGAATCGTTAATATTTGATGTAACGGGTGGATTAATATGTATGTGTAGGGTGAGTTGCGAGTGCGCGGGCTGGCTGGTAACAAGCACGGGTGGGTTGTGGGCCCAATAATCAAGACTATTTCGACTCAGTCCAGTATATGCTGATCAGTGTAGCCAGTTGCTCCAGCTGTAGTGATTATATTAAAGGGAATGCTCTTTTCTTTTTTTCCGTATTTAATCTATTCACAATTTGAATAAAAGTTTTGTAAGTGTTGCAGTCATGAATGAGGCTCATCGGTTTGCTGGAATGAGGAACAGTGGTCGTACCATAAAATTAGCTCAAATAAACAGTAAAGTTGTCACAATCAGACTTGCATTCTGCAGGTTGGTGTAGATGGTAAATGGCAGCTGTTAACCATAAAAGTGGTTCTCCCATGTGGGTCATGATCTTAACAGCCAGTGTTTGGTAATGAGGTAATTGAGGATCAATACTTTGGTTTTCACAGTGTAATCAGCTACATGTACTATTACGGATCTGTACTATGTTGGATTCAATCCAAATACAAAGGCGCACGGTCCTGTTCTTTCAGTCATGGTCATGTGTAACGTATGCATGAGAGTAAATGTGAAATGTGCATGTACAGTATGATGAGAGACAAATACTGAACCCTCTTAGTAAATGTAATAAATTAAAAAGCATAAAAATATAATAGTTATATTATATTATTACATATAATATAAACATATTATAATTGCAATCTTTTTTTTTTTTTTTGCGCAAATCTATTTGAAATTCCAAAATATGTTAAGCACAGAGCTCAGGTGTCTTTGCATAATAAAAAATAAACAGGTACAGCTTCTCCCATTAGACATAAGATACAAAGATGAGGTCATGTTGATATTATTTCCACTATGAGCACTTTGTTTTTGTTCTCTTTTGTTTAGGAGTTGATGTGCACTGAGGGTCTCCGGTGTGTCACTCTTCACACCGAAGCGTAACCAAACCGCTGAAGTCGACACACACAATGATTGAAAAGAGAAGACAACCCTGAATCAGTATTTACAATAACTGTGTGCGAGTGCCGTGGTTACAGACAAGGAGAAAGGCTTATTGTTTTGACTCTGAGCAGGTGTGTATTGCAGCTCAGCACTAAATGGTTTGTGTGATACATCTTGCATTCTGTTACAGGAGGGTTGCGGATTATCTGTGTTAGCGGCCATATCTATAAAAGTCTGATGGACAGGCCAGTTGCTTTAGAATTATGCTTCACATTGTGTCTACACTGGATGCGACAGTTGTTGCTTCGTGCTGCGCCACAACAGAGGCTGTCTACACAACTAGACGCGATAAAGCAACCGTTGCAAATCATTTGAACTTTGTGTCAGTACGTCATTAATAGAACTCGTGGTACTGATACACAAAAATGGACTTTGGAGTATATACGATACGAACGTGTTTGGCGTGCATATAAAACACAGTTTTCGTGTGCATATGGTACCAAATTTCTTGGCGTGCATATGATACGCAGTTTTCACGTACAGATGATACGCATCTACCCCACAACCCTAATCCTACCCATCGTGTAGCATATACACGCCACAGTCCATTTTTGCGTATCAATACCATGAGTTTTCATTTTTATTTGGCGTACAATTTATATGCACTTTCATGAGATCGGGTTGTTATTTACAACATCACTGATTATAATTGGTTCTATACTATATTTTACATGAAGTAAAAGCGTTCTGTCATTCTGTTGTTCTTTCTATGGTTCTATCTACCATTAGGTTCTAACTAGCCTACATACAGCATCAGGCACATAAACATTTTTATAACTCATTCCAAGCAGTGCTGGTGCACGAAATGTCTTTTGGAAATAACTGCAGTTCTTAATAGGCTTTAGCAAGTAGCAACAGTTTCTTGAGTGGTTGGAATGAGTGATTACAGTTCATCTTAGGCATGTAGTGGCCAGGTAAGAGCCAGCAGTGCTAACAGATACATGACAAATGTACAGCTTAATGACCATTTTACATCCAGCATGTCAGATTTTATGTCTTACATACAATATTAATTTATTTGAGTATTATTGCCAAGTTTTGAACTAGAAACAGCTGCATACTGTTTATATTGTGCATGCTCTGCATTTCAGTTGGCATCTCGAAAATGCACATGTACAGTATATATGTAGAACAAATCAGGCAAAAATGAACATAACCAAAAACAGACAATGATTTCGGAAGTAACGCCCTGAAGTTTGCAGTGAGTATAAACACTGAGTATATAGAGGAATGAGAAACAGGTGATTGTAATTAACTGCTCGGTTTGGAGGTCCAGTGAGAGGTTCCTTTGGTGGGGAGCTGTATGAGTAGCAGGTCTGAATGTGACAGGTTCTCCTCTATGAGTGGCTCCTGACGCTGAACTCATGTATCTCCTGGGTCTTCCTCTCGGTTTAGAAGTTGTAGTAGATTGTTGAATGGCTCTGGAACAAATAGGATTACCATCAGCAGCTGTGACCTGAACAGGCTGAAGTAAAGGAGTTGTGGAAATGTGAAGCTGTTGAAACCTGGTGAGTGTCAGTGGAATTTCTGGCTGCTCTTGAGTTTCTTCGTGCTGCAGTGTTACACTTTTGAAAGAAACACAAAAATGAAAGTTTGCTGAAAATTCACTCACCCCCAAGATGTAGACAAGTTTGTTTCTTCATCGGAAATTTAGCATTTCATCACTTGCACACCAGTGGATCCTGTGCAGTGAATGGGTGCCGTCAGAATGAGAGTCCAAACAGCTGATAAAAACATCACAAAAATCCACAAGTAATCCACTGCTTGTTAATACATAAAGACATTTTTAACTTGAGACGAGTCCTCTATCCATAAATATTGCTTTCTCCAGTGAAAATGCCATCTCATCTGAACCAGGAGAGAAGTGTGTACAGAACAAGCATTGTTTAAATCGATATGATACCCAGCTTGACAAACATTTGTAGATGAGAGATGTTTTGAGAAAGGTGAGTACTTGTCTGGAAAATTGGAGAACCATTGTCATAGACAATATTTACTTTAGAGAACATTAATCTAATCTGAGACCATTGTTGTGTAGCTCATTGTGCCATGTATTAGTGCAACTATAAAATATACTGTTTTTGCTTCATTTGGAAACAACCTGGAAATGGTTGGCTGTTGTGTTGTTGCCAGAGGACAAAATGCAGTGTGTTTTCTCTGAATCATTGCTTGATCCATTTTTGGGCAAAGTCTTCAATCTCACTCAGATGAATACCGAGGATCCACACACAGAGATTTATTTACAGTTAAGCTAAACAAAATCCAGAATCCAGCACACATAAGTAGTATAAACCACACAAGAACCAGAATAAACAAAACAGACAGTGACAAGGAAATAACTTGTTCAGAATTGCAGTTAGAGAGCTTGCTGCACTATTTTAATACTAGTTTTTAAAAGTGTGTAAAAGTGTGAAAAAATCTAAACAAGTAGTAATACACATAATTTAATTAACCATGTACACGCAGGCAATTCTTATCTCAGGTTTCCATTCCAAAGACTTCCTGGCCTTTTCTTCAGAAGTTAGTGTTAGTTCTTGGAAAATCTAGTTCTGAAATTATCTTAAAAAAGAAAAACAGCCAAGTTTCCACAAACAAACATGTGACAATTCCTGGTATCTTTATTAAAATGAAAAAAGATTCTGATAATGCTAAATATCAAACTGAGTTATTTTTATGGATCATAATTAAACTATTATTCATCCATAATTCTATAAGAATGCAAGAAGATTAATGCTAAAAGAATGCATTAGTAGTTTGTCATTTGTTCATGGTGTTGACATTGTTTAACTGTTTATGATGTTTACTTCATCTGTAAAATTCATCTGGCCAAATCCAGAGGAATGTCAGCAGAATGCCATCATGGAGGTCTGTCTGTTTCCTCAGAGCACCTGACTGAAATGAGAAGTGCAGTAAGGAGCACAGATGGATATCCCACAGACAGATTTGTGTTTCTCTTGAAGCGATTAGCCTTTTATCCCTGTTGATGCATTACGAGCAGCTGAACTCTGTAGTTTCATAATGGTAATGTAAGCTGAAGGGTTGCAGGCTGCAGTCAAATCACAACAGCGAGATTTACAGTGAGCCATTTACCTCAATCTGTCTTAAAACGTGTTTAAACTGAGGCCGTATAACTGTTATTTCAGTACTTAAAGAGAAACACATATGTTTAGTTTTAAATACGCAAGATTGGTTGTCTTGTCATGTATACTGTGGTATGAAAAGTAGTATTAAACGAGGGTCAGAAGGACATGTAGATGCTTGCAGAGCAAAGTCTTAAAGGAAGAGTTCACCCAAATATGAAACTTTAGTGAAAATTTTATCAGGCCATCCAAGATGTAGATGAGTTTGTTTCTTCATCAGAACAGATTTGGGGAAATTTAGCATTTCATCTCTTCCTCACCAATGGATCATCTGCAGTGAATGGGTGCCGGCAGTCCAAACAGCTGATAAACACATCACAATAATCCTCAAGTAATCCACCTGACTCCAGTCCATCAATTAACATCTTGTGAATTATAAAGCTGTGTTTGTAGGATCCATCTACATCTGGGATGGCCTGAGTGAGTACATTTTCAGTAAATTGTCATTTTTGGGTGAAGTATTCCTTTAATGGAACAGTTGACCAAAAATACAAACTGTCATCATTTATTCACCCTCATGTTGTTCCAAACCTGGCCAATTTTAAAAAGGAGAAACTTTGAAGAATGTGCTGGCTGATCTTCTCCATCCAGTTATAATCAGTGTGAACTGAGGCCAGATTTACAAAAATAGTCTTAAGAAAGAATCTTCTTAAGATGAATTCCAAAGAAAATGGCAAGAATTTTCAAGTGCAGTTCTTGAAAAATTCTTAAAAAGTTCTCAGATATTTTCTACAGAACATTTATTTTCTCTTAAAAAAAAATCACAGGCTTTGGGTTCTTGCTAAAGACTTGCTGACTTGGGAAAAAAAATAGAGATAAGATTCTCTTGAGGAAGACAACATGCAAGAAAATAGCAGCTAAGAAGAATTTTATTCTTAGATAGTGTTCCTGAAGCGTTCAAGATTAAAAAAGGGCACAAAAGCACCATAAATGTAGACCATATGACTCATACACTATTCCAAGTCTCCTGAAGCCCTACAATAACTTAGTGTGATGAAAAGACTGAAATTAAGTCTTTATTTTCTTGGAGATCTTGGAGTAATTCAACGTAAATGTCATATTGCTCAGAAGGCCACCAAAATAGAAATGTAGTGAAATCTGTCTTTCCCATGTTTGTCTGTTCAAACAGACACTGTTTGTTAGATGTTCCCTAAAATACTTGGCCCATGAGTGCGTTAGACTGATGAGTTGAGACAGCTGAGATATGTGTGGTGTTAGATGCTGATTTCCCTTAGCTGTAAACCATCTAGGAGAACATGGGATTTCAGACAGTGCAAATGCTGGAAAACAAGAATCCATCATTTAGACATCAAAAATCCTCTTGGCTTCAAAAGAGACAAGAAGATATTGGCTCGGCCTAGTGGTGTTGAAAACACATCCATACAGCTGAAAATAAAGGGTATAGTTGTGGCCTTCATGTTTAGTGTTAAAGGGGCTTGTGTATGGATTTGGACCACTGGGGTGACTAATTATCCTATTACTGAGCATGACCATCCAGGTCTCAAGAGTGTTCTGTATTACCAGTACATGCAGGAAATTCAAGAACTGATGGAATGACTTCTCTGAACTGGCATGTTTTGATCTGAATGCCTTTTAAATTTGTTTAGCATTGCATAATCCTTTAACTACCATTATAATGACAAAATATAAAGTGTTTATGTGATATTAGCTGATCTGTCTCAGTGAAAAGGCACAGCTGGTAAGCCAGTGATGGGGAGAAGTTGTGACTTGTGATCTGAGAATGTTGGCCTATGTGAAAAAGAAGTGTGTTTAATTGTATTGAATGTGCACTTGCAGTATACTTCAAATAGTGTGTTTTTTATTTTTATAAAACTGTACTTGAGATAATATAATATAAAAGACTACTTTTGTGTACTTAAAGAGGGTACACTTCGATGAATGTATTTCAAAACATATACAATTCACTTTGTAATAATGTCAAATAAAAAAGCTTAACTCTAAAGTACCTTTTTAATCATTACTTGTATGTTTTAATTATATTCTGTCATGCTTTAAAGAAGTACACTTATTTTGACATGTTGACTAACATACTAAAGCACATGGAAAGTACTTGATTATAATTTTAACTAGTGTGTTATTCAATATTACACTTAAAGTTAATATATTTATTTATTATATATTAATATATATTTTAAATGTACTAAATTACAACTTCATAATTTCAAATCTGTAATTGCAAATATAATTTGTAATTGACAGCACTTCTTGAGATGAAATTTATGGAAGCTTGTTCGTGCCACGTGATAAAAATAATAATAATAAAAGGTCATTCTGACATTTTTTCCTCACATTTATGAATTTGTATCTTAGAAATGCATAAAAAAGTCAGAATTGTGAGTCATGGTTGATTTCAAATCAAATTGCATCCATATGTGTGTGTTTTTTTTTTTTTTTTTCCCCCACATACTGTAGAAGCTTGACTCAGTCCTGAGAATAAAAGTCAGAATTGTGAGATGTAGACTTACAAATGCAAGAAAAAAGTCAGAATTGTGAGAAAAAGGCATTAACCTTTTTAATTAAAAAAATAAATTATATATATATATATATATATATATATTGTAGCAGAAACAAGTTTCAATAGAAATGACATTAAAATACTGTGTATTTTGATTACCATGTATGTTTGTTAGTACATTTTTGCAGTAGACTTTAACCATAATTCAAAGTAAAAAAATTATAATAATTATGAAATTACATATAAAGATGTACTTAAGTCCTACTTAAGTGGGCCAAAAAAGTACAACAAAGTTCAGCTAATTGCATTTCACACTTAGTATTCTTTATATTTTCATAATAAGTACTCTTTTACTTCTTTTCACAAGGAAGAAGAACATATTTTAACTAGATAAATGATTTTCATGGTTGTTTGTGAACAGAAACCACATTGTTTTTAAATTTTGTAGGTCAACATGGTAAAAGATTGCTGGGAATGTAATAGGTGTGTTCTGGATCCAGACCGGGATTCAACTCACAGGGATTGTAATAATGTACTTGGGCGTACTTGACTACATAAATGTGCTGGGAATGTGGTGGGAGTGCATTGTAAGTCAATGAAAGAAATTTGAAACAAATGTTCATTTCTACCAACGTAAAAGCATTGGAGTTATGGCTAAATCTTACTGTATGTTAGATAATTCCTGAATAGTTTTTTAATGACAATGCTTTGAAGTTTTTGCACATGAGATGCTCTCATGCCAGCATAACATATCAGGATGGCCTGTTAAATTTTATTTCTCCCATGGGGTACTGAATAATACAAGTCACCTCCATCAGAGAAACCTGCTGCAGCAAAGACAAATACAGCTTTGTGGAGCTGATGTAGTTAAGCTGTTGTGCAAGAGCTATGATTTGAGCAGGAAAACGTCTCTAGGCTTCAGGACATGCATTACCTCATGCGCTGACAGACCATTGATTGAGAACACTGACAAAACACTGACGGCTTTGACAAGACATACCTGACCCAGGTGTAAGATTTTAACCTCCATAAACTGCAAATAAACCCACACTGTAAAAAAAATAATTTTGGCAGCTGTGGTTGGCAGAATAATTTTATAAAAAAATACAGAAAAACATTAAACATTTACAGAACAAACTGTAAATTTTACAGTATAAAACTCTAATTTACAAACAAGAAAATCTGAATGTAAACTAAATTCAACAATGCACACTGCTACTAAAATCTGTTTTGTACCTTTAACATATTCTAAAAAACACCGTAGTAATGCAGGTGGTAAAAGAGAAAGCCTCATGAAGAATCAAGGTGCATCACAAGTAGCTTTTCTACAAGCTGAAGTATATACTAATATACAGAATGTGAACAGTCATTCACACAAACACAAAACACCATCATTGTAACACACGACGCTAAAATAATGCAATAAACGTTTATTAAAAAACAGAAGATGTAACATAAAACCCTAATGTACATAACTGATAAAAACCATTAAGAAGCAAATCATGGAGTGTCATGCAGGGAAATCTGGGAACATCAGTTACAGTGCTTGACTGTAAATTATATGATTTGTACTTTTTTACTTCTAAAAACTGTACAGTTAACGGTGTTATACTGTAAAATTACATGAAATGTCTGGTTAGATCTTTCACAGTTTTTTCCCTGTATATAGTCAGCAAACTTACTGTAAACCTATTAACAGTTTTTTTTTCTGTAGCATTTTTACACTATTTTACAGTTAAATTTACACTCATTTTTTACGGTGCACTAAAAGATGCCAACGAGTAATGTGAAAGTCTGTTTTGATTACCTGTTGTAGGACTCCACACTATTAGTACTTGTGCTGTATTTGTTTCATAAGAAAATTATCACCTGTCTTCTCATTGATTTAATAATACTTTTGTGAAACTGCTTTTTTCATAATTGAATAATTATATTTTTAATGAATAATTTTTCTATTTATTGTAACAAAACTCTGTAATGTATCTTTAATTATAAGTAACTGTTCCCGATTCAATTTAAACTAGACTGAAAAATGATTTGTGGGAATCCGTTGCAAATTCAGTACTGGCTCTGAAATAATTGATGGCACTTCACATAATCATATTTATGGAAGCTTGTTTCCTCCCTTGTCAGAATTGTGAGATATAAACTTCCATTTGCAAGAAAAAGTCAGAATTGGGAGAAAAGTTGCAATTACCATTTTTATTTTTTATTTTGTGGTGGGGGAAAAAAACAGTTGCGGGATGTAAACTTGGAATTGCAAGAAGTCAGAATTCGCAATTTAAATCTCACCATTTTTACATTCTGACAAAAAGTTTACATTTTGTAATCCTGACTTCTCAAAATTGCAAGAAAAAAGTCAGAATTGTGAGATAAAAAGTCGCAGGTATTTTTTTAAATTATTTTATTCTATGGTGAAAATGGGCTTCCATAGTTGTGACGTTTTTTTATTTATTTTTATTTTTTATTTTTTATTTTATTTTATTTTGTTTTAATTTTTCATTTTTTTATGGTGTTTACATGACAACGGTGTACTAAAAACAGATTTTTTTTCTCTTTGCATTATTTAGAAAAGTTTCACGTACAGAACGATCTCCGTTCACACGGATCTGTAAAAAAAACAAAAAAAAAAACAGCAAAAAAAAAAAAAAAAGAACTAAAACCGCAGTATATGCATGCCAGGCCAGTAGTTGGTGATGTTACTTTGTAAAGAAACACTACGTGTCTGCACACATACCTATAGACTGAACATGTAATATGCATGAACATAACATTGCTGTTTTTATAAATTGACGTTTTTGTAGTTCACACCAAAATATTAACTCTGTTGTTAAGAACTTGCGCTTTAAAACCTGTTTTCAAAAGTTTGCATTTTCAGGCGTTGTCATGTTAAAATGAATGGCCAAAACGTATAAAAGGTTTTCCGTCTTTAGTTGAAAATGTTTCTGAGTCATTTTGAAGGCAGGTATGTGAGGACTCCAGGAATCTACATTTTATTCTGTTATTATTTAAAAACAGAAAAAAAAATGTAAAGAAAAGCAGCCTATGACCCTTATTTGTAAGTTCTGCATGTTCATCCTCCATGTTTTCACAAATAATATGCTTTAAATGTGTTCTTTGGGTTAAAAGGTGTAAAGACGACCACGTGCTGTCTGTAAATTTAACACATCACTAATTCAGAATATTTTCCCATACTCTGCAGAGCCATTTGGCTTCATTCACAGAACAAGGGCACTATGGGAAGGGGGCATTATCAAACAGCAGGAGAGATCAGTTCACTGGATTCCTCCTTAATAAGGCGTCTCTCAACCATATTGTTAAAATCAGTTGAAGGGTGAAAGCCACATGATTTCATTACTCCCATCCAGTCATGGCAGAGCAAGTGTCTGGTAAATTGCCTCCACTGCCAACATTGATTGTGGTTCACTACCTCCTTTACACAGCACACTTATCAGGGCCTGTGTCTGCACAGCGTGCAAGGAGAGGGGGTAATCGGGCCCTTGTCAGCTTGCCATGTACACACAGCAAATTAAGATTTAACCCTTGCTGTTCTCTCCTGTGTGATTAGAAACAAGCTAGCAGGCCTGAGCGTTGAGGAACTATGTCTTTATTTCAATTGTTCCCCTGATTAGCTACTAGTGAATGTAGAGGCCAATCATTATGTAATTTTGCATGTAATTTAATGCACATGTGAGCTAATATAGTATTTTGATGAAGAACTACTGCTGTCAGCTTGAAAAAGGCCAAGCATCAGTGGAGACAGTCCAAGGGATCAAAGCTTTGGCATTGATTGTGGATTCCTGGCATCCACTGGTTCCATCTTCTTAAGATAACAAAAGGCAGTTTTGTTTTGTAAGGGCAAGAAAGAGCGACTGGCCGGAGAAGCGGCCATGGTTCACATCTTCAGCTCATTGCTGGAAGATCCCTCTTGACGTTTAATATTATACCTCAAACCTCCCTTAGTTCAGGCTAATCAAAATATTGTATTTCTTGCACACTAAAATATTCTCAAATAAAAAAAAAAAGATAAGGAAAAGACTGTTTTACAGACTTTACAAAGGTTTTATGATGTTTCGATGTCCAAACTCTTACTCCAAAGCCCTTGTGAAAAAGAAGTACACTTTAGTAAACTTTTAAAAAGAATACTTTTTATGGAAATAATGTTATGGAGATTTGAAAAGAATATACATATGTCCAAACAGAATGTTATGTTTTTGAATATTTAAAGTGATTACTTTATATGATTACTTTATGACTACTTTATATGATGAACATTTAAATTTAAGCTTTTATTTACATCTGAATAATGATTGATGCATGCATAGAGTGCATTAAATATGAAGAACCTCATAGGTTTCATTAAAAAATATTGTGTTTTGAATATTAACCAAAGTCTTATGGATTTGGAACGATAATCAGAATTTTCATTTTTGTGTGAACTGTTACTTTAATTCCATGTTAATTGCAATTAAATTAAATTAAAAATACAATTAAATAATAAAAAAAAACATTATAGTTAAAAGCATGACAAGAGAGTATTTAAACAATGTTTTAAATTAAAGCCTTTAATTTGACATTAGTACAAGTTTACTTTAACTTTTTTTATTTTTTATATATATATATTTTAAAGTGGACTTAAGAAACACAGCCATGAAAGTCTACTCTCTTTAAATACACTTGAGTGGCCTTTTAAGATTATATTCTCTGCAAAAAAAATATACTTTTAAGATTTGTACACTACAAGTGCAAATTCAAAAGAACTGAACACTTTTTTTTTCACATGGGAGCCCATAGAAACAGTCATTTTGCATTGGATGATTTTTTCTCTGTTCATTAAAAGAAGTGAGAAGAGAACGTCACACAATTCTACGTAAAGGTTACGTCAGTATTTTATGGAAACGTCTTTTATCCTGGGGTCTCCAGCTTTAGGCTACCTCACTATTTCTATTTAAACATTCAATATATCTTCTATTTCCTTTTACTTCCTTCTCCATCACAACAGTAAATTTGGTTGTCAACAACACGTGCCATTTACTTCAAACTCAGCCTGGGCAAATGATGATGACTGCGCAATGTCAAAATCTGAGGCTATTTCTGTGTTGATGATCAGGGAGTGGCTGTGATCTCACCAGTTCCAGTTCTCTGTACCTTGCTCTGATGTCTCTAAAGTTTCACACATTAGGCACAACCCTTATTTTGGTGTGCATTATAACTTTTCACCATAGCAACTTAAATCTGCAGTAACTCTGGAAAATCCCCAATTATACCCACTAACTAATGCAGAGGGTGAGGTCACTGCGGTGTTTTTGCCATTTTTCACTTTCCAAATAAAAATTATTTGAAGTTCCTTGTGATGGAATATTGAAGAATATTGTAGAATAGCCTATTTGCACATTCTGACTGACATTTTATAATAAAGACTTTGTGAGTTTAGCTTAAACATTATTGTTCTGCAAAATTATTTATTTTTGATTTTGCAATGATTATCTGACCTGAGAGCATGCTACAAAATGCTCAAAGAGATTAAAATTGTCAAAAAAAATATTTATATGTACTCATCCTCATGTTGTTCTAAACCTGTGTGTAATTCTTTTTTCACGCAGAACGCAAACAAAAATATTTCAAAGAAATTTGGGATCCGAACATCACTGGACCCCTTTGACTTGCATTGATGTTCATTGTTCAGTTTTTTTAGAGACATTTTTCTTTTGTGTTCCACAAAAGTCATTCAAGTTTTTATCATTTTTCATTTATAAATTTTTTTTCTTGAGTGTGAGGAAAAAGTTGACATCTTTTTGGATGATCTTTCCCTATAAAATTCAATGGAAGCCTATGGATTTTTTTTCCTCACAATTTTTCCTCACAACAATCCTCATAATTCAAAATTATGAGATATAAAATCAGAATTGTGAGAAAAGTGGAGTTTATATCTTGCAGTTCTGAGATTATAGATTTTTATTCTACAATTCTGCATATATATCCCTCACTTCTCACAGTTGAGAACTGTGGGACATAAACTCAGAATTGCGAGAAAAAAAAGTCTGAATTGAGAGATATAAAGTAGAAATTATCTATTTTTTATCCCTTGGTGGAAACAAGCTTCTGTAAATTTCAGCCATATATATAGTTTACGTCTATGAATTTTACATATACGTACATACATGATTTTACATATTTAAAACGTATAAGTTAATTTACAAGAAATAAAAATTTGAAATAGTTTTTGGACTTCCCTCAAGCAGCAGTGGCCTCATTGGCAGCTTCATGTGATCTTTAGAATTAGCGTTTGTGCTTTGGATCATTTTAAAGGTTTGACGTTGTGGAGATTTCGTTGCGATTTTTTTTACAATGCAGCAGCTCATTATGCGAGACCTCTGTAACAGAAGGTCTTGTTCCTTTTCTAAGCTTGAACTCTCAAATGACCTTGTAAAAGCAGTGTCTCCAATGACGTGGATTTAAAGCAGCTCTCTGAAACAGGCAAGAGAAGCCAAAGAAAGAAACGTGGCCTCTTGGTTCACAGAGCTTTTTTCCTCCTGCTTAACTATTGCTGGCCGTCTTCACGCTTGGCTTTTGATTTCTATGGTGGTCCGAACAAAGACTTAATGGGTAACAATAGGTTAAAAGCTTACAATGAGGTTGCGTCATCCGCTAACATTCACCAAATGTGTGAATGTAGATGTAGGGAGTTCATTTTAAAATCACTAATAAATTTTTAATTCAAGAATTTATGAGACTGAATGCAAAACAGAGACTCTGTGTTTGACTAGTTTGACAAAAACACATTTTTTATTATTTCATTTATTTGCCACAGGGTAATGTCTTTGATTTTAAAACATGTCCAAACTTCAGCAAGCATTAACTTCAGAAACGCAGATCATACAGATTTTCATGGGTGTTCTCAAGGTTCAAGAGCAGGCGAGGTCAATCCTGTGGAACAATAGATCCAAAGCAGTTGGACAAACTGTGTGCGGTGTTTAGATAGGAGAGTGACCATTTTTATTGGAACTCATTCAAACAAAGATAAACCTCTTGAAGTTTAGTTCGGCGCATTAATGTTTTCCCGATTAATCAAGCTAAAAATAAACGCACAAAGAGTTTTCTGGATTAGTTAAGTACTAAACGAATGTGTTAAAGCTGTCACCATGCATGCTTTTTAAAAGGACTCTGTGTACTGCTGAAAAATGATATTTTTTTCTCTGTAGGTGTTGAGTGTAATCCTCAAATACGTGAGACCTGAAATGCGAAGCTGTTCGTTTAATAGCCAAAAGACTCTTTTTATTGCAGCTGAGTGTGTGTGTGTGTGTCTGCATCGTGATGTAAGAATAATATTTATTAGTACTTCATATGACCACATGGAAACCCATTTGCTCCCTCGCATCCAATATCTTCAGTTGTGAAAATGCTTTTGTCGTCAGTGGAAATTCACTTTGTTTTCACTAATGATGCCACATTCTTATTATTTACAGATTAATAAGACTGAAATAATCACTTTTAAAAAATTGTAGATTTTTTTTTGGCTTAACTAAGCGTGCATTTATTTGTTGTTTTAATTAATTTTTAAATTTATAATGTGGATATATACTGAATTTAAAGTATAATGTAAATAAAATGCTTTCATTAGTGTGTATTTAATTGTATGTGTATTTTTATTTTTTATAATATAAATTAGAATATAAATTAGTTAATTATATTTTAATTTGTTATGTAAATTTTGTATGTAAAAAAAACAGTGAAGAATATTATTTCAGTATAGTATGTGTATTTCGTTTTTTAATATATATATATAAGTGCTGTCAAACGATTAATCACAATTAATTGCAAATTAAGTTTTTGTTTGCATAATATGTGTGTGTTCTGTGTATATTTATTATGTTTATGTAAATACACACACAAACATTATATATTTAGAAAATATTTACATGTATTTACGTCTATATTTATATTAATATAATTTATATTATAAATAAATATATTTAATATATAAACAACATATTTTTCTGAAATATATACATGCATGTGTGTGTATTTATATATACATAATAAATATACACAATACACATACTACGTAAATACATGTAAATATTTTCAAAATATATACTGTATGTGTATATATTATGCAAACAAAAACTTTTATTTTGGATGCGATTAATTGAGATTAATCATTTGACAGCACTTATATATATATATATATATATATATATATATATATATATATATATATACATACACACACACACACACACACACACACACACACACACACACACACACATACAAATTATGTCATGGTTATTATAATTAATAAAATGAAAACCATAACAACATCTTTGGTACTTGAAATAAAGTAAATGTTAACTGAAATAAAATGAAATAATAATAAAAAAAATCAGGGATACTAAAATAACATAGATATGTATTTAAATGATATTGTATAGTGTATTATTTAGTTATTAAATATATATAGAAGTATATGATTTCATTTAACCTTGGCTGGAGTAGGTAGTGCTTTTGATTTTTCAATCCTGTGATTTCAATGCCAAGTTAGTGCTTGCTGCGTCTAATGTTATAATCCTAGCAGGAGACAATTTCATTTGTTATGAAAATCACTGAGTTGGAAATATTGGAGTTGGAAACAGCTGACCACCACTGGTTTTAATTGACAGGGGATGTGTAGGGCTGGCAAAGAAAAATTGTTCCATTTAATGTGACTGCTTATGAATGCAGATATTTTATGGTTTCCATACACGTTTAAGTTACACCAGAAAAACTGCCCATTCTATGCACTGCAATTGTTATATTAATTTATATATATTTTCTTCAGTCTTGCTTCAAACAAATGCATTATACCAAAGTTTATAGCAGTATAGGCTATAACCTGTGGCTCGGCCTGACATGTGAAACATTGGAGATGGTTGAGCTCCATCACACAATTGGAGAGGATTATCAGGCCTGAGATCGTCAGGTTTTCTCCCGGGAAAGACTGAACAGTCGCCTCAGCAGAATTCCAGTGTCACTGAACGCTATGGGATTGTCTATGACACTTCATCCGGCCTTTAGAGAGGAGATTAGCTGCCGTGACCAAATGACTTTTCAGCAGTTTAAAGCTGATCATTAACATATACATGATTCATATGCATTGTGAGGAGATCCCTCAGAGCAGTTCATGTCATTTCTGTATTTATTTGTGCACAGTTGATGGATGTATACATAGTATACAATGGCTTCCAATAGAAAAACATAAGTGCCTTTTGCTGTATTAACATCAAAAGATGAGAAAGCATAATGAAACAAGGAAGCACCTTTGGAATGAATGAGATGCTCTCAACAACAACATTTGGTTTATACAAGTTACAATGTATCTTCATAGATCCAGCAGAGAATACATCTAATACATGTACAATTAAACATACTGTTGATTTTTCATCTAAGAAACATGGTGACTTTACAGCTAAAATCATAGTGGCTGTAGCAGCTGCATGTGTTTAATATTTCTTCTTTTTTCCTCTGTGGAGATTATTGATATTGAAATCATATTGTATAAGAAGTTGCTTTTGCACAACGTTTGCAGTACCGAGGTTGTATCAACATCAGTGTCTTTTAGCAGAGATCGATTAAAAAAAAAAAAATCAAGATACCCAAAAACTTTCTAACTGGTATACTTATATAGATAGCTGAATTGATGACGTTTTGTGCCATAAAGTATATTAACTGATTTATTTATAGAATTTAACTGTTTTTTATCCCTTTGCGTACAGTACCATTATATTAAACATTATTAATGTAAATATGTGTTCACAATCTGCCTAAAATGAGAGGTTAAATTACTGATTTCTTTCACTAAACCCAAACTAAAAGCCTACTTTTGGCATCATTATTTTGTCTTCTCTAAACTTATATGTAACCCCTAAATTCTGCTCGTTGAACCTTCAGTGATTTTAATCTACTGCGCTTTAATCTACTGACTGTCTCAGCCTAATATACTCTACGAATACAAATGATCAATAGTGCATGGACCAAGTCGCCCTATTTTTGCATACAATATGCTTCACATTTAGATCAAATTATTCACATGTATTTAAAGTCTGAATACAAATTCAAACAGTCTGATATTGTCACTTTATCTACAACCATATGTAGAGGAGATGCTGTAAAAGTCTGCTTTTGTGACAGTTTTAATGCCAAAGTATAACATTTTACAGCTCTACATGGTCTGTGTTATTTGGTTGCTTTAAAACACCCTGTCTTTTTCGAGGTAGGCGATAGCTGTACCTTAACATGTAACATTGTAATGGTAAAAGACATCCTTCGTGACAATATTCTCATTACAAATGAGGCAACACAGGACGCACACATAAAACATTCACTTTGACTCCATGAAATTGGTCTCAGAACACACCGATTCGTTCACTAGCAGGGCCGAACAATGCAAAAGTCCAGTTCCTGTGGCTTTCTTTTGCTTGAGCAGTGGTCTCTAGGTAAAAGCAGCCCAGTTTGAGTGATGCATCGCAGTGGGCGTCTCTTAAAGCCTTTCCCACAGGTTTTAGAGCATGAGGACCATTCGCCGATGCTCCATGTTGGGCAAGGGTCACCACACACCCTTATGGCATTGGGCTTTTGTGTGCCATCACAATGTGTAGCTGTTTCCCCATCCGAATCCAAACACTGTATCAGTCTACTTTGAACCCCGTTCCCACAGGTAACCGAGCACTTATTCCAATCCGCCGCCACCCACTTATAAGACGGCATCTGATAGGCTGGCTTCTTCAGCTCCACTTTATTACTGTCTTCCAGCACACTGTTCTGCGTAGGGTTCCTCTCCTCCTTCTTTAGGACCTTGCCCTCTTTATTTCCCGCATTCAGGTAGTAGGAGTAACGCACTCGAGGAGGTGTCATTTTACCCACCGATAACAGTTCCACTGTGAGAGACTCTTTGAGAGGTCTGGAGGCCTGCAACGTCTCCACCGATGTGCCCGTTCCACTGTAGCGCAGCAGACTTCCCTTTACGATAATGTCTTTTTCTACCGCTGAAACCACAAAGTTTCCATTCAGGAGATATATGCCATGGATGTTCTTTACTGCTAAATAGTTGTCATCATTAACCAAACCGCGGTAACCGCGCTGCCTTACGTCCACGTTTGCAGCTCCGACCGGTAGAGTCACCACAAAGTTATATCCATTCCTGAAAAATGAGATCAAAGAGTTGGACAATATTCAGAATTAAAGATTTGGCTTCTTTTTGATTCATGATTTGGAATTTGAATTGAATTAGGGACACCACTCAGGAATTTCTGTCAGAAGTTGAATTGAAATGAATTTAAAGTGGAATTTACAATAATAATTAAAAAAAAAAAATCAACAGATATTAGCAAGGCGGCAAATGAAGCGTTGTTCCAAAAATGATTGTATTTTTAAATTAAAATATTAAAATAAAATAAATTATTACAAAATGAAAATTAAGTACATTATTCTTTTTAAATTTTTCTGCTTGTATGAGTTTATGAGTTGTATGAGTAATTACAGAAATAAGTACCGAGTAAAATTCATTCTCTACATGTACAAGGTTGTTGTGGAGACTGTTCCTGTCTGTTGTCTGTTGTGCTGCTGAGAGGTTTGCGATTGTAGCTCCGCTTTTTTATTGAATCTTTACTTTACTTTCACTCTCTGTTGTTTAAAGTGATAATATATAACTTAATTCCCACCATATTTCTGGTATTATCTATCAAACTAATCTAATTTGATCGTTCCCTTTTAAAACAGCGAGTGCAGCGCGTTAGCATTCGTTAGCCGGTTAGCTTGTTACTCACGGTTCCATTCGCGTTTCTATTCGCGCCTATTATTGTTTTCTTTTTTTCTTTTCTTTTTTTCTGCTCCGTTTTTCATTTCTCTCTCGCTCCGTTTTTCACGAGTTCATCAAGCAACAGTGGTAAGTGGTAAGTTAAGTTGGTATCATTCATCAATCACGGTGAGTAATGGCTTCTTCTCCTGCTATTGTTGTTTGCACCGCTTGCCACATGTACAGTTTATCTGTCTCTGTCAGCAGCGAGGGATTCACATGTGATAAATGCAGGGAAATAGTTAGGTTGACAGAGAAGATTTTAGAACTAGAGACACGCATCCAAACTTTAGTTGAGGACAGTAAGAATGTGAGGGCTGTAGATACTGCTTTGAATGCAACTAGCTCAGGGACTCCTGTACATTGTTCGGTTCCGGCATTAGAGCCCGTGCAGCAGGGCAACTGGGTGACTGAGGCGGCCTAGTCGCGGGTCAAAACACCGCTCTTCTGTTCCGATCAAAACATCAAACAGGTTCTCCCCACTCAGTGACGCACCCACTGAGAAACCTGATGTAAGTGCTCTAGTTATTGGTGATTCTATTGTACGGAACGTGAAAATAGAGACACCAGCCACCATAGTCCAATGTTTACCGGGAGCCAGAGCGCCTGACATCTTGGCAAATTTAAAAGTGCTGGCTAATGCTAAACGTAAATTCAGTAAGATTGTTATCCACGTCCGCGTTAATGATGTTCGACTTCGCCAGTCGGAGATCACTAAAAATAGTGTTAAAGAGGTGTGTGAACTTGTAACTACGATGTCAGACACTGTAATATGCTCTGGTCCCCTCCCTGCTTACCGGGGTGATGAGATTCATGGCAGACAGTCGTCACTCAATGGCTGGATGTCTAAGTGGTTCCCGCAGAATAACATAGGCTTTATAGACAATTGGAAGAATTTCTGAGGCAGACCTGACCTGTTGAAAAGAGATGGTGTTCATCCCTCCTGGGGTGGTGCCGCTCTTCTCTCTAGAAATATGGCACATAGTCTTAGAGTTCGTATTTGATTAACTAGGGCCCAGGTCAGGAAGCAGACAGACTGGCTAAACCGACTGTCTGCTAGCCGCCTCACGTCACAGAAGTCAGTTAATTCTCAGCACATAGAGACTCCTTCACCTAGATATCACACTATAGAGGCTGTGTCTGTTCCCCGTACTAGAAAATACAGAAAACGTCCAAACCAAAATAATAGTAACAATTTAATTGATGTTCAACAAATAAAAAATGTTTACAATACAGAGACACAATTGATAAAACTTGGCTTATTGAATATCAGGTCCCTTTCTACAAAAGCACTATTTGTAAATGATTTGATCAATGATCATAACCTAGATTTGCTCTGTTTGACAGAAACATGGCTAAAACCAGATGAATACATTACTTTAAATGAGTCTACCCCCCAAGATTACTGCTATAAAAATGAGCCACGTCCAAAAGGTAAAGGGGGAGGTGTTGCTACAATTTAAAGCAATATTCTCAGTATTTCTCAGAGGGCAGGCTTTAAGTATAACTCGTTTGAAGTTATGGTGCTGCGTATAACATTATCTAGAGAAACACGTGTTAGTGATAAATCCCCTGTGATGTTTGTACTAGCTACTGTATACAGGCCACCAGGGCACCACACAGACTTTATTAAAGAATTTTCTGATTTCCTATCTGAGTTAGTACTGGCTGCAGATAAAGTCTTAATTGTTGGTGATTTTAATATCCATGTCGATAATGAAAAAGATGCATTAGGATCAGCATTCATAGACATTCTGAACTCTATTGGGGTTAGACAACATGTTTCAGGACCTACTCATTGTCGAAATCATACTCTGGATTTAATACTGTCACATGGAATTGATGTTAGTGGTGTTGAAATTCTGCAGCAAAGCGATGATATCTCAGATCATTATCTAGTCTTGTGTAAACTCCATATAAAAGGATCTGCCGCCCGCAGTCGATTTTGATATTCTAGGTATTATCAAATGGTCAGAGTTTTGAGAACGCAGCGGACGTGGAGGACTATAATGTGATAAGAGCTCGCTCAAGTACTTTGTATCTTCACAATTATATTCCTTCTTAGAGAAAAATGGTATATGTGAGGAATTCCAGTCAGGATTTAGACCGTATCATAGTACTGAGACTGCTCTCATTAGAGTTACAAATGACCTGCTTCTATCATCTGATCGTGGTTGTATCTCTTTATTAGTTCTACTGGATCTTAGCGCTGCGTTCGACACTATCGACCACAACATTCTTTTGAATAGACTAGAAAACTTTGTTGGCATTAGTGGAAGTGCCCTAGCATGGTTCAAATCGTACTTATCTGACCGCCATCAGTTCGTAGCAGTAAATGAAGAGGTATCATATCGATCACAAGTGCAGTATGGAGTACCTCAAGGCTCAGTACTAGGGCCGTTACTTTTCACGCTTTACATGTTACCCTTGGGAGATATTATCAGGAGACATGGTGTTAGCTTTCACTGTTATACTAATGATACTCAGCTCTATATTTCTTCACGGCCCGGTGAAACACACCAAATTGAGAAACTAACAGAATGCATAGTCTATATAAAAAACTGGATGACGAGTAATTTCTTACTGCTAAATTCTGAAAAAACAGAGGTGTTAATTATCGAACCTAAAAACCCCACATGTAATAACCTAGAAAACTATCTAACACTTGACGGCTGCTCTGTCAATTCTTCTTCATCAGTTAGGAACCTAGGTGTGCTGTTTGATAGCAATCATTAATTTGAAAGCCATGTTTCTAGTATCAGTAAAACTGAGTTTTTCCATCTCAAAAACATATCTAAATTGCGACCTATGCTCTCAACGTCAAATGCAGAAATGCTAATTCATGCGCTTATGACCTCAAGGTTAGACTATTGTAATGCTTTACTGGGTGGTTGTTCTGCACACTTGATCAATAAACTACAGTTGGTCCAAAATTCAGCAGCTAGAGTCCTTACTAGAACCAGGAAGTATGACCATATTAGCCCGGTTCTGTCAACACTGCACTGGCTCCCTATCAAACATTGGATAGATTTTAAAATCTTGTTAATTACTTATAAAGCCCTGAATGGCTTAGCTCCTCAGTACTTGAGCGAGCTCTTATCACATTATAGTCCTCCACGTCCGCTGCGTTCTCAAAACTCTGACCATTTGATAATACCTAGAATATCAAAATCGACTGCGGGCGGCAGATCCTTTTCCTATTTAGTGCCCAAACTCTGGAACAATCTACCTAACACTGTTCAGGAGCCAGACACACTCTGTCAATTTAAATCTAGATTAAACTAGATTTAAACTAGACATTTCTTTAACCTCACTTACACATAACACACTAATACACTTCCATTATTCAAATCCATTAAAGGATTGTTAGGCTGCATTAATTAGATCAACCAGAACCGGGAACACTCCTCATAACACACGATGTTCTCATTACATCATAAGAAGAATGGCATTTACGCTAATATTTGTCTGTTTCTTTCTTATTCTGTTTCTCAGTCCGTGTCCGGATCAGATGGTGGATCGGCGCCGGGAGATGATGTCTGCGACCCTGATCGTCGGCGGAGGCCGGACACCTAGATGTGCCCCGGGGACATATCCTCAGTGAAGACCTCGACTTAAATACAATAAAACTAAAAATAAAACAAAATAACTAAAAATATAATAAAATACCTAACTACATAATACTATTATTGTTTGAAATTTGCGATAACACTTTAGAATACTGTTTATTACTTACTGCATAATAATAATGAATTATTGAAGAACTAACAGGTAATTATTCATTAACACTTAACTCATTACTGTTAACTACTAAGGAAGATGTGTTAACTAATCAGTATGTAATACAATTTTATGATTGTGTTAAGTAACAGTTAGCAAATCAGTAACTAATGTATTCTGTCATACCTCCTGAAGAACTACTATTAATTATCTACTAGTTAAGGTTCAAGATTTATTTATTAATTACTAATGGGTTCCCTATATTTTCACTTTAGAATACTGTTTCAGGTTCTAAGTAATTCTTGTGGAATTATCTAATAATTCTTTATTAATTACTAAATGTTTCACTATATTTTCACTTTAGAATAAGCCTGCTGTTTCAGGTTCGAAATAAGTCCTGCAGAATTATTTGATAATTAATTATTAATTACTAATGGGTTACCTGTATTTTCACTTTCCCTCAGTCCTTGCCTTACATACAGGAATTAAATTAATGGTAATATGGTATATGCTGCACACATACAGTACTGTATATAAAATATAAAACTAAGGTAAGTTATCGCATGGCACTGGAGTGGTGGTGGGATTCCTATCGGAAGCAGATTTCTTACAAAACACTCACAAAACAATTCACTACACAGGCAAAACCTCTATAAAATTTATTGCATTTATTAATATTGCATTTTCATAATGCTACTACTACTACTGCTAATAACATTTATATGAAAGGGTCACAACTCAATGTAATTGTGTATGACTGTTCATTAGTAGTTACTTCATAGTTATTTTTCTTGAACCTTAACTAGTAGATAATTAATAGTAGTTCTTCAGGAGGTATGACAGAATACATTATTTATTGATTAGCTAACTGTTACTTAACACAATCATAAAAATTGTATTACATACTGATTAGTTAACACATCTTCCTTAGTAGTTAACAGTAGTGAGTTAAGTGTTAATGAATAATTACCTGTTCTTCAATAATTCATTATTAGTTATGCAGTAAGTAAGAAACAGTATTCTAAAGTGTTACCGAAATTGCAACAATATAAAAATAGAAATATAATACATTTATACATTTAAAATTGAATTAAAACAATAAGTAAAAAAATAAATAAACAATAATATCCTGGCCAGAGGAGAACTGGCCCCCTGACTGAGCCTGGTTTCTCCATTCTGTCTCAGAGGGAGTTTTGGTTCCTTGCCGCTGTCGCCTCTGGCTTGCTCAGTTGGGGACACTTAATTTCTAACAATTATCATCAATTTGATTTCATATATACTATTTAAACTAAACTGAGCTAGACAATGACATCTCTGAATTCAATAATGAAATGCCTTTAACTGAAAATTGAGTGTTTAATCTTATTATTATACATTACTGAAACTCTATCCTCCAATTTGATACTGTTAAGTGCTTTGACACAATCTGTATTGTTAAAAGCGCTATATAAATAAAGGTGACTTGACTTTACTTACTTTAGAGTTAGGGTTTGGTTTAGTGTTAGTTACTTGTAATTATGCACAATTTACTATTATTAATATAGTAAGTACATGTGAGATGTAACTATGTCATTCTTCATGTAACTATGCCATTCTTACTTTTAATTTGGCTTCCTTAAGTTTGAATCACAATTTAGGGGTGCATTCACACTTGTAGTTTGGTTCTCTTGGTTTGTTTGGTCCGGACCAAAAAAGAAAACAATACATTTGGTCCGGATCCCCTTAGCGTTCACACTTGCTTTTTTGACAGCGAACCTAAAGATACAAAACCTAAAGGCATAGTCATACGTTCACAACCTGATTGGTCCAGTTGAATGACATATATTTTGTGACAGAACTTACCGAACACCCCAAACAATAGGTGTGCTTGACTCAAAGTGGCGCTGCGCAGACCGATCGTGTATGACATCAAAGTTCGTACACATTTCGCACCCATTCACCGATTGGTCTGCTCAGCGACGCTTTTAGTCAAACACTCCTAATGGCATCTGCTGAACTAAGCGCACTTGTTGCGTGTACATATGATTTTATTTTTACCAACTGCAAACTCACGAAGAGCTCATAAAAGGCACTTTACCTTGTTGTTGCTTCATGTTGTCCTCAGCTCATTTTGTTTTGGATACACCACTCATTCTGTCATCAAATCACGTCGCATAGCATCACATCTTGTCATTACATCCTGTTTTTGGTTCATGTTGCGTTCATATTTCATTCAAACTGCAACAGACTTCGTTTGGAAGCGAACCGAGACCCATCTTTTTAGCGGTCTCAGTCTGCTTGTTTGGTGCGCGCCAGAGATCACATGGCAGCGTTTACACTTACTCAAATGAACCGCACTAACAGAGAAATCGCAAAAGAGTTCATTTTAATTGAACCAAACATGACAAGTGTGAATGTACCCTTAAATCACATTAACACCAACTCAAATTCAATTCAAATTCGAATAAAAATCAGCAACAGAAGTGGAATTTAAAAACATTTGCAATTCACTTCTTAATGGCAAACAACTCTGAAGACATTGCTGCTGATTTCTTCAGATCTTGTAAAACCGTAGACTCAGAGATAAAGCACTTACATGGGTTTTGTGAACATTCCAGAGACTTTCTTGCAGTTTTGGCTGTCTCCACCACACACACCACAATTGTCAAACTTCATGTTGGAGCTCAGTTTGCCATCACAGCCAGCCTTAATGCACTTCCCCTGGACACAGACCGCTGAGGTATCAGGAGAACAAGGGGTCCCGTCCACCACCTGTCACACAGATAACATTCACATTCACTACACCATCAGCCTCTTTTTAATTGCGATAATTTAAAGATGTTAGGTTAAATAATAGTAAAAACCAGGAAAACCTTTGACCTTGGTTTTGCTAGCGCCATACACTACCAGTTGATCTGCAGAAACACTTCTAGCTCTCCTTGTACAAGTTTCATCAAACTCCTTTTTTTTTTTTCATTGTACAACAACAAACTTACTTTTGTCCTGCACTGATTGATTCATAGTATTTAAATAGATAAAGAAATATGCATTTACACAGAGGAATAAAGATAAGAATGAAAACTATATAAAGTATATGAAGTATACAAGCCTTAAAGGTGGGGTATGTATTTTTTCAAAAACGCTTTAGAAAGCTGAGTCGGCCCAGTACCAAAACAAACTTGTAGCCAATCAGCAGTAAGGGGTATGTCCACTCATGATGCGAGGAGAGAGTGCTCAGTGCACATGACGGACATTAGCCGAGCCGAGCGATGACAGAATGATAGAGATGGCAGATAAAAAACAAAAGAGGAAAACGTCTACGGAACAAAAGGAGGCTTACACTGTGTGTACACCGGACGCCGCACCGCAACAGCTAAAGTCTGTCTACACTGGACAAGACAAAGCGATCTGAAAATCTTTGAAATTTGTGTCAATATGTCATAAATAGAACGTGGCAGCAGTTTACTGTCGGGGATTTGATGTATCGCGGTGCGGCATCCAGTGGAGACAGCATCAATGATGCCGTTCGCGTCTGGTGTAGACATGGTGTTACGATAAGGCAAGAAGTAGGACCCTTGTAAATATCGGATCAGCTTTCTAACGCTGGAGAAAACTCAAGGAGCGGGAAGGCCTGCGATCGGACACCGAGGTTGCTTTGTTTCTTCTTGATAGGTGAGTAACATTGGTTTTGCTTTGTTTCACAGAACTAATCTTTGCCTGTGTTGCGTACGTATGTGTGGGGCGGAGCTATCAAAATAGGGGCGAGACCATTTTGGGGTAGGGGCGTGTTTGTTTTGGTGATTTCAAATATCAACATTGGCTACCAGAAATCACTTACCCCACCTTTAAAATTAAAAGTATATACATTGCTGTTCAAAAGTTTGGGGTTAGTAATCATTATTATTATTATTATTATTATTATTATTATTATTATTATTATTATTATTATTATTATTATTATTATATTTTGTGGGTGAAAGTCTTTTATGCTTTTTAAGATGTAATTTATTCCTGTGACGCAAAGCTGAATTTTCAGCATCATTACTCCAATCTTCAGTGTTACATTATTTAATATACACAAGGAGCATGATTTGGTCCAATGATTTGTCCCATGGAACTGTTGCAGCTGGCTAGTACACAGGTTTTTAATTGTGTAACTAAAGTGAGCTGATACACTATAGCTGTCTAGGTTGCTGAAACTGTGTGTTTCTGTCTTTCCATCTACAGCGGTGGCCAAAAGTATTAGAACACTAATATTTTCACCAGCTAAAAAATGGTTTTACGTCAGTTATTTCCATCTTTTGTTGTAGTGTGTCAGTAGGAAATATCAGTTGACATTTCCAAACATTCATTTTGCCATAACTGACTCAAAACCATTTTTTAGCAGGTGAAATTACTACTGTACTACTAGTGACATACCACTGTACGTCACGGGCGATTGTGAGAAGCAGTCCTGCACTGTGTCTTTCCACACGGCCATATCTGAGAGATAAGCTCTCACCATTACTTTTTAAAAGTATCTTGTTCACTTTGAAAAGTGGATATTATTCTTTCCATGAGATAAGAACTGCACACTGGCTCAGAACTGCACCTCTGCTCATGAACCATGAATGTCAAACAACTTTGCAGTATTTAAGCTTGTATTTAAATTTATTTACCTTCTGCGCAAGGACATAAAAGTATCCGGTGCCGTTGGCTCGGCAGATGAGCTTGCATCTGTCTTTAACAGAGACTCCAGAGTATTTTGGGACCCAGACCACAGACGGACTCAGTCTGTTAGTGTTCAGACTGATGCCATTGAATGCTTCACACTGCTCTTCTCGAAAGCTCTTTCCTGTCACAAATGAAAGGTCATCGTCAGACACGAATATTGACTTAATCATATTGTTGAACATGAGACTGAAAGATATGTCATTCACCTGAGTCTTTACAGGGCTCTAAGTTGCAGGAGCGATACTTCACTCTCAGTCCCTGGCAGTACTTGCCCCCGTTTTCAGGGATGGGGTTGTTACAGTCCCTTTTGGCGAGCTGCACCCCTCCCCCACAAGTACGGGAACATGGACCATATGGACCCCACCGGCCCCAATGGCCATCTACCTGCAGAAAGAGTCAACACGGCTCAGAAACACATCCCTGCTGAGAAGATTGGCAAACATCTTCAAAATGACTAGCATTTAAATGTTCATTGGCAGCAGAAATATCATATCATGAGCATTATATGCCACAATAACTAACTATCTAACTAACTAACTAACTAAATAAATAAAAATAAAATAAGTAAATAAATAAATAAACTTATTTTTTTACACTTAAAAATAAAGGTTCCAAATGGGGGTTTCAGCAGTGATGCCAGAGACAAACTTTTTCTGAATTTTTCCACTATAAACTGTTTTTCAGTAAAAACATATCTATAAATCCTTAAAACAAGATAAATTTAACAAAACAATATACATTTATTTGAGAAGCAACACTGGATATATATATATATATATATATATATATATATATATATATATATATATACACACACACAGTATACCTGTATATATATGTGTGTGTGCATCTCAAAAAATTAGAATATCGTGAAAAAAATTTTGAAAATACAAAATAAATTTGACATTTTTTGGTAATTTATTTCAAAAAGTGAAACTTTCATATATTCTACATTCATTACATGTAAAGTAAAATATTTCAAAACTTTTTTTGTTTTAATTTTAATGATTAGAGCTTACAGCTCATGAAAGTCAAAAATCCAGTATCTCAAAATATTAGAATATTCCCTAAGATCAATCCAAAAAAAAAAAGGATTTGCAAAACAGAAAAGTTCAAGTTCTTTAAAGTATGTTCATTTATGCACTCAATACTTGGTCGGGGCTCGTTTAGCACAAACTCCAGCATCAGTGAGTTGTGGCATGGAAGCGATCAGCCTGTGGCACTGCTGAGGCACTATTCAGCCTTCAGCTCATCTGTATTGTTGGATTGACTGTTTCTCATCTTTCTCTTGAAAATATCCCATAGATTCCATATGGAGTTCAGGTCAGGTATGTTGGCTGGCCAATCAAGTACAGTAATATCATGGTCAGCAAACCACTTGAAATTGGTTTTGGCACTGTGGGAAGGTGTTAAAGTCCTGCTGGAAAAGGAAATCAGCATCTCCATAAAGCTTGTCAGCAGATGGAAGCATAAAGTGATCCAAAATCTCCGGGTAGACGGCTGCATTGACTTTGGACTTGATAAAACACCATGGACCAACACCAGTAGACGTCACGGCACCCCAAATTATCACTGACTTCGGAAACTTCACACTGGACTTCAGGCAACTTGGATTCTGTGTCTCTCCAGTCTTCCTTCAGACTCCAGACCTTGATTTCCAAATGAAATGCAAAATTTACTTTTATCTGAAAAGAGGACTTTGGACCACTGAGCAACAGTCCAGTTCTTTTTCTCCTTAGCCCAGGTAAGATGCTTCTGACATTGTTTCTGTTTCAGAAGTGGCTTGGTAGCCCTTTTCCCGAAGACATCTGAGCGTGGTGACTCTTGATGCACTGACTCCAGCTTCAGTCCACTCCTTGTGAAGCTCTCCCAATTGTTTGACTCGGCTTTGCTTGACAGTATTCTCAAGCTTGCGGTCATCCCTGTTGCTTGTGCACCTTTTCCTACCCGATTTCTTCCTTCCAGTCAACTTTGTATTTAATATGCTTTGATACAGCACTCTTTGAACAGCCACCCCTTTCAGTCATGACCTTCTGTGACTTACCCTCTTTGTGGAGGGTGTCAGTGATTGTCTTCTGGACTGCTGCCAAGTCAGCAGTCTTCCCCATTATTGTGGTTTCAAAGTACAAGAGATACCCAGCATTTATACTATAGTCATTTAATGAAACTGAGATACTGGATTTTGTTACTTTCATGAGCTGTAAGCTCTAATCATCAAAATTAAAATATATAATATTACAAAATGCTGTTCTGCTATTCTGATTCTATTAGATTGTATTAGAATTTGGAAAAAAATGATCATGGTTTCCACAAACAAAAAATGGCAGCACTATTTTCAACATTGATAATAATGAGATATATTTCTTGAGCAAATCAGCATATTAGAACAATTTATTAAAATAATGTTAAACTGAAGACTGGGGTAATGATGCTGAAAATTCAGCTTTGCCATCACAGGAATACGGAAGTGGATTAAGGCCAAGCAATAATAAAAAATAAAGCAAACTCGTGATTAAAGTCATTATAATGCGAGATTAAACTTGTTAAATTTTGAGAAAAATGTCAAAATAAAATGTTGAGAATAAACTTTAATCCTCTTCTGTACAATAAATTACATTTTAAAATATATTAGAATAGAAAACAGTTATCATATTTCACATTATTACTGTTTTTACTTTATTTTTGATTAAATAAATGCAGCCTTGGTGACCAAAAAAGACTGTTCAAAAATATCTTGATTTTTGAACAGTAGTTTACATTTTAAAATCCAGAAATGATACAAGCAAAACAATACAAGCACATTTGTCTGTAGTCAGGTATACTCTAGTTAGCACATCAGTCACCTTGTTTTTGGTGGTATTTTGCTTATCAGTACAGATCCCCTGATAGCACAGCTTGTTGCTGCCACAGGTCGTACCGTCAGCCCAGGGAAAGTGGCGAGTCTGACACACCAGCTGTCCTTTAGCTTTCCCCGTGCACCACAGCTTAGAGCAGGCCTGCATGTACGGACAGGGCTTGGATCCTGAGCCGAAGGCTAGTTCACACTGACGACTGAGCGAGTAGCTGACACCTGGAGGGTCATCTGGAAGAGTCATTAGCTTTTGAGGCTGATCTAGCAGACAGTCACCTGGAGAATGCAAATCATACATTTAGTATTGGTGATTTGTGTAGCTGAGCAATGTATTTGTTCGACATTGCTGAGCCACACACGTCAGAGTTGATTGCAGCAGAGCAGTCGAACTAACCGTGGCCAGCATCCAGGAAGTCTGTTATGATGGCAGCGCTGCAGACAGACCAGGGCGTGTTGTGGTCAATCTGGATCAGAGTGGGAGACATCATATGGTTGTCCTTGAGCTTTCCAAATACCTCCTCACAAGCCTTCACACTGTCATGTGGCATACTGAACACATGCCCTGGACAAGAGCCAAAGAAATAGTCAAGCCATGTCAGTCTGTTCTATCTATCTATCTATCTATCTATCTATCTATCTATCTATCTATCTATGTCCGTCTGTCCGTACATGCATCCATCCATCTGTCTATGTGTTCATTCATTTCCTGATTTATCCATCATTCTATCGTTATATGCATCCATCCATCTGTCCGTCCGTCCGTCCGTTCGTCCATCCATCCGTCTGTCTGTCTGTCTGTCTGTCTGTCTGTCTGTCTGTCTATCTATCTATCTATCTATCCATCTATCTATCTATCTCCGTCTGTCCGTACATCCATCCATCCATCCATCCATCTGTTTGTGTCCATCCATCCATCCATCCATCCATCCGTACGTCCATCCATCTATCCATTTATCCATCATTCTATTGTTCTATCTATCTATCTATCTATCTATCTATCTATCTATCTATCTATCTATCTATCTATCTATCTGTCTGTCTGTCTGTCTGTCTGTCTGTCATCTATCTGTCCGTTCGTCCGTCCGTCCATCCATCCATCCATCCATCCATCTATCTCTCCGTCTGTCTGTCTGTCTGTCTCTCTGTCATCTATCTATCTGTCCATCCGTCTGTCCGTCCGTCCGTCTATCTATCTATCTATCTATCCGTCTGTCTGTCTGTCATCTATCAATGTCTGTCCGTCCATCCATCCATCTCTCTGTCTGTCTGTCTGTCTGTCTGTCTATCTATCTATCTGTCTATCTATCTATCTATCTATCTATCTATCTATCTATCTGCCTGCCTGCCTGTCTGTCTGTCTCTCTGTCTCTCTGTCTGTTTGCAAGGTGTACAATGGCTAACAGATTAGACATGTACAAAGAGTTTCATAGGTCTGTACACACCATATTATAAGGATAGCAATGATGCACCAGCCCCAGTGAATGTGGTTCTTTTAACATCTGTTAATGTTTTCCCATCTGTCTTCTCTTAAACTTTTGTTTTCACAGGGATCAAGAGATGTGGAAAACTCCTGAATGCAGTTGTCATTGTTCTTCTAATTTCATAATAAAGCGTGACAGGACTTTTTTCTTGAAACAGCTGGCACAGTATTCATGTTCAAAGATCAAGGAATCCAAGATAGGATTTCAGAAGTGAGAAGCCTCATCAAAATCCCATCACCCTAAAGGATTCAACTTAATTACACCACAGACAGAGTCTCAGAGTGCTGGGAAGAGAACGCAGACAAGAACCTTCAGTTCACCTGGTTTGCTCACAAAAGACTGCCTTTGAAGCCAAACAAAGCTCTCACCTAGTTCATGTGCGGTGGTGAAGGCTGAGGGGAGACCATCATCTTCAATCACTGAGCAGCTCCTCTTAGGATCACACATGGTGCCTACATCAGCCATACCCAGAGTGTCACACGTGGTGGCCCCACACAGGTCCTGTGAAGAGAATGATTGTAGTGTGAAATCAGTGATGAAACACAATGTAACATAACAAGCATCAAGTGTTTCAGGAGCAGTATGAAGATGATAGCCAGGGTTACAGTAGTAATCGTTTAATTCATCTCCATAATCCATGCTTCCTCATTGAGCTTTCCCCAGTGATTAGGTCTGATCCATAGTGTATGTTTGTGAACCGATTTGTCAAATCAAAATATTTTATTATTATTATTTATTATTGTGTATTGACATAATGAGAAGCACAGAGCTGTGTGGAGCAGTGAGGGTGGCCAAGAATGCCTGTAAACTGCTGTGGTTACGACAATGTTAAGAGGACAGATGGAACCATGTGAGAACATCGTAGTGCAGCCACCTGGAGACTTCAGGGAGAACATCTGGGAAGGCTGAATACATTCCAATATAATCTTGACATGAATGTTTCAACTTTCCCATGCTGTTAGACATGATGAACGGGGCAGTTGATGGCCATGAGAAGTTACAGAATTTATCAGTTCAATTTTTAACATACTAAGCAGCAAAATAGAAGTTTGCATTGCTGTAATAGAAAGGCATGAGTTAATTTGGCTGAAATTGCAGGTGCAGTGCAGGTACCTTGGCATAATAGTTAGCAGTGTAATGACAGCTGTCTTGGATCACTTCTCTGCTTGAGTCAGTTTTACACACATAACGTGTGCTTTCAACTTTCTGGTGATGTAATGGTGCTTTTAAGTTTATATTGGAATCAAATGGTAGAGAATTACATTTTCTTTTGGGGCACTCCCTAGACTTGACTTATTTCCTGAAATGTTTTACTACTTTCTATCCAGATGGCATGTAATGTTGTATAGAAAGTGTTTCAACTGTGGCAAAACCGCTGAAAGATGTAATGCCAGAGATTATTAAAAGGAGAAATCTTTGTGTAAATATTTCAATTCAGTTACCTAAATGACAAATGTCAAGTGATGCAAACAAAGAAATACTTTACTGAGACCTTGAATAAATGTGAGTGAAATTCTCAAATGTCAAAATATTTTCAAGGTGGTATTGTAAATTCTGTATTTATATTTTGATTTTGAAAAAAACAAAAAATGATGATTTGATTTAAAAAAAAAAATGTCTTGCCAAAGTAATCAGGGTCTCAAGGGATTTCCATTGTTTTATGACTTTTTTGTCACATGACAACAAAATGGTTACACCACACAGACTGGACTATTAAAAAATAAATAAATAAATAAATAAATAAATAAAATTATTTTATCATTTGAAAACTGCTTCGTCTATTGTTTTATTGTTCGATTGATTGAAATCTACAAATCTACAACCACAGCACCACACATTTTTACCTTAATCCCCACAAAATTAAAACATTAATACAGATATACAAAAAAAAAAAAAAAAGTTCATCATAGATATGTATTGAATTGAATTACAGTTCTATGTGTGTTTTAAATAACCTGTTTTCAGACAAAAATTGTCTTTGGCCCATATGAGAACATCATTTCTTACCTGCTTTGTAAACAAAATAGCAGTATCCCAGTACTCTGGGTGTTTATCGTTGATCTTGTTCAGCTTCTTCTGCCAGGTGCAGAAATTGCGCAGCGTTAGTGCCGCGTTACTGGATACTTTGGGTCCTTTTTCTGCCTCATTAATCACCATAAGCTTTACAACCACTATACTGATGGCGTTCAAGATACTGGAGTGTTTGTACAGCTTTGCAGTGACAGACATGAGAGTCAAAAGGTAATGCTTCAGGTCGTCGCCGTGGAATTTCGCCATTGACTCATCAGCAACAACCAGGACCTCTACGTACCTCGGTATAGAGGCGAATCTTTTCGATCTGCTCATGCTTTTCAACAAAGTTTCTGTCAAGTTCCTCGTGTGTCCCTTAACATGTTTGTACTTTTCCAACGATTCCACAACGCCCTGGTTTAAAGTGGATGTAACTCCGCACCTAGATGTTGAGTTCGATGCGTGAAGATGTCTTCTCCTGCGGATGATGTGCGTTTTTTCAGCATCATCTGAGATCATTCCTGGTGCTGTGTTGGTCGACCTGCGCTCTATGAGGTACTCCATCCCGTTGTAGGAAAACACTCCTCGGACACCTCCACAGAGACTGAGAGCTGCATATGAATTCCTCTCTGCATTAATATCACCGGAGTAAAAGCATCTTCTAAAATCACCTCCTAAAAAAGCACTTGAAGATGTTGTGTCATACTGAAATGTGCCATCAGGAGCCAGAAAACTGGAGTCAGGCAGAAGATTAAGATAAAATTCCTGATTAAAAGCGTTTATTTTGTAAACAACAAGTTCTTTGTTCAGTTTATCATGACTTGGGAAATTTTCACGGTCAAGTCGAACAGGTTCACAAAAATCAGTTTCCATACAGAGGTATATTTTCGTTAAAAACAGCATGTGCAAGAGACACAACAAAACTACGGGGAAAACCGACATCGTTGTTGGCGGTGATTAGATATCCTTCAGAGTGTAACTCACACCGTGATGCTGTTGATCACGGTTCTGTACATCCGTCATGAGAATTAAGCTTTGCTACAGTCCCCATCCATCGCCCTGGTATTTCTCTCTGTGAAACCAGCTCTCTCTTTTTTATTCTTTTGCGTCATATGTAAACATTGCAGATTGTAATAAGAGTTTTTGGGAAGTTCAGATAAGAGCTCATGGTTCATGTTGAACACTGCAGACACTTCTGGCTCTCTAAATATGAGCATCAAGCCAGTCGCGCTTCAGAGGTTACCTCCCACTCCATACTAATGCTTGTGTCATTTGTAGAGGTGTGGAATAATTGGCAAACACTTTATTATTAAGATTAATAATCTTAATTATTATTAAGACCGTTTATAAAAGTATAAACGGTCTTAATGATAATAATAATAATAATAACAATAAAATATTTTTCAATACAGTTATAACAATTTTCAGAAAATGTTCTATAAAATCAAATGCATGTTTGTTTAATACAATCAGTTCCAATTTAAAACAGTTTTTATCTGTTATTAATGAGAGGCGATAGAAGCATCAGAATACATAATCCTAATAATTTTGATGATTTTACTTCATGAGACAATAGAACGTTCATTCAAAGTTATCTGATCTTTCGTAACCTTCTCAAAATGTTAGTAAGCCTACAAAAACATTATTTTTATATCATTTACGGATTTTTTTTTTGCAACATTTTAGTTGGATGTTTGCCTAAGAATATTCCAAACATTCCCATAATGTTTGCAAAATAATAAAATGGAAAATAAATGCAAAATAAAAGTTCCCCTTAATATTGTTTTTAACATTTATGACCAAGAAAAAAATAGAAGTTTTGAACTTTCGAAAGTAAATCATCCCTAAAGCCATGCATCACTTAAGTTTAGTTCACCTTCAGTTGGTCCCCATTGACTTGCATAGTGTTTTTTTTTCTTCCATACTACACTCTTAAAAATAAAAGTTCTTTATTAGCATCAATGGTTCCACAAAGAACCTTTACCATTTTCATTCCACAAAAGGTTATTTACAACGGAAAAAGGTTCTTTAGATTATTAAAATGTTCTTCACTCTAAGAAAAAATTGTTCTTTTAAGAACCATTCATTAAGTTCTTTAGGGAACCAAAACTGGTTCTTCTATGGCATCGCTGTGAAAACACCCTTTTGGAACCTTTATTTTAAGAGTGTATGGAAGTCAATGGGGACCAGCATCTGAAGGTGAACAATCCCTTTAAGAGTCAACACTCAAAAGTATTCACAAACATCACACAGAGATTATCATAAAGATACATGGTCAGTTATTGCCAGTAATTGCACTGAACATTTAAAGCTATTGGCAAAACATCTTTCTTATAGCTGCTTTAAAAGATATAATTAGTTTACATTTTTTAATAAATAAAGTTGCATCTATTTTTTATTGCCATTTGACAGTAAGAAAAATCTAAATTTATGTCATCAATACTACTCTAAACAAATGCAACCTATTGAATAGTGAGATATGTAATATACTTTTCGAAAATATGTACCTGAGCATGTACAGTCTTTACCTCTTTTTTTTTTTTTTTTTTTTAACTATCATGTATTCCCTTGAGTGATGCTTTGTTACCAGAATCCATATAAATCAGGTCCAACATTGATTGATTTCATAATTTGCAAACTAGGCTCTGCAAGTTTGTGTACTGCTGCATGCTATAGCCTAGCAAGTCCTTTATATTTCCCCCAACCCCCTCTTATCAGCTGAGCTCCACACATGTGGTCATGACAGGGCCTTGAAAGCTCTTTGGAAGCAACACAAACAGCAGATGACTGAACATGATGACACCTACTGTGAATTGTTGCATGAACTGTCAGATGATTCACATCTGGGAACACTGCAGCTTCTTTGCCCTTGCCCACAGTGAAACGAGTCACATTTGCTATAGAGAAACTATGAACTAACCTGTCTGGATATTGGAATAGCTCCATCGGTTTTTAGAATGCACATCAGGACCTCTCTTTATATTTATGAGCATCATTGCTGACCTAAATGTATATTCTGTATAACATTGCTTCTGGGTTATAGAGAATGGAAGTTCACTATGTGCTATAAACCAGTGATATATTGTTTTTGTGCATTGTCTTTTCACTCTCAGTGGATATGCATAAAGACTGGTTGTGAACCATACAGATTATTTAGATTAGTTGTTGTCATAAACATAAATGCTCATGAAAAGATTGTTTTCTATAATCTTCTTGGTGGAGTTCACTGCCAGCAAATGTATAATCGAGTGAAAATGTTTTATTATAACTTTATATACTACAGCTAATGTAACAAAATATTAATTCTACTATATACATTAGCAATGTTGAGGAATAGTCATAGGCCCACAATAATACAGTTTATCTTATAGTATAAAGTTTTTAAAAAAAATGTATGTAAAATCTACATATTTAGGGACTAATGGTTCAAGTAGTGTAGTCTTTCAGCTTATTTCTACCTCATCTAAATCATCGTCGCCCTCTGGTGTCTGAGCCAGATAATATCCATAAACTGCTTGAGACTGTAAGAATCAGAACGAAAACATGAATGAAGACAACGTGTTCTTGTGTGCACATTCATATACAATGTCTTACTGCCACCTTGTGGAGATTGAACATCATGTTGCCTCTCTCCCATAAATGCTATAGCATTGTAATATAGTAAATAGTAATGCAGCTAATGCTTTTTTCCAATTTAAATAAAAGCTACTAGGTTTTATAGTCCTCTTGAACAAGGCACTTTCTAGATTGCTCAACAGCACAATGGTGATACTTCATTAAACTTAGTAATAATTATTTTTATTTTTTATTTTTTCTTTTACAAAAAAAAATACTATAATACACACATATGCACAACAGAGTTTATACTATATATATATATATATATATATATATATCTCATAAAATATTTGACGTTTTGCAGGAACATATATATATATATATATATATTTTAAACTATGTTACTACTCAGTTAACAAACTGTTGCTATTTAGGAAGGGCTGTGCTTCTCAGTTTTCATTGGGCAAACCCGATCCAGAGGTTTTTCATGAGCGCACAGTGGGAGGAGAGACTGCAGCAGCGCTGGATATCAAAAATAAACCTCTCATTTCTCAGAAAGTATAAATACCAGCCCCTCAATCCAGAGACAGTCCGGTGGACTTACGAGCTCACGAACTTTGCTCCTTTTTAGCTTTAATTCAATTACACCTATAGGTTGCATTAAATAGCCTATTTTATTCATTTTCAAAATAGATTTAAGCTAATGAAGGCATGTGGATTCTAACTATAAATGTTTATGATATTAAAGGTTTTCAGAAAAGTAAGACCAGTTTATAATTGTAATTTTAAATAGCAAATTCAAAAATTAGCCCTAATTAATTAGACATTCATTAATTCTATTTTTGGAATAGTGGCTATTTAATAAGATGTGGTCGTGTTTAGTCACATCTGTATTAATTGTTTGCCTCCTCCCTGAAACATCTGCTCACTCATTTGAGACTGAGGAGATTGTACCTGTACGGCTGACTGGAAGGACCGCAGGACGAGTGGCCAAAAGGAGTGAAGAACAGCCCAGCTTCAGACTCATGGCTTTCGGCAGGAATTTCACACTTAATTTGATACCGGACAGCACCTTTATATCGCCAGCACTGAAGGTTTATCGCATCAAAGCCAAACCACAAGAAAGACTTGAGTCCACTAGCAAGCTGACAGAACTGTATAAGTCCTTGAATCAAACTGAAGAGACTGGAGCAGAATTATTGAAAGGTTGCTTTCACACCGGCGCTGTTGACTCTGATGAGGACTCTATTGTCTCCGTCAGTTTATGTCATGGAATTTTAGGATCATTTATCACAGATGGTAAAGAATATCTAATCGAACCAAAACTTCTCGGCTTGGGGACATCTGGAAAGTTAACCGAGCAGCTGCATGTCATTAAAAGAAGCCGTTTTACAAAGTCTCCGCAGGTCTTTAAACCGCTGTCAGATATCAGAGATGATGATCAGGATTCGATGTCTAGACGCAGGCGCTTTGTCTCTACGCCCAGGTTTATTGAGACTTTGGTGGTCGGTGACGCTTCTCTGACACATTTCTATGGAGACGAGATCAAGGTAGGGGCTCACAAGTGTACATTTAAAGATGTGTTTCATTTTACCACTTTAGACAGATGAAAAATATAGTTGAAGCTGTTTCAGAACATGATAGCTCTAAGCTGTGCAAGATGATCCAAGCAGGCCATTTTGACCAGCTGTCATCTTCTAAAAACCAGCCTGACCATTTTAAGATTACATAACTGACTGGTAGCTTTCTGGTCTAAGATGGACTACTATGGTCTTTACATATAATGAAAGTTCTTTAGAACGCAAATAAAAGCTTTGCTGATATAACAATCCTAGTTTTTGACTTACAATTGTTTGCTTGTCTTAACTGGTTTAAGGTGGTCTTATCTGGTTTAAGATGGTCTCCCAGCATGGTCAAGCTGACTATGGAGACCAGTTAAGACGTGCAAACCATCTTAGGTTTATAAATACTAATTATAGGCTACACCCCACCCTTTTAAGCCAAATACTTATTCTAAATTCGAAAGAATGATAACATTTTTTACGGTAAGATCTATCTCGAAGGACCTTTCAAATTGTGCATACCATAGACTGCAGTTGTGTGAGAAGAGTGAGTCACGATTCATATGAATTGCACTGTACTGATCTTCACACCCACATAGATCCACCACCCCCTGAAATTCTCCTTCATCGAGTCATCGAAAACAAATGACTGGAAAAGACTAGAGTGCGAAAAAATGCGCTGTCCGGGTCGGGATCATGAGGCAGATAGCAATCCAGATGTTGATACTGTGATCCAAATCTCCAAATTTGCAGATGGAAACACAATGCCTCATAAGGCAACCCATGTCAGCATGGACCACCAGCTGCTCCTAATGTTGACGTCAGGGCTTTCTGACAAACAAACCACATATCTGTGTAGAGTCAACAGAAAAAAAAAATATCTAGAAGAATCTGTGGTCTTTGGCTGTATCAGCTAAAAATGATTCCCATTTAAAGACTATTGAATGGAATATAGATAATACAGTAAATATGGGTAATCAATGCAGGTGATTATTATACAGAAAGGATTTTTCTTTTTAACATGCATTGTCTAATGCAGTGAATTGCATGTGAAAAAGCTGGAGATATTACTGTTCACAATAACTGTAGAGCCTGTAGAGTAAAAGCCATTCCTTTCCAGCAGTTCTTAGCTGTCCTGCCAAGATGTAATGCTTTTACACAACGTTCTGCTGCACAGTTGGCGAATAGCGAGCTGTTGGTTTTCTCTCTTTAGCACTACATGCTGACCTTGATGTCAGTGGCTGCTCAGATTTACAAGCATCCCAGCATTAAGAACTCCATCAACATAGTGCTTGTGAAGATGCTGATTGTGGAGGATGAAGAGGTTGGGCCGTCCATCTCCAGCAATGGAGGCGTCGCTTTGCGCAACTTTTGTGCCTGGCAACAGCTCTTCAACCCGCCCAGCCACAGGCATCCGGAGCACTTCGATACAGCCATACTTTTTACTAGAGAGGTAAGCAGTGATTTATTACGTATTTCAGAGTCAGGTGACATCTATTTATGGGATCATGATGAAGTGAGAGTCTTGCCATTAGATGAATTTAGAACAGTCGTGCCCTTGTAAAAAAAAAAAAAAAAAAAAAATTAATTAATAAATAAATAAATAAAAAACTTAAAAAAACTTTAGCAAATACATTCAAAGAGTACTTAAATAATATACACTTATTCACAATTATTATTGCAAATATTTACGATTAAATAAAATGTTTTAATGTTTTAAATTTAAACTAAATAAATTTATACTAAATGCAATTAGTTAAACTTGAGTGCTTTTTAAGTAGGACCTAAGTACATATTTATATGTAATTTCTTAATAACTTCTATTGTCTTAGAAATATGGTTAAAATGTACTGCCAAATGTAATGACAAGCATTTATCTTAACCTAAACATACTTTAATGCCATTTCTATTGAAAAGTCTATGTCATGAATTTAAATATATTTGTAATTACACATTTGCAATGATGAAGTTGCAATTTAGTACATTTAAAATATATTAACCTTAAATGTAATATCAAATAACACTACAGTTAAAATAATATAATATAATCAATTACTTTCAATGTGTTTTAGCTTGTTGATGAAAATTATTAAAACATAATGATTTACAATTATTACAAATGTATACAATTACAAAAATGTGTAATAATAAAATTGTTACAAAGTGCACTATTTAAGTGTACCTAAGTGTATTAAGAAACAGTGTTGGGAAGGATACTTTGGAAAATTAATAGTTATAAGTTACCCTATTTAAAATGTAATAAGTAGTGTAACTATTTCAATTACTTTATTAATGTAATGTAACTGATTACATTTGATTACTGTTAATAATTTTCAAACATTTAAAACAGGCAGGGTTAGCCTTACAGTAGTACTCAACTACTGTATTTCAAAATCCTTCATCACTTGAATTAAGATTATAATAATTTCATTTTAAAGCTCAGCATTGGAATGCACTTTTAAAGCACTGGAACATCAAAAACATGCAATGCAACGCATTAATATTATTCAGCATATCCTAGCTTTTTATAGAAAATATTTAGACGTAACCCTCTTTGTAACTGTTAACATTTTTCTCAGTAACTGCAACAGATTACAGTTACATTTATTTTTTTAATTAAATTATGTAATGTCGTTACATGTAACTAGTTTACACCCCAACACTGTTAAGAAACATGAAGGTCTACTCTCTTTAAGTACACTTAAGTGGCCTTTTATTTCAGTAATGTTATATTATCTGCAAGTTAAGTTTTTTTTAAATATACTTACAAGACTTAAAGTACACTGCAAGTGCACATTCAATAAAATTAAGCAGACTTCTACAAGGGGTTGTTTGGTTGTACCATTAAAAAGTGTGCATGTGGCCAGGTTCAAAACTAGACCTTTTGAAAAGTGTTTGCCGCATTGCTTATTACTAGAGCAGACATTATGGCATATTGAAAATGAGGCTGAAAATAGGAGCAGACTGACTACAGACAGCAGCTCCTCTGAAAGGTGAACACATGTGAGACTGACTTTCGGACTGTGCCAAGGCCAGATGTGCCTTGAATCATATGTTTTGTGGTCTTCTGCTTTGGAAACATTTTTCTCCGTCTCGGATCTCTGGGCAAAGGATGGAAAAGACTCCAAGCATGTTTTTCAGATACAGTTCAGACGCCACATAGTTACATTTTCTCACTTTGCCGCCTGCCAAAACTATTTATTTGCTTGGTTTTATGATGGAAACACTGGCAAATATGTTTTTGCTCTTACTATTAACCACAGACCTGGATCAGCAATAAGAATGACATTTTTTTTGTATCCTAAACTGCCTTTCAGGACATCTGTGGACATCAGAGCTGTGACACGCTGGGTGTAGCTGATGTTGGAACCATGTGTGACACCAAAAGGAGCTGTTCTGTTATTGAAGACAACGGCCTTCAGGCTGCTTACACAACTGTACACGAACTAGGTCTGGATGTCCTCTGATAATCTCACCCTAAGCAACTGTCAAGTTGATCTGACCATCAGTAATATTATTTTGTTCCTGTTTTAGGTCATGTTTTGAGTATGCCTCATGATGACACTAAGAACTGTGAGCAGCTTTTTGGACATCTAGGCGAGCAACATATCATGGCCCCTGTATTCACTCAGCTCAGTAAGACCTTGCCTTGGTCTCCCTGCAGTGCTTTGCACGTCACAGAGTTTTTCGACAATGGACATGGTATGTGCATCCTTCATCTTTATGTATCACTTCATAGGTATCATGGTGTATTTTACATGCATTTTTTGCAATTTAATTTTTAGCTGGGTCAATATTGTGGTGTTTTTTTCCCAGGCCATACCTCTTAATTTATTTATATAAAAAAAGACCTTTTCATATGAACAGTGACTTGAATACGTCTTCTATTATAAACATGTTAAATTGAATATTTTTTAAGTCAATAATATCAAAAGTGAGTGAAACAACTGTCCTGATAACATCATCAAAAAAGCCTAATTAAAAGAATGAAAGTCTTGAAAATAAATAAGCAGTTTGTCATAATCTTTTATTATTATTTCTTAGAAACAGCAATATATGTTATTTAATACAAAATTAATACTTAATTAACAAAATTACTATTTAACAAAGCATAACAATTATAACTTAGAGATGACCCCTGCAGGCCCTCATGTGTCAATGTCAATCTATTTTATATTATTATTTCAGGTTATTAAATGTTATGTGGTACAACTTTCCAATAACTTATGAATTATAATTTTTTTATATATAATTATTATTTTTATATATATATATATATATATATATATATATATATATATATACTCAGCAGTTGCCAAGGCACCATTTTCATTTAGTTTAACGATCTACTAAAATAACTAAAACTAGAACTGAAACACTAAAATAAAATTAATAAAATAATTGTTGAATGTGTTTTAATCCTATTTTTTTCCATCTTATTTGTTGGTGACCCAGCTTCAATAAGTGGAAGAGTTTGTGACAGTACAGGGAACTGATTCCTGTGAATGCTATTAAAAAGTCAGCTTACTTTATGCACTGAGTGTTGGGGTTCCCCTCGTTTGTAGTAAAACACGTTTACATCACCTCTTGCATGTAATTAGTAGATTCTTATTTTTTCCTTTCCTTTCCATTGAGTCAGAAATAATGCATTCCTGTCACTTCCCTCCAAGTCATAAAACAGGAATGTAACAAATGTTTTCTTTCCACTGGGCCGCGTCTCTGTAGTATTGGTCTCGCACATTTCCTTTTTTAACCGCTGTATCATTTGAAGTGGGCAGTGGCCCATGTTCCCCACGTGCATTAGTGCTCACTCGTGTTCCTCCTCGCGGCTCACTCCCCCAGATGTGCATTCCTGCGAGTCTCCCTAAATGTCAGCTCCAGGAGCCAAATGTTCCTACTGCTGCACAATCCTTTGATTTCATGATTTACTACACTCTAACTCTTCCTCTGGATAATAACAGGAGACTGTTTACTGGACACCCCTGAGACGATAGTGGCTTTACCCACTGAGCTGCCAGGCATAACTTACAGCCTGGACCGCCAGTGCCAACAGATATTTGGAGAGGAGTTTTCACATTGTCCCAACACCTCAGCCAGCGAGGTGTGTGGACAGCTCTGGTGTCAGAAAGAGGGTCAGTCTGTGTGCACAACCAGGAATGGGAGTCTTCCCTGGGCAGACGGCACAGGCTGTGGCCCCAACAGGACCTGCCTGAACAGCGTATGCATGTCCTCTGAGGAAGTCATGAGGCCTAAGGTATTTGAGGCTGGATTTTTAGCCTTTCATTTAATAATTTTATAAGTACTTATCTATCTATACCCTACTAATTGCACCCTTTAGGTACTAAAATATACCTTTTAGGTACAATATGCACACGTTAGGGATAAAAAAGGTACAAAGGTGTACCTTTTGAAAAGGTACCACCTTAGTGACAGCTTTTTTCTGAGAGTGCATTTGGTTGGGTAATGCTAGTGCCACTGAAATCACACACTTCAGCATTAATTTGGTTGTGTGGTTGTTCTGGTTTAGCCAGCTGTAGATGGAGGCTGGGGTGAGTGGGGAACATGGCAACCGTGTTCCAGATCATGTGGAGGTGGAGTGATGTTCTCCTACCGAGAGTGCACCCATCCATCTCCTCAAAACGGCGGAAAATACTGTGTTGGCCAGAGAGTGAAGTATCAGTCCTGCAACAAACAGACCTGTGAGAATAACCAAGGTGGGTTGTTCTCTCCAGTCTCAGTAAATTTAGTTAGCTATCTGTCTTTTCATATTGTGTTATTATAAAAGCTAACAATTCTTTGTTATTGCAGGAAAAAGTTTCAGAGAGGAACAATGTGAGAAGTACAACAATCCAAATCACTTTGATGTTCATGGAAATGTGAAACAGTGGATACCAAAATACGCTGGAGTGTCGTTACGGGATAGGTGTAAACTGTTTTGCAGAGCAAGAGGCAGCAGTGAATTCAGAGTGTTTGCAGCTAAAGTAAGTCACATTTTAAGATTTACAGTTATACATTTGACAGATGCTTTTATCCAAAGCGACTTACACTGCATTCAAGTTATACATTTTATCAGTTCTTACTTTCCCTGGGAATCGAAACCATGACCTTGGCATCGTTAGTTCCATGCTGTACTGTTTGAGCTACAGGAATAAAAGTTCACTTTGAAAAACCTTGATGTAAGTATAACCATGGTTTCAACCTTAGGTAATTGATGGAACCCCATGTGGTCCAGATACCACATCATTTTGTGTGCAAGGCCAGTGTATCAAAGCCGGTTGTGACCTGGAGATCGATTCTAATAAGAAGCTGGACAAATGCGGTGTGTGTGGAGGGAATAGCCAGAGCTGCAGGATGATATCTGGCTCATTCAATAAAGTCGTGTAAGAATATCTCACTGCTATTTTTAATGTGTACTGTCTTATGAAAATTTGTTTATTATGGCCACAGTAATAGAGTGCATATGTGGCTGACCACATTTTCAGATGTGTTGATTCCAGAAGTATTTTTCCATTCATTTTTCCATTAGGAATATTAAAAAAAGTCTTTATTAAGCATAATAAGCCATTAAACAAGCCAATCAGCTACAAAGGTGAATAACAACTTTGATTTAAAGCAAAAAAGTATTTGAAAATCAGACAAAAAGACAAAGGTATAAGACTGATCGCAAATGGCATAATCAAATTAAAATGAAGCTAAAATAAAAAGTTTTCATTGAAGTTGTTGATTATATCTGTAGAAACAATATATGTTACATTTATTGCAAAATATTTACAGTATATATATACAAATATTTAAGTACTTCGAGACTTAGGGAGACTGACTTGATTGCATCATTTGTAGTGCTTGATGGGAGAGGGCATTTCCTGCATGATTTGGTTGCCACCAGTCTCTGGTGAAAGTTTTTGTTCATAATCATGGGTTTTGTTTGCAGTTAAACATGTTTATTTTACAAATAAGTTGAACTAATGCAAACAGATGGTTTTAACAAAAGCATATACCATTGATTAACAAATTCTGAGCTCACAACAGGTCTTCTTTCAAGTTTTAAAGTTATTGTTAAAAATCAATTCAGAAGAAAATGAATTAATTTTTACTTCTGAAACCTGATTGTTGCTCGCTATCTAAATTTTTCCCATTTCTTTAGCCATGGATATAGAGACATTGTGACGATTCCAAGTGGAGCCACTAACATTAACATCAAACAGCAGAGCCATGGAAGTATAACACACGATGGACATTACCTGGCTGTACGAAGAGAAAATGGTGATTATATCTTGAATGGCAACTTTTCGGTATCCACAGTGGAGCAGTATATTCCAATGCTGGGGGCTGTGCTGAAATACAGTGGCTCATCCACCACACTGGAGAGACTTCAGAGCTTCCGCCAACTACAGGAACCAATCACAATACAGCTGCTCTCCACCGCTGGGGAATCCATCCCACCGAAGGTCAAATACACCTTCTACATCCCCAAAACCATGTCTTTTAGCAAACCCAAAGACAAAAAGATTGCTGGCAAACTTATTCATCCTTTTGGGGTGCCACAGTGGGTCTCGGGCGAGTGGTCTGAATGCTCCAAAACGTGTGGTTCAGGATGGACCAGGAGAAATGTGGAATGTAAAGACAATGCTGGCTTCTATTCAAACCACTGCAATAAAGATCTCAGACCCTCTGATATCAGGCCCTGCGCAGACCTACCGTGTCCCATATGGCAAATAGGGCCTTGGTCTTCATGCTCACAAACTTGTGGCCACGGGGAACGCCAGCGTCGGATTCTCTGCATTGATTATGCTGGAAAAATTGTGGAACCGGAGAAGTGTGACCCTGCTAAGATGCCTGAATCTGTGTCTGAGAAGTGTTTCTACCATGAGTGTTGAGGACATCATGCAGGCTTTCAAATTATTGATTAGTGATAAGACACTCCTGGGAAAGAATATAAAGATTTTCATTTGACCGTGCTTCAGGTTGGAGCAGGAAATATTCATGCTTTAGATGGAAAATTGGTTGAGCTTTCATGAATGTTGCACGGACTGATCACTTGGGCTTTGGTTTTCCAGATATATATTTATAACCACTATTGAAGTTTGATCCAATAGATATCTACCTCAGCAAGCAATGCTTTATTGCAGTTTCTCTTATGTCTGTCTCCTAAAATTGCTTTCTTAGAGCATTCCACATAAATTATTTTTCAAGTAACAAGTAAGTCATATTTAATGATTCTTAACAATACAAAACACTCCGATTGGCTAAGGCTTAACATTCATCTCAGGCTGACATTATTTTAAATCAGTTCCATTTTTTTTTTTTTTTGTACATTCAAATGTACTAAAAATTCAGTTTTGAAATAAATTTGGAATTACAAAATGGAATTATTTTAACTTGGAATGGGAAAATCTTACTAGGAACTGTAACTTGCTAAGCCGCTACGAAGGTGCTATCATTCTTTTTTATTGATTTACTTTGTGATTGGGTCAATAATTTAGATCTTTTTTATTTATAAACCTTGGCTTGCATTTATCAGTGGTTTATTTCCACTTTCAGAGTTCCACTTTCGTATCAAAAACTCTTGATAAAAGCATCATATAAATCTATTAGAGCTATTTTCATGTATATTTAAACCTGTATCAGAGGTAAACAGTGGTTGAGCCTAATATATATTCTGAAACTTTAATTATTACAGGTAAGTGTTAGATCTAGCTTTTGAAAATTCCTCAACAAACATAATGTTTGTGTCCATTCAGAGGGTTGTATAACTTACTATTTACTATCGTTGTTCTTCGTATTAAACACTGTTTTATTTGTGAACTGCTACGTGAATGAAAACCTGGATGTATGAAAACATCAGTCCTTCCAGGGTTTTCATACTCCATGAGTGGATATATCTGAAATCTTGAAAGAACTGTGTAGATGTGAACGATATTGAGAAAAAAACAGTACAGCATGAAACTAAACTGAGAAATAGTTAATGCTCCTTTAAAAATGATTGTATATGAATGTTAATATGGAATTGACCATTCCAGTTGTGTACATTAGTCATATTAGTCATATTAAAAATGCCACAACACATATTATCCCTTCAGTGAAGGATTGTACTTTGTTACTTCTTCATTGTAAAGCTATTTATTTTTGTACATTTTATATTGTATAAAATGGATACAAATTATGCAGTGTTTCCAGATGTTGCTTTTTTTTTTGTTTTGTAACTTATCAATGACATGTCTGAAAATAAAAAATGCCTAAACATTACAAAAACATATTTTTGGATGAATGTATTTAATTAAAGCTGAAGCAAAAATGTAAGTGCAAAACATAAACATATGAATAGCTGCAAAAAGTGACTGGACTAGGACCTGGACAGCATAATCAGACAGGAAGGCTCTGATTTTCCTGATATCACAGAGCATGAATCTGCATGCTAAGATGTGGTTTGTAAAGTTCATCTGGATGTCAAATACGATAAGATTCCTGGCTGCCTGTAGTGTTGTTGACCTAAGTAAGATTGAGCTAGAGGTGGCGTTCCTTCATCTAGTCCAAAATGTCAGAAAGATTTCCTGAGATATATGCTGAGATCTTGGGCTTGTTGAACTGGAATGACCCTCTATCATCTGCATAAGAGGAATAGGAAAAGTCATGAGACTTTATGACAGGACTCAAAGATGTTACAGGTCGAAAAAGGAGAGGGCTGAACACCGAACCCTGAGGTATGCCAGTGGTTAACTAAAGTGATTTAGACACCTCTTCACTCCACAAAGCCTTAAAGGATAGGTCTCACAAGCAGACTGTTTGTTGTAACATGGACATGCAACCCTCCAGCATTCAACAGGCTACTAGGTCTCAACTGTATTATTTAAAGGAAAATTTAAAATCATGACAGCTAAAAATGCCTCTGAAACCCATCACTGCCAAAGAAACCTCTGATGGTCTAGTAAAACTAACCCTGTGGCCCTAATGTGTGGCTTGGAGTTGCAAGAAACATATTTTGGCATGACATTTAAATAGTAACAACAACTCCAAGCTTCGGCTCTCCCTTAATCAGATTGAATTTTATTAGGCCAACATAGCCTCAGAATTTTTTCCCTAATTTCGAAGAGGTGCTCTTTCCTAAAAGAGGGCCCCGTTGAGAGAATGTTTGTTTGATGGAAAATCCTATTCCACATGTCTGCTCTCTATCTCTTTGAAAGGGTTTTGCATGAGTTTGGCTCTGAAAGAGATGCATCTGCTACAATTGTTACATAACTTAGCACTATATCTTCTGTCGAGCCTTTCGTTCCCACTGATAAAATGAACAGAACTGCATTTTTAAAACGAAACATGAGCTCTAATAGTTTCAAATATTTTTAACTAACCATATTTGAGGCCTCCGATTGTAATTATTCATAGAAGTATATACTTTGATATGGGCTGGCGAACTGAACACATCATCTACCAACATAATAGTCTAAACAATTCCACAAAAAGTGTTTTGTGAGCTGTTTATTGCTTACCTACTTCTGCAGACATCATGTTCTCATAAACTGCCACATAAGAACAGGCTGCAAATTATTATGTTATGCAAATCTACCTTAAGGATATGGAACAGAACTTTCAACCACTACTCCACCCAAAAACAAAAAGCAAAAAAGTTTCTGCTAAATTACAGCAACACACATGTTGTTCTAATATGTGCTTGTGGTTTACAGGTAACTATTTAGCCAGCACTTTTTATCCGAATTGAATTATATTGAACAGATTACGTGCCTGACATAGAATAGCTTGCATAGCTGAGAAAATTAACCAGTGGAAATTTTCTGAAATCAGGCCAGGACAAATCTCTGCTTGTGTCTCTGCTGAGCCAGTGGAAATGACCATCAATAATAGCAGTTTCTTTTATTTTCACTTGCTGTTATATAATCATCATCCATTCAGGGTTATGCTAGGGGTGCACATCTTTATAAAATGTTTATTTTTAATTTCAGCTATCACAAGCTATTCTAACATGCTTATGTGATTATTGGGTACATCTTGTTTACCTAGCAATTTTTTATCAAAAATGAATTACAGTGCACTGAATATGTGTCTTGCCCAAGGGCTCAGTGGTGAAAGATTTGTGTTGTGAACTCAGAAAAACTCATATTCTCACTTCAACTCGCAAGCTGATTGCTATCTTCATGCAGACCCTTGAGCATAAAGACTACAAACACACCCTTATTTGTTTCTAAATGAGGCAACACAGTGAGCTAATGCAAAACACATGAAAAAAAAAAATAAAATAAAATGTGGCCATTTTTTCAAGTGCTAGGCAAACAGCATGAAATAAAATTCTGAGCTATCAAGACAAGTCTAAAAAGCTGTTTGCACTCCTGTTCATCTTAATGGCACTTTATGAAGTAGTTGAAATATGCCTTATTTCCTCATGGCAGCTCATGAGCGCTCAGTTCTGTTGCCAGGAGCCAATCACCTGAAGCTAAATGCCATGTGACTAATGACTCCAGGTCTGCAGGAATGCTGATTGGCTGATGGCAGTAACTATCCTGCACTGTAATATCAAAGGGAAAAATATGTTGTGCTGTTTTTAAGAATCTATAATATAATGAAATTTTGGTTATATTCTTCAGAATCAGAATCAGAATTAGCTTTATTCACCAAACACCCAAGGAATTTGTTGTGGATTTTTAAGGAGCTTTTGGTATATACAATACATTCATACATACATACATACATACATATATGACATGAGAACAGAATGAACATTTAAACAAGTAAGACTAAAGAGAAAAAACCCCAATGAATAATAACAATGTCGGATCGCCTCCCTTGACTATATTCCAGTAATTTCATCACGTCGTTCCTCGTCAAAGTCAGAATCTCGGTCTGTAAATCCACAAAATCTCTATTCAATTAAGTTGTTATCTCCAAATGCTGTAAGTGCTGTGCGTCAGGATGATGTGAGGATGGCCTTGATAAATGTGAAGTCTCTATCAAACAAATCATTCATTTTAAATGACTTTTTCATCACGAATTTGCTTGATTTTTTATTTGTGACTGAAACATGGCTGAAACTGAACGATTTATTATCTCTTGGTGAACTTGCTCCTCCGGATTGTGCTTTTGTTGGCACTCCTAGATTTTCTGGCCATGGTGGTGGTGTTGCTACTGTTTTTAAAAACAATTTTAAAAACAAAAAATTAAATACAGATGTGTAATCCAGATTTGAGGTACAGTTAATGAGAATCGACATAGGGGGTCCTGTATTATGTGCACTGGTTTACGTGCCTCCGAAATTCAACAAGGACTTTATTCAACAATTCTCTGAATTCCTTGCTAATATTGTGTCTCACTGTAATAGACTGTTGATTCTAGGAGACTTTAATATTCACCTTTGCTGTCCATCTAAACCTCTGGTGAAAGAGTTTTTATGCCTCATTGAATCCTTGAATCTGTCACAATTTGTTTCTAGCCCTACTCATAATTTGGGATGCACATTGAATCTGGTGTTGTCATATGGTTTCCCTATAACAAACCTGAGTGTGATTAATGCTGCTTTTTCAGACCATTTGCCAATTGTGTTTGAATTTGTTTGTGATTTCCCCCACCCCTACTTGTTCTCAGTCTGTAAGCTATTCTCGTTTTATTCAGCCATTCACTGCCAGTTTATTTTCAGAGCACTATCAAGCAAACTTTGTGGATGCCGTCTTCTTCGACAAATTAAACACTGAAGAGATGGTGGAGGTTTTTACTAATTCCTGCTCCATTTCCATAGATTCTGTTGCTCCCCTTAAGCCAAGAAAAGCGAAGGGAAAGGGCACCACTCAGCCTTAGTTAAATGATAATACCCGTGCTCTTAGACAGGAGTGTCATAAGGCAGAGCGAAAATGGAAAAAAGACAAACTCCAAGTCTCATATGAGTGTCTGATGGCATGCTTAACTAGCTACCAAAAGTCAGTTAAAGAGGTTAAGTCTGAATTCCTTTCCAAACTTATTAATGAAAACGCGAACCGACCGAGGATGCTGTTTAAGACTATCGATTTGGTACTAAATCCCTTACCTGTCCTTTCTCTTGATCCATCTTGGGAAAGCTGTGAGAACTTTTTGAAATTTTTTGATAATAAAGTACTGGATATTAAGGCCTCTATTAAGCCATCGACATTTGATTCCCCATTGAGCTGTTCACCAACAGATTTGTTAACTTGTTTTCATTCTATTTCCTCCGTACAACTTGCTGATATTGTTTTTAAGGTTAAATCGTCCAGCTGTGAGTCTGATGTGATCCCAGCTCGTCTTTTTAAGGAAGTGTTTGCAACCTTGAGTCCAGCCGTAACAGCCATTGTTAATAATTCTTTAGCAAATGGAGTTGTACCAGCAAGTTTCAAACATGCTGTGGTCCACCCTCTGCTTAAGAAACCTCATCTTGATCCATCTACCCTCAGTAATATCAGACCTATTTGCAAATTGCCTTTTATCTCAAAACTATTAGAGAGAGTTGTTTACAGTCAGTTGGATTCTTACATCAGTATGTCCAATGTTTTGGATACTTTCCAGTTGGGTTTTAGATCTCTGCACAGCACAGAAACTGCATTGTTGAAAGGTAGCAATGACCTTTTGCAAGTTCTTGATACTGGTTCACATGCAATTCTTGTTTTGTTGGATTTAAGTGCGGCATTCGATTCAATTGATCATAGTATTCTGTTACATCAGTTGGAAAAGTTGGTGGGTATTCAGGGTGTCGCTTTGCAGTGGTTGGCTTCTTATCTCGAAGACAGAACCTTCTCAGTGAGCATTGGGAAGTTTTCTTCTTTGTCGGCTCCTTTGTCATGCGGTGTGCCCCAAGGGTCCGTTTTAGGCCCTCTTCTCTTTTCACTTTACATGCTTAACTTGGGTGCCATTTTTAAGAAATATAAGATCTCCTACCACTGCTATGCTGACGATACTCAGTTTTATCTTCCAGCAAAAACTGACAGCAGTGACTCTTTGGATGTGCTTTACAATTGTTTTGAGGAGATAAAAGGTTGGATGGCTAATCATTTTCTACAATTAAACGAAAGCAAAAGTGAAATTCTGATTTTAGGCAACTCTAGGACTTCATCTGTTTTTAATTTAGGGTCTCTCTCTGCCAGTGTTCAACCCTATGTAAGAAATCTTGGGGTTACATTCGATCCATTACTCAACTTTGAGAAACAAATTAGCATAGTGGTAAAGGGCAGCTTCTTCCATCTGAGATCTATTGCTAAACTGAAACAGTCGTTGCCTCACAAAGATTTGGAGACTGTAATCCATGCTTTCATAACATCACGCCTGGATTACTGTAACTCTGCCTCAAACGGCAATTTCTCGTCTGCAAGTTGTCCAAAATGCTGCAGCGAGGCTTACTGGAAAAAAACAGGGATCACATTTCTCCAATTTTAGCATCTTTACATTGGCTTCCTGTAAAGTTTAGAATTGATTTTAAAATAGCTGTCTTTGTGTACAAGGCTTTATCTGGTCTTGCACCTAAATACATCAGTGACCTTCTGATTCCCTACTCTCCTCAAAGAGCACTTAGTTCTAATAATCAGCTTCTCTTAACTGTCCCACGTTGTCGCTGTAAAAGTAAGGGTGGTCGGGCTTTTTCAGCTGCAGCCCCTAAACTTTGTTATAGTTTGCCTGTAAATGTGAGACTTGCTTCTTCACTAGCTAGTTTTAAATCTGTCCTCAAATATTATTATTTTTTCTCTGGCTTTTGATTAATGTTAGTTAAGGCTCTGATGTCAATTTGCTCTGATTCTATTTTATGTGTTTAAATTTCATATGATGCTGCATGTTTTCTTTTATGCTTTTTATATACTGTATTTTGTTGTACAGCACTTTGGCGCAACTCTGTCGCTTTTAAATGTGCTATAGAAATAAATTTTGACTTGCATATTATTTAAATGCTGCTTTTCAAAAAAATATTTTATTTTGAAGGGCTGTCAGTGAAGAAAGATGCTTTCTGTGGCCAAATCAACCAGCAGGGGCTAATGGTCCCTGAGACCAGTGTTGGGTAAGTTACTCTAAAAAAGTAGTTAATTACTAGTTACTAATTACATATTCAACAATGTAATTACTGTACAAATTACTCTCTCCAAAAAGTATTCAGTTACTAATTACTAATTACTTTCTAAACCCTATATCAACCTCGACAAGTTAATGATACAAGGATAGACATGAAATGGTTTAATTCTTTCAAATAAATAATAGATAACTACATCAATTATTCTGGTCACACTTTAGATTAGGGTCCAATTCTCACTATTAACAAACTATTAACTATGAATTTTGCCTCAGTATACTCCTAATTGCTGCTTATTAATACTTAGTAAAGTAGTTGTTAAGTTTAAGAATTGGGTAGGAATTTGGTAGGATTAAGGAGTTAGAATAAGGTCTTGCAGAGTAATACATTAATATGTGCTTTTTAAGTAATAATAAACAGCCAATATCGCAGTAATATTCATGCTAATAACCAACTAGTTAATAGTGAGAATTGGAGACTAAAGTGTTACCAATATTCTTATTGACTCACCAAAGTATTTAAAGTGAGAAGGGTACATAAAAAGCATGCATTTTAAGATTAGACTTTAAATTTTGATGTTAAATCCACTATTGTATTGTATATAAATGTTCTATATTAAGTTCAATTACATAAGAAGTAACTGTAATTAAATTACAGAAAAATAAGAGTAATCCCTTACTTTACTTTTTCAAGGGAAAAGTAATTACATTACAGTAACTAAATACTTAACTAGTTACACCCAACGCTCCCTAAGACAGATCTGGGCTGAATGAATGAAGAAAATAAACATCTTCAAAAAAGCATCTTTATAAAATCGTACAGAAGTGCACAATTTATTATTTTTATTTTTTAAAGCATTTTATTCTACCCTCTGAAATTTAAGGTATGATGTTAATTGTGGAAAGATTGCATCATCTTCAGTTCACAAGGGAGGCAGTGAGGATGGCTTACCATCAGTTCAGCACAGGCGACGCTAGCAAGCAGACCGATTCTGATGAAAGGTAAGCTAGGGCGTTGAGATTGCCATTTTAACTCTGGTTAATCCTAGGAACAGGGAGTATGGAAAAATCATTTGTATCAGAGCACCTCTCCACATGCCCCAGCAAGATTGTGTCACAAGTTTAAAATGTCAAAGGAGTGAGCTAATGCATATTCCTAGTTATAAAATGTACAATACTATCACTAATCTCTAAACTGCGACCCAAAGGTGAGAAAAATTACAGAAAAAAATGGTACCATAGAACAAATGCACATGCTTGTAATATGCATTTAACACAATATAAAGCAACGTTTGTATATATTTTGTTTATACATGTGCAAATGACATGACTCTTTAAAGATATTCTGGCCCCACTAAAGTTAACCATACTGTCTCTGTAGCCAGATTGGTCTTTTGGTGGAAAAATAGTTTGGGTAATTACTTCTGCAAACCTTGTAGCAATAACTTTAACAGCTCAATCAAATTAATTAATTTTAAAGCTGTTGTTACCTGTAAGTGTGGCTTTCTCATTAACTAACAGCCTTTAATGATTTACCACACCACCCATGTGTCTTAAAGAGACAGTGTTAAATTTGCTTTGAAAACTCTGCAGATTTCACATAATCATAACACACACACACACACACACACACACAAACAACTTTAAGAATTTTATTTATTTATTTATTTATTTATTTATTTTTTACCTGATTATGGTATTTTTTTATAACATTGAACCTGCGTATAAACTCTTGCGGACATTGTGCTATTCTAAATCTTACAGAAGGTAAGATTTATTTCCAAACACTTCAAGAATAAGACTTAGCGCGACAAAAATCTTATTAAATAATTATTTTTGCCAGACTCTTGCCTGTGTTGAAAAAGTCATTAATTTATTAAATCCCATTAATGAGAATTATTCTTTTTAAAGCCCTTATTTGAATTATACTCTTTCACACATAACACCACATGTTTTTAAGGTAATATTCAATATACTGTACTTGCATGTGACCATCTCCAAATCAAGTCAAATCAGTCAAGATGCTTTTAAACTTTATAGTTTATGCTGAAGTGCAGCTTTATTGTATTTATAAAAAGTATTTGGGCTTATATTATATACAGTAAACTAAAGTGTTTAGCATGGTCATTTTCATTAGCTAGAATGAACTGTTATTTTCTTTGCAGCCAGAATTTGACGAGGTAACCTGAGACACGAGTGAAAGGTCAGGCTTTGATCAGGTTTTAATTCTTTGCTCTTGTCTTGGCATTTATTTTCCCTTGAGTAGTTACAGATTTGGTATGTTTGTGTGTTGATGGACACAGTTTTTTTCTTTTTACCCCCATTACATTTTGACAACTGTGTCCTATTTGAACAATTAATACCACAAGGTAACCTCAGGCTTAGTTCCACTCATTGACTGTGCACAAAACATTAAAATAGCTTGGTCAGTGTTCATCATTATGCAACATGGTAAGAGATTTATAACACAGACATTCAACTTGCATTTAATCAATTGTGACCTATTTAATGGTGGATTGCAAAAATATGTTATACAAGTATTTGCTTCACTCTGTCAAATACAAGCTGCTTGGTGCAATTTGAACAACACACGAATGAAACAAAGTCATAAAACAGCTGGACTGCTCTTATTTAGCAGCTTTAATTTGAAATAAACTGCATTTAATTTCACTTTTTTTCAATTTCACTTTTATTTTTTTATTTTGAGAACATGGACTTGTTGTTGAACATTCATGTTTTAAGAAGTGATCTTTGTAGTGAAGGACTCTAAAATCTGTTGAAATGAAGTTCAAATATATTGGATATGGATATGATTTGATATGCTTATAATAAAAGTGCAGATGATTAAAAATAAGGCATGCCAAGGATGGATTTTATCTCTAGTGCAAGTGAAAATAAATCTGAATTTCACTTCACAAGATTGATGGAGTCTTGTGTAATACTTGTGGATTATTGTGCTGTTTTTATCAGCTGTTTGAACTCTTAATATGACGGCACCCATTCACAAATTATAGTCCTGTTACTTCTATTTGAAGTGCAAAACTCAAACAAAGCAAATTTAATATATAAATGTTTAAAAATGTTTTTAAAACACAAGAATATTACACATCGTTCAAATTTCAGGCTGGGTTAACAGTTCATATATTTGATCATCTTTAATAAGTTCAACCCTCATGATAAATGCACACTGAATTCACAGAAACAGAAATGCAATGATGAAATGAAACAATGGCACCAAATGTAACACCAACATTTTTTCCGCACTTTAAAGCAGATTTATTCCACTGCAGTGATGAGAAGCAATGGAAAACCCAACCTGACACAATACCAGAAAAAATCCCTGTGACACCTGTGACATTTTGGCTACTGTATACAGGCTACCAGGGCACCATACAGACTTTATTACAGAATTTGCTGATTTTCTATCAGAGTTAGTGCTGGCTGCAGATAAAGTCCTAATTGTTGGTAATTTTAATATCCATGTTGATAATGAAAAAGATTCGTTTGGGATCAGCATTTATAGACATTCTAAACTCTATAGGTGTTAAACAACATGTGTCAGGACCTACTCATTGTCGAAATCATACTCTAGATTTAATACTGTCGCATGGAATTAATGTCAGTGGCGTTGAAATTTTGCGGCAGAGCGATGATATCTCAGATCTAGTTTTGTATATATTCCATATAGCTAAAGCTGTAAAGCCAACTGCTTGTTACAAATATGGTAGAACCATCATCTCGACCACAAAAGACTGCTTTATAAATAATCTTCCTGACTTATCTCAGTTCCTCAGCATATCCAATAGCTCAGAACAACTTGATGATGTTACAGAAACTACGGACTCTCTCTTTTCTAGCACTTTAGATACGGTTGCTCCTTTACACTTAAGGAAGATTAAGGAAAAGTGTCCAACACCGTAGTATAATGAGCACACTCGGGCCCTAAAGAGAGCAGCCCAGAAAATGGAGCGCAGCTGGAGAAAAACAAAATTAGAGGTATTTCGTATTGCTTGGAGGAAAAATACTCTCTCCTACAGGAAAGCCTTAAAAACTGCTAGATCTGATGACTTCCGGTTTAGCGTCTGCCATGTGAGGTCGCAAGGTCAGGAGCTCTGCAAACTGATCGTTATATTTACCTTCCACATAAGTTACAACACATTTTAATTTACTTGTCACAGTTTTTACATTATTTTGTGAGATTTTTCATAACCTTGTGACAATGTCGAAGGCTCCGCGACAGAAAAAGACTGACACAGTGAGCTCTAACGGATCTGCAGAGTCAGCTAAAGATGAAACTAGCATAACTGATGGTGCTACAATAATGGCAGCGATTAAGTCCTTGGAAACTGGAATTTACCAAAAGTTTGACGGGCATACAGCCGAGTTCCGGAAAGAAATATCATCCCTGCGAGAAGAGGTGCACAGTTCGCTAACAGCGGTAACCTCAGAAGTGAACGTGCACGAGGAAAGACTGACTAACCTGGAAAATACGACATCAGAGTGGACGACTAGTTTGCAAGTGCTTGAACCGACCGTGGCCTCCTTACGGAACGAGATTGCTGCTCTTCAAGCTAAGTGCATAGATTTGGAATGTCGTTCTCGCAGAAGCAATTTGCGTCTTGTGGGTATTCCCGAGGGTATGGAGGGCACACAGCCCACACAATTCATTGCAGAAGCACTGCAAGAAATATTCAGCCTTTGTGAACCCCCGCTTCTGGCCCGAGCCCATCGTACGCTGGCAGCACGACCCGCGGAGGGTCAGCGGCCGCGGGCGTCTGTCATATGCTTTCACCAATTTGACGTCAAGGAGGACATTCTTTGGAGGGCCATTCAAGCCAAACAGCTCAGATTCAAAGACAGAACTGTCTACATTTGCCCTGATTTCCCTCCTGAGATTGCAAAAAAGAGGGCAGCGTATTACGACGTGAAACGAGTGCTGAGGTCCCGATCTGATGTGAAATATGGGCTGAGAGGTCTAACCGGCTTTCGAATCACATATGACGGTGTCGAGCACAAGTTTGATACACCAGCTGAAGCGATGGACTATGTGAAACGGCACATAATGACCCCTTAAAAAACAGTGGACACAAACTGTTTGGTTGATGTAATTGAAAGGTCAGCTGGTTAAAATTGCTGCCTGACTTTCATAGACTAATTGAAAAAAAAAAAGATTGTATTATTTTTACTACCTGTTCTGTTGTAGACATTTTTGTTATACTACCTGCTTTGTCTTGTTGAGGTAAAGTGAATTGATCTTCGCGGGAGTTCTCGTTGTGGCGCAATAATAATGAATAGTTGAGAGAATTGTAGAGTTAAAAAATCCGTTTTACTTCTCCCTTTTCTCTATTCTTTATAACAATATTTAAAATTTCAGCTTCATGTTTTGGTTGTAACATGATCTAGTGGTTTGCAGAGTCACGTTCGAGTTTTGATCAAAAGTGACTCTGTATGTATCATGTATCGTTGTAGTGACATATCGTTGTAGTGACTCTGTAGTGACATGTATCGTTGGGTGTTAACCCAGGGAAGCGTACACTGCATCAAGGGTAGTGTTAGCTTGGCTCATAGGTGGAGAGTGGGTAAGGGGAATAAAGGTGGGCAAGGAGGGAGGGTTTGGGATTCTGTCTCAAAGCTGAGTTAATTTCTAAGTTCATTCATTCTTCATGGTGTTCATTTTAGGCCTTTTTTTTTTTTGCATTTTACATTTTGTTGGGCTCTTTTTTGTTGTTTTCATTCTTTCTCTAAATGTGATGTACTGGTACCTTTCATTTAACACTCTCATATGGCAAACTCTTTGAGAAATGTCAGCTGGAACTGTAAGGCTGTCAACAATCCTGTTAAGCGCAACCGAGTTTTTAACCATATGAAGAGCTTAAGGGCAGACCTTGTTTTTTTGCAAGAAACACATCTCCGTACTGTTGATCACTTTAGATAAAAAAAGGATTGTGTTGGACTGGTTTTCCATTTTAGTGCATAAATTTGTTCCGTTTGTGGCCTCTGATACTATTGTAGATCATAAAGGAAGATACATTATTGTATCGGGAACACTTTTCTCGACCCCCTTGACCCTTGCAAATGTTTATGCTCCCAATTATGATGATCCTACTTTTATTTCCTCTTTTTTGTCGTGTATTCCTAATATTCATTCACACCCACTTATTTTGGCTGGGGACTTTAATTGCGTTATGTCTCCTGTTCTTAATAGATCTTCCAAAAATATCATAGCTCTATCAAAATGTGCCTCTGTTATCCACACATTCATGCAAAAGTATGGTATATGTGATGCTTTCCGAAATTTGCATCCATCTGAAAGGAAGTATTCTTTTTTTTTCTCATGTTCAACAGACGTATTCTCGCATTGATTATTTCTTTTTAGACCATAAATTTCTTCCATACTTACAGGACTGTTCTTACCAAAGTATTGCAATTTCGGATCATGCACCAATTATATTAGATCTTCAGATTCCGTATCAACCACCTAAATACTGTCAGTGGCGTCTTAATTCAGGTCTCCTATCTTACAAGGATTTTATTTAATTTATCTCTTCCAATATATCAAGTTTTATGGAGGTCAATACTACACCAGGCATGCCATACTCTACTATTTGGGAATGCCTGAAATGTTATTTGCGTGGTCTAATAATTTCTTATTCATACCATAAAAATCAAGGGAAGAAAAGACGTCTTAAAGAAATATCTAACTCTATAGTGCTTACTGATAGTCAGTATGCCTCGGATCCATCTCCTGAACTTTTTGAAGAACGTCAGTTCTTACAGGCAGAATATGATATATTATCAACCGATGAGGCTGAAAAATTGGTTCTGCGTGCTCAACATAGGGTTTACGAGCACAGTGATAGGACAGGAAAGTTACTTGCCCGCCAGATTCGTGAGGCTGAAGCGTCTCGAATGATTACCCAGCTAAGATTACAATCAGGAGCCATCACTGTAAACTATAAAGAAATAAACACTGAATTTAAAGAATTTTATGTTAATTTATACTCCTCAGAATCCCCACCAGATGATTTTGCAATGAACACTTTTCTTAATGGAATCGAATTTCCCACTATTAATAAGCTGTCTCGTGACTCTTTAGAGAAGAACATTCAAATTGAAGAAATTAAGGAATCTATAGCATATATGAAATCTGGTAAGGCCCCAGGACCTGACGGGTTTCTGACAGTGTTTTATAAAGTCTTTTCTAATTTGCTAAACCTAATTTTACTTTTGGTTTTCTCAGAAAGTCTTCAGAATGGTTGTTTGCCTGCAAGTCTCTATCAAGCGACTATTTCGCTGCTCCTAAAGAAAGACAAGAATCCACTAGAATGTGGTTCATATCGTCCCATCTCTCTGCTAAATTGTGACTATAAGATCTTAGCCAAACTTTTATCTATCCGTTTTGAAAATTCTGGGGGTCAAATAATTTCACCTGATCAAACTGGTTTTATTCGGGATAGATATTCTTTTTCTAATATTAGATGCCTTTTTAATATATTGTATTCTTCCCATTCAAACAACCCAGAGGTAGTGCTGTCACTTGACGTGGAAAAGGTGTTTGACCATGTTGAATGGAACTATCTTTTTCAGGTCTTAGGAAAATTTGGATTTGGCCCCATATTTATTTCTTGGATTAAACTTTTATATGCAGCCCCTAAAGCGTACGTACTAATAATGTCTTTTTGGAGTATTTCAATCTACAACGGGGCACAAGACAGGGTTGTCCCCTTTCCCCATTGTTGTTTGCCATAGCCATTGAACCCCTTGCAATTGCCCTACGGTCCAGTGCACAAGTTTGTGGTATCACCCGTGCAGGAACAGTACATAAGGTTTCTATATATGCTTTGATAGGAAGGGTGAATGTTATCAAAATGAATGTTCTTCCTAAATTTTTTATATCTTTTCCAGTGCCTTCCTATATTTATCCCAAAATCCTTTTTTTACAGTTTTGCAGCGGAATATTTCTTCTTTCATATGGAATAAGTCAAAACAAATTAATCAAAGTCATCTTATGAAACCAAAATGTTTGGGTGGCCCAGCTCTGCCAAACTTTCAAGCCTGTTATTGGGCAGCGAACATTAGGAATTTGTTATATTGGGTGCAGCAGGATCTACAATTAAAGAAGTCTCAGTGGGTACCGATGGAAGCTGCTTCTTGTATTTCAGCAACTTTAACATCATTACTAAGTGTACCAGTTTCTTTTAAATATACTACTTTAATTTAAAAAAAAAACCCCAGTCGTTAAACATTCATTAAGGATTTGGTCTCAATTCCGTTTAGCATTAGAACTTAAAGACCCTTGTATTACAGCGCCGGTTTTCTGTAATATTTCTTTTCCACCCTCTCTGATGGACGGGGCTTTTAACATCTGGAGGGAACATGGTTTAGCTACAGTTAGTCAGCTATACATAGCTAACAATTCTGCATCCATTACACAACTTCGAGAGAAATTTGATTTACCCAGCTCTCATTTATTTAGATACTTTCAGATACGGAACTTTGTTCGTAAGCAGTTTTCTAACTTTCCCTTTTTGCCAAATAAAAATATACTTTATGAGATTTTAGACCTATATACATCTTTGAAATAGGTTATTTCTAAAATGTATACTATTTTTTTTTTTTTTTTTTGTATTTAAAGTCACACCAGAGGTGTTCAGCTTAGATTAGGATTTGGCTTTCTGCAGACCAGTCAAGTTCTTCTACACTGACTGAATTAATCATTTCTTTTTGAACCTTGCCTTATACACAGAGGCATTGTCATGTTAGAATAGAAAAGGGTCCTGTCCAAACTGTTTCTTTAAAATTAGAAGCACACAATTCCCTAGAATATCATTATATGCTTAAACATTAAGATTTGTACTCATGGAAATTACTAAAGTAGTAAAACCTGTTCATTAGAAGGCGGTGACCCAATAGTTTTGGCAATATAGTGTATGTGTACAATATACAGTGCCAATATACAGTATGTAAGAACCAAATGCACCCTAAAGGCTGTATTACTGCATGGCTCTTTACAGTGCTGGAAAATTCCTTTGAGTGAGCCAAGAGAATGTTCTTGTGATAAGACAAGCCACTGCTCAGGGTGACAGAGCAAATAAATGATTCAATATCATTTCCCTGCAATATACAGAGATCAAACAAACTGTGTAATAAGATTAACCACACTTCAGCACACATTTATCATACATCCATAATGAGATGAGACTGTTGAGATATGGGAGTTTGTCTCCTTTTATAGATGTATGTCTGTGAGAGTTTGTGTGCTGTGTTTGTTTCCTTAAGATGCCTTATATGGCCCTTTTATTTGTACATTAGAATGATTTCTGAAGGCTCATGTGACACTGAGGACTGTAGTATGATGCTGAAAATTCAGCTTTGCTATCACAGAAATAAATTATATTTTAAAATACATTAAAATATTTATTTAGATTGTAATATTTCACAATATTGCTTATTTCAAAAACATTTAAACTCTTCACCCTCAGATTATTAATGAAGATTTAAAGATGGAAAACATATCCAATTGATGTCAAAAGATGCTGGTATTATAGAGACTTTTAGGCAGTATAAGGAGGTTAAATCTTGGGGGTGATGGTCAAGTGCTTTGCCAGAGATAATGAGAACGGGATGTTCCCTATAGACCAAAAACAGGAAGCAAAAAAATGAGATTGCTTGAGAGTTCATTAGAATCATTAATTAAACTATCATCTGGTCCCAAAACAAGACTGTTTAATTTCCTAGATTGTCAAACCTCCTCCCTCTTTGTGAGTCTCCATCTTTAAGGGATAGTTCATCCAAAAATGGAAATTCTGTCATCATTTAGTCACCCACAGGTTAATCCAAACCTGTATGAGTTTCTTTCTTCTGCTGAATACAAAAGAAGATACTAGGTAACCAAACAGTTTCTGGTCCCCATTGACTTCATTTATTTTTTCTTCAAAAAACAAGCTAATACAGGTTTGGAACAACTTGAGGGTGAGTAAACGATTTTGTATTGATGAGTAAATGATGGGAGCGTCTCAATAAGCTGCCTAGCTCCCAAACTCGTGAATCAGTATATCGCATACAAGAATCCGGTAAGGACCCAGGATCACTATACATGGGAAAGTGTTTACTCAATTACAACATACAATGACAATATACAACGTCATTGTACGTTGTTGTAGAATGTAACCACTGGTATTAACAACAGGCAGGACCCATATCTTTTTGATACTATTGGCTCATGCATTGATAGTTGGTTCATGCATTTGTTTAGTTTCAGAAAATTTACATAATTTCTGGTAAGGGAGCATACTGAGCATCTGTGCTCCCTGGTTTTTGTGGTGCATTGTTGGATATTTCAGGGAGAGAAAATTACAGTGCACTGGAAGGATTGCGTGACTCAGACAAGCTGATCAGTGCCCTGCCTACTGAACTAGGGAGCTGATTGAGACACCACCCAATGAATTTTTGGGTAACTATCCTTTTAACATTTGCTTGTGAAATCAACTGTTATAATCACATTCTCTTTGTACTTTCATTAGACTTGTTTAGACTTTCATTGTCTCTACAAGTGACTATAGTCAGAGCCGTATTTAAATTCTGACAGGAATGAAAACGGGGCTGTGAGGGATAGAAGTACAGTGTGTTCAATGGATTGTGTTCAAGTTTCATGTGTTGGGAAGGTTACTTTGGAAATGTAATAGGTTACAGATTACAAGTTACCCTATTCAAAATGTAATAAGTAGTGTAACTAAATTTTTAGTTTTCTAAATTTCTTATGAATGCTTTCAGTTGTTAATCTTTTTTAAACATTTAAACAAGGCAGGGTTAACCTTACAATAGTACTAAACACTGATTACTGTCACTGACAGTAATTTGATCACTTTATCACTTGAATTAAGATCAACCACCACAAAATCAGATTTAGCACCTCTTTTTATTTTGAAATCGTACTAAAATCGTAACAAGATATAGTTTAATAGCTTTGATACTATTTTTGAAATCAAATCTATAATATATAAATCTAAAAAACGTAATTATATGTTTAAGTACTGAGTATTAATTAACTACGTGTACTTTCTATATGGTTAGGGTTAGGGTTTGTGTTAGGGTTACTTGCATGTAATTATGCATAATTTATTGTTATTAAAGTATTAAATAATTGTAGCACGTGTAACAATTTCACCTTAAAATAAAGTGTTACCAATGTTTTTATTTAAATCAAGATTTATTTACATTAACTTCCACTGAAAAGTAGGCTACCATTGTCATGAAGTGTGAAACGTTTTGAAACGTAGTTTCTATTTTTGTCCACTAGGGGACAGTATTGATCACAAAATGAATCACAGAAGTTTGTTTTGGGCAAGTGAGGTTCATGTGTCTTATAGTATTTACATACTGTTGCAGTCATTGACAGATCTATTGTTTTTAAAGGTATAAAGGTATCTCTTTGAAATGTAGACCTGATAGGTGTATTCAGTTGCCTGTTGTTATTTTATATTAACTGATGGAAAATTCTCACATATCCTTTAGTGCGAATCACTCATTTATCAAATAAAAAAGGACTGTAGCTAGATGAAAATAAAGAAGGAGATTTGCTTTGCATAATCATAATTCCATGCAGTTAGTTTGTGTAAAATAATGACCACGCTTTGCTTATGGATTCTTTGACAGTTTGTCAGTATTTTGCTGGTTATATTATAGTATCAGAATGATAACAAAAAAATAATTCCAAAAAGGAAGTTCAGGACACCACATTTCCTTATTACAGCATTGTTGCCATAAAGTGTCTTGTTCTTTGAACAGCATTTATTAATAGTGAGCAAATGTCTATTCCTGTAAGTTAAAATATCAAACCATTCTTTCTGCTTTCATTATTTAGAAGACACATACCGACTGTCAGCATCTATCCAAAAGTAATTGACCCATGGCCTTACTGGAAAGTCTCTCACAGTCAGATTTGCATTTTCTATATTTAACAGCATGTCAAAAAGAAAAGTCATGTATTGTTAGTCAAAAAACATCTTAAATTGTTATTTTTAAAAGCTGTGCAAAACTTAATATCTGTCTAGATGATATTAGAGTTTGATACCTTGCTGCCATCAAATTATTTTATGAAACTGTTTGTTATGAAAGTGTCTGTGAGACATAACATAAATTAAACTCTGTAATTTAGATTTAGCTGTGATATTTTTAGCACATTTTAGCATATTTGCCCTCAGCAGTTACAACATGGTCTTTTTTTTTCTTTGAAGGTTTTCATGTTCAGTTCAGTGGGTGCTACACGCACGTCCTGATTCTGCCGAGTTAGACACGTTCCTGGGTCAACAAGGGAGACAGGGCCAGAGTGGGACTTATTTTCAGCACTGGAGTTTCATGCCTTAGACGGCCCACTTTGTTTTTTTTTTTTTTGTTTGTTTTTTTTTTGTTTGTTTTTTTTGTACTGGCCTTTTCAGTGCCGCATTTGCACTTTCTATTATAAATTTTTGATCTATTATTTTTTTTACTTGCATATCTCCGACAATGACTTTTCTTTTTCTTTTTCTTTTTTTTTTTTAGCAAGCTGCCGTTGTCAGGGGAGTCAAAAGATAATTACTTCATCACTGCCAATTAACTTCAGAAATGGAAAATACAGGTGCATCTCAATAAATTAGAATGTTGTGGAAAAGTTCATTTATTTCAGTAATTTAACTCAAATTGTGAAACTCGTGTATTAAATAAATTCAGTGCACACAGACTGAAGTAGTTTAAGTCTTTGGTTCTTTTAATTGTGATGATTTTGGCTCACATTTAACAAAAACCCACCAATTCACTCAACAAATTAGAATATGGTGACATGCCAATCAGCTAATCAACTCAAAACACCTTCAAAGGTTTCCTGAGCCTTCAAAATGGTCTCTCAGTTTGGTTCACTAGGCTACACAATCATGGGGAAGACTGCTGATCTGACAGTTGTCCAGAAGACAATCATTGATACACTTCACAAGGAGGGTAAGCCACAAACATTCATTGCCAAAGAAGCTGGCTGTTCACAGAGTGCTGTATCCAAGCATATTAACAGAAAGTTGAGTGGAAGGAAAAAGTGTGGAAGAAAAAGATGCACAACCAACCGAGAGAACCGCAGCCTTATGAGGATTGTCAAGCAAAATCGATTCAAGAATTTGGGAGAACTTCACAAGGAATGGACTGAGGCTGGGGTCAAGGCATCAAGAGCCACCACACACAGACGTGTCAAGGAATTTGTCTACAGTTGTCGTATTCCTCTTGTTAAGCCACTCCTGAACCACAGACAACGTCAGAGGCGTCTTACCTGGGCTAAGGAGAAGAAGAACTGGACTGTTGCCCAGTGGTCCAAAGTCCTCTTTTCAGATGAGAGCAAGTTTTGTATTTCATTTGGAAACCAAGGTCCTAGAGTCTGGAGGAAGGGTGGAGAAGCTCATAGCCCAAGTTGCTTGAAGTCCAGTGTTAAGTTTCCACAGTCTGTGATGATTTGGGGTGTAATGTCATCTGCTGGTGTTGGTCCATTGTGTTTTTTGAAAACCAAAGTCACTGCACCCGTTTACCAAGAAATTTTGGAGCACTTCATGCTTCCTTCTGCTGACCAGCTTTTTAAAGATGCTGATTTCATTTTCCAGCAGGATTTGGCACCTGCCCACACTGCCAAAAGCACCAAAAGTTGGTTAAATGACCATGGTGTTGGTGTGCTTGACTGGCCAGCAAACTCACCAGACCTGAACCCCATAGAGAATCTATGAGGTATTGTCAAGAGGAAAATGAGAAACAAGAGACCAAAAAATGCAGATGAGCTGAAGGCCACTGTCAAAGAAACCTGGGCTTCCATACCACCTCAGCAGTGCCACAAACTGATCACCTCCATGCCACGCTGAATTGAGGCAGTAATTAAAACAAAAGGAGCCCCTACCAAGTATTGAGTACATATACAGTAAATGAACATACTTTCCAGAAGGCCAACAATTCACTAAAAATGTTTTTTTTATTGGTCTTATGAAGTATTCTAATTTGTTGAGATAGTGAATTGGTGGGTTTTTGTTAAATGTGAGCCAAAATCATCACAATTAAAAGAACCAAAGACTTAAACTACTTCAGTCTGTGTGCACTGAATTTAATACACGAGTTTCACAATTTGAGTTGAATTACTCAAATAAATGAACTTTTCCACGACATTCTAATTTATTGAGATGTACCTGTAAGGGACAATTGTGATTCTTTATCTTATTCTTTAAGAAAATAGTGTTTATTCTTGTATTCTTGTAGAAAATAAGTGTTTATTCTTTAAGAAAATAAGGGACAGAATAAGGGATGTTCCAAATATTTGTAGCCTACTGTACCATAATGTAGGCCGAAGTCTGCCTGCAGTTTAAAAGTTCTCAGAAATAATCACAATTGTTTTGCTTAACCTGTTTATGTACAATTATTCTAAAAAGAATTTTAATGTCATACAAAAAATGTCACTGGCCTGAGTAAACTGTACCATTATAGAATTGTGACTTCACACGTGTAATTTAGGAGGTGAAAATACGGTGAAACTACAAATGGCATGTAATTTGAAAGTGTAACAACGACAGCATTTTTTTTAAACAATGGCACTGAAAGTTGTGAATTAAAATATTATTGCAACTATAACCTTTGAATGAATGAAAATGCATATTTTTCAATTAAAGAAAACCTAAAGAGTGTGGGCCGCTTCTGGTGGTTGGATTTGTATTTCAATAATGAGGGCCAAGTTTGAGAATGGCCTAAGGTAGAAGGATTTATTTATTTATTTATTTTTTTGTAATGCATTTTTTCCCTCTCTATTTAACAGCATTAACTTACAATTAAAGACATCTTCCCTCAGGCAGATTAAATGTTTTCCTGCCGAGCTGGATGTTGGGCTCATGATCAATAGGTTGTTTGCATTCGCCCAAACTGATTTTGTAAAATAAAAAAGCGGACAATTAAAGGTCATTGCACACTGAGTCCGAAGTTTTTGCATGTTAAAAAATAAGTACAACCTCACGTTGTATCATTCACGTTTACACACTGCCTCCGAAACTTTCGTCCGTCATAAAAAAAATTCGGTTCAGGTTCGATTTTCTGCGTTTTCACATCCGAAAATAAAAAATAAAAAGAGTGGGGCTGCTATGAGTGCAGGCAGCCTAGGAACAGCAGTTCAACCCAGTGACATGACACCGGCCCTCACGGCCAAAAAAACAGACCGACCCACCGGGAATCCTCCCGGTGCTCCCGATTAGCCATTCCGGGCCTGAAGGGAGGTGCTTTGAGTAAAACTGATCAACCAATCAGATTAATCACGTGACATCATCCAGATGCCACTTTTTGAGTTTCTCCCTTCAACATCTCCTTCATCTCTCAGAGGTGTGCATTTATTTAAAATGTCTTTTTTTTGTCACATTGTCAATGAAACAACCTAATTTCTATTTTATTTTTGTGATGCAAGTTAAAAACGAAATGGTAAGTTGTATACGTTATTAATTTTTGTAATGTAATTTATTTCTAAATGAGCCTGAGTACTTTCTGTACATTTCGTATTTTTTGTTATGCATATCCACATGTGTAAATAAAAGGGAATTATGTACATTGTTAATTTTTTAATGCAGCTTACAAAACATTCTTCTATACGTTTATTTATTTTATTTTTTTGTCCTGTAAATAAATGTTTTACACATTAAAACATATTGTTCTATACATTACTGAAAGTACTTTTTACAACTATTTACAACATAGCCTAGGTTTAACATCAGAAAACATCAATTTTGAGCCCAGCCCTGCCTCCAGGTGTTCTGGGGTCTTCAGGAGGTGAATCTCTTGATGAATGGCCAGCATCTCATCAGCAACTCGATGGACAATGCAGTGGACAGTGGAACGAGGCATGTCAAACACTCTGGAGACCACTCTGTATGATGTACTACTGGCCAGACAGAAGAGAAACACCAGAGTCTGGATTGTGGCACTTCTCAGAAGATCCAGCAGCACTGTCAGGGACTCCCTGCTCAGCCGAAAACCATTAAAAACCTGTCCAGGGCTGACACATTCAGCTTTATCCTGCAGTGCAGGGGTCTGCTCTGATTTAGGGAAAGAAGGAAAAGAGAAATTGTTTAGAGCTATGACAAAGTAATTGATAGAAGAAATATTGAGATACTTTAGTAAACTACTTGTAGTAACTACTAATACCACACTGGGAAAAAACTACAAGTCATATTTAAAACCTTAGTTATAGGGATAGTTCAACCAAAAATTAAAATTCCAAACCTGGAACAACTTGAGGGTGAGTAAATGATTACAAAATTTTCATTTTTGGGTGAACTATCCTCTAATTAAATGTATTATCTTGCATATTAAGGTATTGAGAGTAAAAGTAAAGGTATAGGCCTACAGTATTGTTCTGAAAAAGAATTTGTCAGGATGGTTTTGCATTAATATTACTGCTGCACTAATGTGTATGTTGCATTTTACTTCTGAATATGTTCAAGGTTGTTAAATTTAAAGTTGGCTACTTCATATACTGTTGGGTTTAGTCTACAACAATGCATCATGTTGTAAAAGACCATTTTTGTAGTGTTGCTGTCCAGTGAGAAAAAAAGAAGAAAACTTAGTACTTCATATTTGTACGAGAATACTTAACAAATGTACTTCCTTGCAGTCCACCACTGATTATTTTGAAAATTAAAGCAACAACATTTTGTCAGAATATTAACAAATTGTTGCTAACTATATCGAAGACTGCATCTGAAGGACTCGGACCGGTCATACAGAGCACTGGTCAGCTGTCACAGCTGCCGCTGAACATTGAGCTGAACAATTCCCTATTTTTATTTATTTATTTATTTATTTTTTATTCACAGTTTTATTTTTATGCTTAACTGCCTAAAAATTCGGGGTTGCAAACCTGTCTACATATGATCACCATGGTCAAGACAATGAACTATATAAAATCGCACCTTTGTAAGATATCAATCAGCATTTGAACTGCTGTGTGTGTGTGTATTTTGTAGTTTTTCCATTATTCAAGAAATCTCCAAGCAATACCTGCATTTAAAGTTGTAATCCGGCAATTAAGGACGCAGCAAACCAGTGTACCTAGCCTCGGTCTTGGCTAAGCCTGAGGTCTCCTCCATCATGACATAAAACAAAAACAAAAATGAGCAATTCTGGCTGCACCTGTCCTGGCAGGATGGCAGCTCTCCTCTCGCACCGTTGCTATGCGACAGGAGCAGTAATCGGGAACACCTGGCGGCGGAATTAGGAAATACTGCGAAGGCGGAGCGTCTCAAGCACTTCGGAGGGTCCTTCGTGCACTTAGGAGGCGTGACCTTCGAAGTTCATGAACTCCGAAGTGTGTACACTCAACGTTGGGACACAGCTGTAGTGATGGGTCATTCTGAACAAATCTTTAATGTGACTCGTGAAGAACGAGTCGTCTGGGGGAGTGAGTTGTTCAGTCCCGCAGCATGGGCAGCATCCTATAGGTTCTGTACTGGAATTATTAGTTCACCTGTGTCGAGTCTTCGGGTTTTCGAGTCGTTCGTTCATCACGTGACAGCCCCATATACTTAACCAATGCTTAAGTGCTTTTTGCCTTTATTGTTGTCAATGCCAGTATGCATTTTTAGATATATGATTTTGTATTCACACATTTGCACGTTTATAGTACATGTAGAGTTTAGGTAGGTTTACACAACTCTGGTACCAGAGACAATGAAATTACTATATATTTTGATTAATATTAAGATTAGCATTAAGAAATCAAGTTGGTACCCTTGACACAATGAAATCAGTACACAATATATTTGTGTAAGGGCAATCAGTAATGGCAAATAATATCCTGAATCAACATGATTATTTTAAGTAGTCTTAACGTGAATGAAATATTTTGGTTTGGCAAGCAATAAGCCATTGAGAAAAAGAGGACAATTATATGAGTTGAACACATTCTGATCATGTGCAACCGATGTACACATTAAAATTAAGGAAATTCAAAGTACTTTTTTTCAATGTACTTTATTCTTGACAAAACGTCCAATGTTTCGGTAGTGAAAGCACATTTTCAGTAGTGACAGTAATGCTTTGGTAGCAACCACATCACATCACAGAATTTTAACTCACATACTAAAACACTACTATACAAAAAAATAAATAAATAAAAAAAGAAAGAAATACAAAAAATTGCATAACTGTACTAAAATTTAGTTTATTTCCCCCAAATATCAGGACTGTGTGTTCCTTTTTGTCACTACCGAAACAATGATTACATGTTTCGGTAGTGACTGTTTCGGTAGAGACAATTCTATGGGAGAACACCCCCAAAAAAATAAAGATGTCCCTTCCGAAACTCCACCAAATGTTTCGGTAGTGACCATTTTAGATAATTTCATACCTAGCTCAAAGATGCTTATTAGCACATGTTAGCTAGCACAGTTCTGAACAGTGGTACACAAATAAACACTAAATGTTTTGGAATAACTCTCAAAAAAGTGTGCTTAATTGCAGAAAAAAAGATGTTTGCTAGTGATGTTCCTTAAAGTTACACACAGACTTTTCAGACTTTTGAACACATTTACCTCAAAATTATGATAATTTCATAATTTCATAATTTACAAAGAAAATATAAAATAAATATATATATATATTTTTAACTACACTTTTTAAAAGAATCAAAAAGATACTTTTAAAAACAACAATGGAAAAAAATCTAAAAATTATCAATATCATTTTCATAAGTTTGATATTTAGGGGTTAGGGCTTGGGACAGCCACCTCCCAATTGAAAGTACCCAATAAATGATGATTTTATATATATTAATACTGATATTAATACTAATCCATATATTAATATTTCCTTTATTTAGATGTGCAGTGTGAAACATCCATTCTGTCATGATGTCAGGAATGCTGAAATAATTGATTTACAGATTTCTTATTAACCTGACACAAACAAAATAATCTGCTGTCTTTGTATTTTGTACTTTGTATTTTCAGTCAACCAAATATTTTTAGGACACATTTACAATCACATTTCCATTTTATGTTTCTATTAAGCAACACACTTTCTTGAGAAGAGATTACATGAGAGATGGAAGGATATCCAACTGGGAGAGGTGGTATTCATATAGAAACAGAAAGGAGTGTGAATGAGTCATTTAGAGAAAGGACAAAAACGCTAATCTTTGTTTTGGCAGTCACACCGTCCAAACAAACCTAGATGAAAAGTCACTAAAATAACTTACAAACTCCAGGGCATTTGAATTCACTGTGTAGACATAAGGCTTCACCAGTGAAAGTTAAGGTATCAGATCTTCATTTCCGGTCCACAATTTTTCCTCATTCTGAAACACCTACAACTATCAAGTGAAGTCGTTCATTGTGGTTTTAACTAATTTTATAACGTAAGTAAACTGTTTTATAATGTAAAAAACAGTTTAAAGTATAAGTTTTATAATGTCAGTAAACTGCCGATTTAACTCGAATGGTGCTATAATGCTAAGCAAAGGTGTATGAGAATCACACCATGCTATAATAAAAACCTCAAATGACCAGCAAAGGTTAGTCTTGTCATTACCAACGATGATGGCGTGTCATTCGTGCTCACTCCTCGCTAATCTGGAAGGTTGATGCAAATGCTTGAAAAACGTCCTGGCAATTATTTGCATGCAAACAAATGTGTGAGGGTCATTTCAAAAGCTGACTTCTGATCAGCAACTATAGTATAGTTCACTAAAGCAGAGTTGGATTTCGTGTCTTTGGTATAATGGTCAAATTCAGCTGGAGTTTGGGAGTTGTTTCACTGGGATAGATAGCTGAGTAGATTTCCTGCCCTTTACATCTGACGTATCTGCATCATGGAAACGGGTAAGGTGTAATTTTACCTGTTTATTGGTATATAAAAACTCTAGCTTGAGCTCAGTTTTAATCATGTGGTTTAATTTGAAGGTTAAGTTTAATCTTCTTGGAATGATTGAACTCCATCATTTAATATGTAACTCTAATGTTAACCAGTCTGATTACTTAATTACAAGACAACTTCAGTTTGAACTCATTTGTAATACAGCAAAATGGTATTTCAGACAATCTTCAATGCTTCAGAACTCAATCATTCATGAAGCTGGGGTCTTTTACATAACGCTACAATGATTTTTGCATGCAATTTCCTATCACCGACATTTTAAATTGCAAATACACTGTCCTGTTGACTAGGATCTTTGCTTCCCAGGAATCATCTTTTTGTATTTTCTGGAAATAAACTTCAACATCAATGCTGAGCGATGACCTTGTTTTCCTCCATCTGTATCCTCCTCATTTCGCTACGAGGTCGTAAAGGCAGATTGACATAAACATGAAATAATAATCGTCCCCTCGTGATGTTTCAACTGGACAGAGTTAGTGTTTGTAAACTGACCGATTTGCATTGACCAAAACCAAAGATAATTTCCATGCCAGTTATAGATGCACGCCATAAAACTGACAAGGGATACTGTACCTGCTTGAAAATGAAGCTGAAAATGAGAAATTATTGTGCACTTGTGATCATAAAGGTGCAGTTATTAAGCAAACCATAGCTTGTATATGAGTAGCATCAACAGCTGTATTTGTGTGCAGCTGAATGATCGATATCCTACACAAACGGAGTCACGTTTTTCCATGTTTACAAATATGTTATGTTCCTGTCTGCGTGTGTTTTTTGCAGAATGCTCGAAGAGAGTGTATCAGGGAGTTAGGGTGAAGCACACGGTGAAAGATCTGCTCGCAGAAAAGAGGTCACAGCAGCCGAGCGGCCCGCGCTACTCTGTAAGTCCACCGCTTCATCTCACCTGGTCAATACCCCCAACTGAAACACACCCTACCCTGTCATTCACAATGCTTCCTTTCACTCTATTCACGCTGCCACTCTGCTCTTCTTTCATATATGCAAACAGACAGTTTAAAACAGTTGG